>JAAKBH010000147.1:67500-254979 GCA_019776075.1 Amaranthus palmeri
TTAACCTTTTCCATGATTAGTCCTTTAAAATAACTGGGCATTTATTTTCTGTCTCTTCCCATTCTTTTTTTTTTCTTCCTTCGTTTTGTATTGTTTCTTTTTTTTTTTTCCTTTTTTCCAATCTTCCTCTTCTTGTATATCTTTTTTGACATTGGGTTGGTTGGGACTTGTTTTCTTCGTTTCATTACCACACTCCATGCAGTTTTTCGGTTGGGCTTTTGGTTTGGGGAAGATTTTTGAAAACCTCTGTAAGATTTTGGACACAATAGGGTGAATTTCTTGGTTGTTTTTTATGACATAAATTGGCTTTAGTAGTGAGTGGTTCATTTTAAGTTTGATTTGGGAAAGTTTTAGTGGGTAAAGTTGGTCAGAGTATGTCTCTTTTGGCTAATGTTTAGGCTTGGGTAGGGCAAAATGTGGGTGTTTTGGTTCATGACTAATATTATGGCTGTAAGGGTGATGAGGTTGGGGTTGTTGAGGTGGTTTGTCTTCGGTTTAGAAGGTTGATGTTTTGATGGTTTTATTAAATGGGTATTGAAGGATAAACCGAGTTTTGTTGATAGTGTGAGGGTTTAGACACTGATTTAACAATGGCCAAAGAATTGATTTCCATAGCTCGTGTTTAGCATCCTGTGTTATTTGATATTTTAGTTGCGAGCTTTCTTGAAAGGTAGAAAAATCGCGTGATTGATTTTTCAAACCTTGCAAATTTTTCCTAATTTCTTGTAACGTTTCCAACGATTCCAAACGACTTATCTGGGATGGGGCCATGATCACCCAGGAAGATAAATCTGATACCAACTGTTATAGATCACCTACTGCCCTGCCAAGAATCCAAGAACCAATAGTACAATTCAATTTTACGGAGACGCACAGCAGCAAGCATTGTATATTTTTGATAACTGTTGAGCCCCTAAAGATACGACCTCCCATAAGGGATCACAAGAAATATGAATAGAGTTACAAGAGCAATTGCCACCTCATACTTCTGACATAAACTAACAGAATACTGGAACAGACGCCTAGTATTGCTAAAAACTAAGCTATTTAATATGCCAGCCATCCCAACATTTCCAAGTTCCAACAGCTTTTATAACTGATTTTTCCCTCTTGTGATTGCTTGTTGCGCTTTCTGTAGATCCTCCATGTATCCTGTGTGGTGGTCACAACAGCATGCCCATAGAGGGAATCAACAAATTTAAATTTGTGCCTTAATTTGTGCCTTTTTACTATGTGTTTAAAATTTGGTCAATTTCATTGAATTTGAATATAAATCCATGGGTTTGGTGAATAGGTTATTTGTACCAAATATGGGATCGTAAATGAATTCCAAGTTTCCTCACCATAAAAGAATTTTAAGTTGGGATCTATGTATTTATTTGGTAAATGCAAAAGATAAATAAGATAAAATTATTAATTAAAGAAAAGTAAATTTTTTTACTGGAGTTCCATCATTTACTAATATAATTTGGGTCCTTTTGGGGACTGGGGTTAGATCAATTTGGGTTGAGTCAAGTTTATGCCTTATTGTGGGTCAGATACTGGTCAGGGCAGTTCATTTTGGGTCTTGGGTTAGGTCTTTTTTCAGTTCTGGTAAAAGCCAGGCATTTGAAGTTTGTGTCATGCTTATTTAGTCTTCTGTTGTTAGCAATGAAGTACGACTTTGATCCATATCATTTAATGTGACCAAGTCCATGTAGAACCACAGTCCCTTAGAATTAATTGACTCTGGGACTTGGATCCATATCATTTTTCACGGTTCCAGCTTGTTTGTGCTGCTTTCTGTTTGTTATGTTCTGCTTCTTGCCTGACTCGTAAGCTAGTTAATTTGAAATTTTTTTCAATTTATTGATCTCACAGGATGGTGACATTGGGGATGATGATCAGGATGAAGACAGACCTCGTGAAACAGATACTGAGGGAAGGGTTGAGAAATATATTGGAGTGAAAGTAAAGGCAAGTATACAATAATATGGTCCTTTTTCCAAGTTATATTTTAGTTATGGTATCATGTTCCTTTTACGGGGTTGAATGATGGCCTAGGTTTACAAAATTCAGTATAAATTCGTCACTATTACTCCTGTTTATTCTGTCAGCTAGCTGTATAAATGGAATTTGGACGCTATCACACCGAAGCGATTCCTTTATCTGTAAAGTTTAAGTTTAACCAAGAAAATAATGGGAAAATTAATTATTGAATTGTTTTGGGTGGAGGGAGTTGGTACATTTCATTATTATTCATACAACTCTTTAGTGAGTTTAGTTCAATTTAGTTCAATTTTGTTAAGTTTACTTGTTTCAGCTGTAGATAATAGGCCCTGGGGATAAGTTTGTGGGTATTTCCCTATTAATACTCAACTACTCCGGTGTTCTGCTTCAACTGTGGAATTTAGCAAAAGAATGTAATTTGAATAAAGGAAGGGGAAATGCCAAACCTATTATTTTTTTAATTTGACAAGAAAGCTATAACTACGTGATGTTAAGACTTCAAATTTCTAATTAATAGATGTTCAGTCTGATCATGGACGGTCGTTTCCACTTATAATTTTTTGGTGGTTGTGATGAATTGTTGGAAGTTACAATTAACTTGAATTATTGTTATTTTGGTCTTATTCATAACAGGTATCATTTACTGGGCAAGGGGATACACAATCTATGAAGCAGTTATCTGGGGGTCAGAAAACCGTTGTAGCATTGGCATTGATCTTTGCTATACAGCGATGTGACCCAGCTCCGTTTTATCTTTTTGATGAAATAGATGCAGCACTGGATCCTCAGTACAGAACTGCTGTTGGGAGTATCCTAAATAGATGTTTTGTTTGTTATTTCTCGAGAGTTTCTGTGTTTTTTTTTTCTTTAGTATGTTTTGATCAATGTTGTCTGTAACCGATAATAAGTGATGTAGAAAGTTCTTGGTAAATATTGATTCATATCCTTAACCTTTTGCTTGTTAGATATGATACGTAGGTTGGCAGACCAGGCAAATACACAATTCATAACTACAACATTTCGACCTGAGCTTGTTAAGGTTGCTGACAAGATTTACGGAGTGACACACCATAAACGAGTTAGTCGGGTCTCGGGTCAATGTTGTGTCCAAAGACGAGGCTTTACAATTTATTGAACGAGACCAAACTCAAAATGCTGATCAATAAGGTTAGCATATAATTTCTGGACCACCACTTTTCTGTTTGTTCTTCTGGCCTCATATATCTTTCTGAATCTTGCCAAATATTTTTAGGTAACAATGAAGCTGCATTTTCTGTTGAGATGGACGTTTTCGTGAATCCTGTACATTGCTGGTCAATTTAGGCCAGACACCTCTGCTGTACATATAACTTAGATGATATTGTTAACCTTTTAACTCCAGTTGTCTACGAAACAAATTGGCAAACAATTTCATTGTACTGCTGTTATATCAAAATGTTTTGAATTTTAATGATATAATAGGTTTTAGTCCTAAATCAAAACAAGCTTTGGATGTTGTACTATTTAAGAGTTTGTTGTTTGTAATCAGACATAACTATTATTTCTGTTTGTGAAATTATACTGCACTTATCTAGACGTACATTTTCATTCTTAAATAGATTGCTCGGTTAATCTATGGTCTTGAATGATTTTGGTCGGCAAGATGAATGCTTATGATCAAATTGCAAGTGTTTAATGGAATTTGTGTTGAGCGACTATACCCTCTGCTCGTTTACTTATACATACAAAAAAGAGAAAAAGTAGCCAGTGTTTTAGCAGCTGCTAAGTTTGTAGGAAATCTTGGCTTCAATTCTTAGTCATATAAGAAAAGATGAATTTCTGTAATTTCTTTATTAAAAGAAGAATGTCTTCATCAAATCGGAATTTAAGATCTCTGTAGCCTGTAGGAACTAGAATCTATAATTACAGTCAAAAGCGTAAAAATGTATTATTATGCTGATAAATTGGCCGAGTTGTGAGACCAAAACCGTAGGGGAAGAGACGATCATATTTAGCATCCCCTACGTTCATAGGGAGTTGATCAACACTCTTAAACCATGTCCTTGAAAGCTTTCCAGTGAACCCATAGTCTCCAAACAGCACATCGGCAACACCTTGCCCTTCACTTCCCGGTAGCCAAGCTGCTACTAAAGCATGAATCATGGACATGTATGGTTGGATCACTACTGGCCTCCCTGAAATCACGACCACAACACACTTAACTGCACCACAAACGTTTTTAATAGTACTTGGACCTGGCTCGACAATAGTCAAGTTCGTGCTATCTCCTGCTGTCTCGGCATAGGGAAGCTCGCCCACCACTACAATAGCATAGGTGAAGTTGTTGGACTTGACAAGTTCCATGTCTGGGTTTTGTTTATAAATGATCTCGGTGCTTGGGTCTACAGTCGATGAGATTGCACTTAGTATAGTCGTACCTGTAAATTATAGATGAACTTGTTCATAATCATTCAAATAACTTGTTTGGAAAGTAAAGACTAAAGAAAGAATAAAAGTTGTTATGATTACCAGCAGTTTGGTTGTTGGCATGAGTTCCTTGCCAAGTGATAGACCAACCACCACATTGATAACCAAGATTATTAGCATGAGTTCCAGCTACCAAAATTTTGGTTGCTTTTTTTGAAAGTGGTACAACTCCTGTCTCTCCATTCTCTCCATTCTTTAGCAACACCAACGATTTCCTAACTGCTTCCCTTGCCAAATCTCTATGCTCCTATGTATATTCATTTCAAATTATTTAATACTTCCTCCGTTTCAGAATAATTACTATATTTTTCATTTTTGACAATTTAATATTACTTGTCACATTTCTATTTTTAGTAATAAAACAATCATATAAATACCTACGTTATCCCTATTTTAATCTTCAATTAATAAGGGTAAAATATACGTTATATGTTATGCGAACTTTTTTTTAATTCTCGTGACCATGCAAATGTAGCAACTGAAATGAATATTCACGAACTCATCGAAAAAGATACAAAATCTAAACAAGTTTAAATAATTGTTTACCTGGCTTCCAACATGCTGAACCAAGCTATAATCAGCCATGGGATTCTCAAATAAACCCGTTCTGAATTTTACTCGAAGAATTCTTCCCACAGCATCATCAATACGAGTCATTGGAACTATATTTTTGTTTACAAGCTCCTTTAAAATGTTCATAAATTCAGTATACTTATTTGGAACCATCACCTGCACAATGTTTAGAATGTTTTAAGGCAGAGTGAAGTATAAGAATTTGCTAATCGATCCGGTAAGGATTACTTACCATGTCAATGCCGGCATTAATACTGACTTCAACAGAATATGTGTAATTGATATGCGGAGGATCAGTAATCCTGTCTATACCTTCCCAATCAGAGATCACGAAACCCTACCATTATCGCATTAAAACCCAAATATTATTATTAAATGTTAGAGTATATAACATATCTTGAGGCCTTAACCATCGGCTTAAGCTTTTGGTTGAGTTGGTTCCTTGACATGGTATGGTATCAGAGCCAGGGTGACAAGAGGTCACAGGTTCGAATCTCAACCACCCCTCATTTAAAGTGGAATATTTAGCGACATGTATGAGGAGGGCATGTGCTGCATCTACACTTCTAGCCCAAAGACTCTCATGTGAGGAGGCATGCTAGAGTATATAACATATCATGGGGCCTCAACCATCAGTTTAAGCTTTTGGTCGAGTTGGTTCTATTTGTTTCAGATCAATTAAAAAGGAAAAAACAGAATGAAGTTTTAGGATATAATGTAAATAATTACCCTGAATTTAAGGGTACCCTTGAGAAAGTTGGTAAGAAGATCATGATTAGCATGCATTTTAATACCATTCCAGCTTGAGTAAGAAGCCATAATAGTAGAAACGCCCTTAATAATGGAATTGTAATAGGCAGGCATATGAATTTTAAGCAATGAGTGTCGATCTAATTCTGTATTTGCTTCATTTACTCCATTAGTAGTGCCTCCATCTCCTACGAAGTGCTTTGCACAAGCAATCACTTTATTCCTACAAGGGATCACAAGGAATCACCAGGTAATTAATAGGGTGACTTCACTATTCAAGGGATCACAAGGAATCACCAGGTAGTGGCGAAACTTGAACAAAATTTTAGGCGGTGGAAGGAAGTTAACAAACAAAATTGAATGACATTAATATATAGCCAAGCAATAACCAAAAATTATAACGTAAATTTAGATGTCTATGGCACCAGGTAATTAATAAGGATTGGGTAATACTCCCTCCAATACTATTTAGATATCTCATTTGCTAAAAGCAAAAGCTGAATCTACTTTTTTGATGGCAATAGGAAAAGCTGACTTTGGGTTTAAGTGTTTAAGTCTTGCATGGCAGCATTGGTTCGCTTTTCTAGTTCATGCTACTCTCTTTTTAGATTTTCAATCACTGTATGCAATTGGGATTATACATTATATAAATAGTCAAAATTACATTGTATTAGTGTTTTTTTACTTAAATTCCCTAATATATATAATCTTTTTTCTTCCTAATTTTCCAAATCACCATTGAAAATCCATTAAGCTTCAAGAAATATTTTGATTCATCAATAATATATTTACGCTAGATGTGGATGTAGCCCACATTCAATAAACCAAATTTCTTTATTTCCAATTAGTTCAAATCATTCCCAATTTTTTTGAAGGTTCCAACCATTGATTGTTAACACATTTAGATCTTGATTCCAATAATTAGTATCAAAACAAATAGTTCTTAGTGATTAATTTGAGTCTTTATTGATGTTTGGATTCAACATGCTTTCAATGATATTGGATATTATAACTCAGAATTTTTGCTTATGCCAAATTTAGATGAAAGCTTTTCTTACGCAATATGATGTGCAAAAGGATTCTGAAGGTATTGCAAAGAACAATGAAGGATCATCAAAGGATATTGGCCTCATACAAAAAGCTATAGTAGTTGCAAAATGTTATTCTCAAGTTAAGATAGAGACTTCTATATGCTATTCTTTCCGATGGTGAAGCATTCTCTAATGCAGGTCATACATGCTTTATTGGCAATGATAGACTTGACGTTACATCTAATAGAGTAGTATATTTTTGATATTATGTAAATATTTATAATTTGGTAATTATCTTGTAATTATGTTGTTCCCTAAACTCTAGGATTATGAGTTGTATTTCTTATCATTAATCTAAAGGAAATGGAAAGAGAATTAATTCCAATATGGTATAATTTGCCTAGGATTTTATCTTCACCAAAACCACCTCTCTTCCGCCTCTTCTACCTGCTGCCAGCCGCCACCCTTCTTGGTTGCCGCCTCTTTCTTCCTCTCTCTTTTTCTCTTCTTTCCATAGCTTCATCCACAAAAACATAGTCGAACCTTGGTTACTAATATTAAAAATTGTGTCCCCATTCAACTTGAGGATATTTAGATGTTACTTCTAACACATGGTCGACCCTTTTTCAATTTCAATTGTGTGAGCATCAGAACCACGAGATTTCAAATTGCAACATCTTGATGATATTGTCTGTACATGGATTTATGATTGTATTTGCACCAAACTTTTCAAATCCATTGTTCATCCTAAGGTTTGTGCCTTTGATGCATTGAATCGCATCGAAAATAATTTTCACAACAATAAAACCTATTGTATTTTTCATCTTGAATCGCAATTTAGTGAACTCTCTCTTTCTTAATTCTTTAGTGTGAAAAGTTATTGCAAGGAACTCAAAAATATTGCTATCAGCCTTAATGATCTTGGTATCACCATCACCGACAATCAATTTGTCATCAATCGGGGTATTATTTTTCTATTTTCTTGTCCTCATACTTATTCTCGAAATGGCATGTCCGAAAGAAAGTCTCGTTTCATTAATAATATTGTTTGGAATTATTATGTCATGCTTCGCTTCTCCCACATTTTTGGTCTCGCGCCTTAAATACAACCACATATCTACTTAATACTCTCCCATCCAAA
The DNA here is from genome assembly GCA_019776075.1 of Amaranthus palmeri. Lineage (NCBI taxonomy): Eukaryota > Viridiplantae > Streptophyta > Magnoliopsida > Caryophyllales > Amaranthaceae > Amaranthus > Amaranthus palmeri. The sequence goes on from JAAKBH010000147.1 coordinate 75,451, forward strand.
TTACTCAATAATCTCACTCCAACTCACCTTCTTTACAACAAATTTCCTTACTATAAACATCTCTTTTTTTTTGGTGCTTATTATTTCGTTTAATTCCTTCCACCAAAATTCATAAATTTCAACCTCGATCCTCTTTGTGCGTCTTCTTGGCCTATCCATCTTCGCACCACAGTTACAAGTGATATCTCGTCATGTTCATTTTGATGAAGCAAAATTTCCCTTTTCTCGATTTTCTAATTGTTTTCCTTATGCGTACAATTTTTTAGATGAGCAACTTCCTTTGTCTATATTTCAGCATACTCTACACAACTCATCTTTGAGCTCACATGGGCCTGCATTATTCGACCTAATTTTAGCCTCCCCCTATTCTCTTATTAGGCCAGCCTTAACTAGCCCACTTCCCTTCCCCCTTTCCCAATACAACTTGCCTCATTCTCTCTTCTCCCTAGGCCTTCCTCCCATACCCCATTCCCTAATGTCTTCCTCTCCCCCATCCACAAACATACCGATCTCCCTTATCACCGCCTTATCCATCTCGCGTCGGCAACACGATATTTTTAAACCCAATCCCAAATACACTCTTTAGGCTTTATGTATTTATTTTTCTCCCCTTCCGAAAAATCCCATACATGCCCTCCATGACCCAAAGTGAAAATAGGCTATGAATAAAGAATTTGATGCTTTAAATTGATAATCGTTATTTGGGATCTTGTTCGTCGGCTTTCTAATGCCAATGCTTTCCGTTTGTTGTGGATTTTCGATTGAAAACTAAATCTGATGGGTCTGTTGAACGCTATAGTGCCTCTTGTTAGTGATGTGAAGTCTTAAAGGGAAAGCATATATTATGATGAGACTTTTAGTCCTATGCTTAAACTGATTACCATTCGCATTGTTTTAAGTATTGCTTTGTCTTGAACATGTCATATACCTCAGCTTGATGTTAAGAATGCTTTTCTTCATTGTCACTTGAATGAAATCGTGTACATGCATCAACCTCTGGGCTTTCGTAATACTGTTTATCTTTATTATGTTTTTCTCCTTCGAAAATCGCTTTATGGTAAGTAAACAGGCCCCTTGGGCTTGGTATCAGCGGTTTGCTTTGCAATTACGGTTGGTTTTTGTAAAAGCATTGCTGATAACTTTCTATTTGTGTATCTCATGGGTCCGACATCGCATATCTGCTTTTTTATTATGACGATATTGTTCTTACTTCTTGTTCTGAATTTTTTCGTCAATCTATGATGTTTAAGATGAGTTAAAATTTGCTATGAAGGACTTAGCTCTTTTTAGTTATTTCGGGTATTACTATCTCTCGTACTTATGCATGTCCTTTTCTTTCTAAACACAAGTATACATCGTAAATTCTTGAAAAAGCTAGCATGTCTCAATGCAAACCTGTTCGTACTCCTATTACTACAATAGGAAAACTTTATGCTAATATTGGTTTCCCTTATGATAATCCTACTTTGTATTGTTATTTAGCTAGGGCTTTGCAGTATGTTACCTTTACCGTATGTCTCTTTATGCATGACCCTCGGGTTGAACATTTGGGTACTCTTCATCACATTCTTCGGTATGTCCAAGGTAATCTTCATCGTGGTCTGCAATTGTATAAGTCCTCTATTTCTTCTCTTTTATCCTATGTGGATGCTAACTAGGGTGGATGTCTTGTCATCCATTGTTCTACTTTTGGCTATATAATATGTTATTCTAGGTGATAATTTGTCTCTTGGTCTGCTAAGCGACATCCTACGGTTTCTAAGTCTTGTGTTGAGACTAAATACCGTGCTGTTGCCAATGTTGTGTCTGAGACTTGTTGGCTTTGTAACTTACTTCTTGAGGTTCATCTTCCTATTCCCACTAATACTCTTGTTTATTGTGACAATGTTTATACTATGTATCTATCTTCCAACCCTGTTCATCATCAACACACTAAACATATTGAGATGGACATTCATTGTGTTAGTGAAAAATTTAAACATGGTGATATTTGAGTTCTTTATGTTCCTTCTCGTTATTAGATTGCAGATATTTTTAGCAAAGGTGTTCCTTAAGTCTTTTTTGATGATTTCCGTTCCAGTTTTAGGGTCCGCAAGCTTTCCGATTCAACTATAGGGGTGTGCTAGAGAAGTATATTTTGCATTTTATGTAAGTATTTTCTATACCCTGCGTATTTCGCTCATAGAAAACTGTAATTAGGATATGGGGAGGGAAGAATGACGACAACTCATACTCTTAGTGGAGAATGCGTTAAAAAGTCTCTTGGCTCAAGAAGGGTCTTTAATAAAGAGATGAACCTGCAACTAGGGGTGTTCAAAACCGGATACCGGGTCGACCCGGATCCGGAAATTCGGGTACCCGCTTTTTCGGGTACCTAAAATCGTGACCCGGTTCCAACCCGGTTTAAAAACCGGGTACCCGGTTATCGGGTACCCGTTTAAACCGGGTCGGAAAACCGGATACCCGGTTTTGTTGATTTGCTAAAACATGTTTTTTATTCCTTTTTAACATTATATATATATATGACCTCCATAAACTCCTAGAGTTACACATCAAAATTATGACCTCCATAAACTGCTTTTTAACATTTAATTAGTTATAAAATGCAATTCATGAGCGAAAAGAAAAGTCTAAAGGAAAGCGAGAGTTTAGATTTTAAAAGTTCAAATACAATAATTAATTAGTAACCGAAATACAACCATAAGCTCATAGAGTTACACATCAAACTATTAGAAAAAGTAAAAGCAAACGATTAGAATTCCAAGCTCCATTAATCATCTTGAACGGTGTCAAGTGTCTCATCCATATGACCTCCGGATGCTCCAATGTTAATTCATTACCTAGTCCAAAATTTCAAAATCCGTAAAATAACCCATTTATCACACATTCAAGCATACAAGTTTCTGTGTCCACCATTTATCAAACATACTACTCCAAACATACAAGCATATTTTTGAACCCATTTATCAAAATCCATAATCAAGGCAAAGATACTGAAAACTGTCTGAAAAAAAAATTGAACTTCAAGTCTCATGGAGTAAAAATACCGAAAATTATTAAAAATCCATAATCAGAATTTGAATACCGAACATCGAACAAAACTTCAAGTCTCATGGAGTAAACAAATACCGAAAATATAAATTAAACAAAGTTAAAAAAAATAAAATACCGAAAATCCAGGTGATGGTGGGTAAGAATCCATGTAGATCTTCAACTTAAAGTGTCTGAAAAAAAATTGAACAAACAAATATCAGAATTTGAATTCAAATTATTAAAAATAACTCGATCTCATATTTTTGAAACCAGAATCGACGAAATCCATAATCAACCCACCAAACAACTGATAAGAAATTAAGAATAATGGGAGAGAAGTAGAAGATGAAGGGGTTGCTTCTTGCTTGTGAGTTGTGAGGGAGAGTTGCGGCGCCTGAGAGTACTTTGAGACTTTGAGTTGGTGAGAGAGAGCTGCTTTACTTTTAGGGTTTTATTACCTAGGTTAAAAACATAAAATACAGTAGTAAAAATAGCAACAGCATTACAGCGCGCATCTTAAAAAAAAATTCAATAAACCGGATACCGGGTACCCGGTTCCATCAAAACTACTATCCGTATCCGACCCGAATACCCGGTTTACAAACCGGGTACCCGACCCGAAATATCCGTTTTTGCTAAATCGGGTAAATTACCCGGTTTTTCAAACCGGATACCGGATATTCCGGGTCGGGTTTTCCAAACCGGGTTTTTTTTGAACACCCCTACCTGCAACTACCTGGAAGCCTGCAACTTACAATTCAAGTTCACTATGATTCATATAAAAGTTTATAATTAGTACTTATCTTGTTTCCTAAACTCTAAGATTATGATTTTTATTTATTCTCATTCATCTAATGGAAATGGCAAGAAAGGTGGCAACTGAAACATTAGGGGTGTCGACGGGGAAAACAAAGGTGTACAAAGAGTCGTGGTGGTGGAACGATGAAGTGAAAAAGAAGATAAAGGAGAAAAATAGGAGTTTCAAGGAGCTCATGGCTTGCACAGAGAAGGAGGATAGGACACATAAGAAGCAGAGGTATAAAGAAGCAAAACGGGCAGCTAAGAAAGCAGTAGCGAAGGTAAAAAATCAAGCGTTTAAAGCCTTTTACCAAAAGCTTGAGACCAAAGAGGGGGAGAAGTATATTTATAAGTTGGCAAAAGCAAGATCTAGGCAGAAGAAGGACATGGAGACAATAAAGTTCATTAATGATGAAGGTGGACGAGTTCTCCTTAGACAAGAGGACATCAAAATGAGATGACATACATATTTCTCCCAACTACGTAATGAGACTAGGGGACTAGAGGAGGAAATTCAACAACCTTCAGACCTCCAAAGAACACAGGATCATGGGTCGATTATCGATGTTACCACGACGGAAGTAGGAGAAGCTCTCAAAAAAATGGGGAGATCAAAAGCAGTTGGGCCTGATAACATTCCGATTGAGGTGTGAATGGGTTCAGGAAATGAGGGAATTTAGTGGCTTACTAACCTCTTTAATGTCATCTTGAGGACCTGTAAGATGCCAGAAGAATGGAGGGTTAGCACACTTATCTCGATATTTAAAAACAAGGGTGATGCACAAGTTTGCAAGAATTATAGAGGAATTAAACTTCTAAGCCACACTATGAAACTGTGGGAAAGAGTGATCGAGAAAAGAATTAGACGAGAGACAGTTATCAGGGATAACTAATTTGGATTCATGCCGGAAAGATCAACCACCGAGACAATCCATATTTTGAGGAGATTGATGGAAAAATAGAAGGAACGAAAGAAGGATTTTCATCTAGTATTAATTGATCTGGAAAAAGCGTACGACAGCATACCACGAAGTATCGTTTGGGACAGCCTCAAGAATAGAGGTATGCCATAAAGATACATCAAGGTAATACATGACATGTATGGCAGGGTGACGACTAACATACATACACCGGTGGGTATGACTGAGTCTTTCCCTATTAAAGTGGGACTATATCTGGGTTCAACATTAAGTCCTTTCATTTTTACGTTCATTGGAAGAGCTCTCTAAATCCATCTGGGAGACCGTACCATGGTGCATGCTTTTCGCCGATGATATAGTCCTGGCCGCAGAAACTAAGGAAGAGGCTACTAGTAAATTGGAAGAGTGGAGAGAAGCTTTGGAGGGAAAGGGGCTGCTCATAAGCCATTCAAAGACAGAATACATGCAATGCGATTTCAGTGGGACAAAATCGATAGGGGAGCCAGAGGTAACGATAGGGGAGCCAGAGGTAACGATAGGGGATGAAGTTGTTGCATGTACGTCAAAGTTCAAGTATTTGGGGTTTGTGCTTCAGAGTGACAGAGAGATTGATTGGAGACGTTACTAATCGTATACAAGCGGGTAAGCTTAAGTGGCTAGCATCAACCGGGGTGCTTTTTGATAAAAAGTTCCCGAGGGGATTAGGCCAATGTTGTTATATGGGACGAAATGTAGCCCCGTAAAGAAGGTTTTTGAATATAGGATGGAAGTAACAGAGATGATGAGTATGTTGAGGTGGATGTGTGGTAAGACTATGTTGGATAGGATAAGAAACCAAGAGTTTAGGGAGACGCTAGGGGTTGCACCTATCTCCGCAAAGATGCGTGAGAACAGGTTGAGATGGTTTTGGCATGTACAGAGAAAAATGACATGATGCACCAATAAGAAGGATTGAACGCATCATAGTGGAGGGGAAGAGAAGTCGAGGAAGACCTAGGAGAACGTGGGAGGAACAAATCAAAAGTGACATGCATGAGCTTCACCTCTCCAAGGACCTGACCAGGGATAGGGCCAGTTGGCGGCGCCTATTCACGTCCTAGATTATTAAAATGTCCCTTTTACTCTTCGTTCGTTAATGTTTTCTGCCTTTTGTCACATTTTACCTTTGTCTTTGATCTTATCTTTGTATTTGTGCGTATGCTTTTATCCTTTTGTCAACTGCAGGTATTTCACTTTAGAAGACCGTTCTATAGCTGGGGGACTCTTTGAGCGCACTCTCCTTTATGGTTATGAGCTTGCCATCGTTCTTCCCCCCAGACCCTGATCATAGTTTTCTATGAACGAGATACACTGGGTATGATGATGATGATGATGATGATGATGATGATGATGAGAATATGCAAAGATGATTCTTAGTATAGAGATATTTAAGAATAGGAGCAATGGTATTTTTTTGCAATGTAGATGTCCATTCTAAAGAAATTGTATACACTTTTAAATTTATATTTGTTAAAAGAATAATAAATAAACTACAATGACATAAATGATATAAATTCTTACTTTCCACCAATATAAGGAACACCAAGTGGAGAGTTTGGAGGGATACTTCCTTGTAAACCATCAATAATAGAAGTCATTTCTTGGACAATTTTAGGGTCTTCACTATAACTCTCATAACACCTTCCCCATCTTGGATCTCTACAAACCTAATCATATATCATTTTCATAAATGTAAAATTAATATTTTTATTGAGTAAAGTATAAATAAACTTTCGAAAGGTCTCTTGAGAAATCGTTTCTTTGAGATATGTCTATTAAGCCTATACCCTAATTTATTCAAAAAAGACACCCGCTACGCCCCTACTTTTCACATAACATCAACTATTATTTTCAATAATTATTTTTATACGAAAGTAAACATATAAACACCTATAGACTACACATAACATAAAAAATTACACTAAATAACCTAAACACCTACAACACATAACATAAATTTCTACAACACATAACCCTGAAACATACAATAACTAACCTAAACAACTACAACACATAACCAAAAAACCTACAAAACATAAAAAAAACATGTACAACATATCACCTAAACTCTTAAAGCAAATACTCTAAACATATACATCAAAAAACACCTATTTGACTACTTCAACATTTTTAAAACACCTACTTGACAAACTGTGAACCCTTACTTGAAGTATTATAAATGCCTACTTGAGTTATTCTAAAGCCCTACCAAGTAAACATGCATTTACATTATATTTTTTATTTTTTATTTAAAAAAATCTGATGGGCCTATTCATTAGCGATGATTTCTTTTTGTGAGAATAATTAGTGATAAACTTTTGGTTAAGAATATTTACCGCAATACATGGAGCAAATACATAAGGAATACTAGTTGCTCTAACTTCAAGGGCTGTTGCTTCACCTATCCTCCTTACAAGTTCGGGATCCCTACAGATTATAAATTGTTAAATAAAGAATCATTATTGATATATTTTTAGAATTTCCTAAAATTTTACATAGTTGTGATGGAGAATAGTTAAAAGAGATATACAAGAATGCATAGAGAATAGGGGTCTCAAAATGCTCAAAATCCGTGGAATACATGAAGTTGTTAGTATGAAAATACACAAATAAAACTTTCAAAAAGATATAATAATGAAAAGATGAAGAAATAATATTATTTAAGATATTGTGATATGACATTGTTTATTTATGTAAATAAACTCAAATAGTTCGTAGATAATCTTTTAATGAGGTGCTTAACTGTTTTGTAAGTTTAATATAATTAATTTATAATTTTGTCAATTACATATAAATTCTTTTGGATAAATGGAGATTGATAATCCCAACTTTGCGTGATCCGCTCAAAACAATCCCAACTTTCGATTATTTTCTAATATACCTAACTTTGCCACTTTGTTGCTCAGGACATACCCTTTAATATGGTAACCGGTAATAACAGAAAATATGCGAAAGTTGGGATTGTTTTGAGCGGATCACGCAAAGTTGGGATTATTAATCTCCATTATCCTTCTTATTTCCATGACAAAAAAGGTGATTTACCTGTTATAACCGGTTACCATATTAAAGGGTATGTCATGAGCAACAAAGTGGCAAAGTTAGGTATATTAGAAAATAATCGAAAGTTGGGATTGTTTTGAGCGGATCACGCAAAGTTGGGATTATTAATCTCCATTTATCCAATTCTTTTTTATAGATGTTATTGTTGTGTTATTTTCTAACTTTGCTCAGCATTTATAATCAATTTCTCCATGAAACACAAAAAACTTTGAAAAATGGCGTAGAGTTCCATGAGGATGACATGTAGAATTGTACAGTCTTTTTGTAATTAGACTACTTTAGAAATTCGTGCAAAGCACAAATTTAAAAGTATGAAATATATAAAAATATAAATTCAAAGATAATCTAAGTGTACATTATAGTGATGAAATTTATCAATATATAACTTGTTTAAAGTAAAAATTATCAATATTTTTAAAAAAAATTAGTTATCGAATATATCATTTTTTCATTCAATAAAGTCAAATTCTAAGTTAGATATATAGAATTGCTATGATATAAATACTTTATCTAATTCAGCTCAAACATAAAATAATTTCATTCTAAATTAGGTAAATATTGTCACGTAATCATATCATACATAATATTAAAAATGTTGAGAAATGACACATGTCAGCCTAAGGGATGGACTGACATTTGTCATTTTTTAATTGGTTTTAAGATAGGTGGGATATTAAACTAATTATTGCATTCTTTAAGATAGGTGGGACATTAACCTAATTATTGCATTCTGCTGTTTTAACTTCAAAAGTCATTGTATTCTGATAGTAACTTCAAAAGTTCTGCTGATTAACTTCAAAAGTTTAAAATTTTGGGATAATAAATTTATACTTTTGTAACGTGACAATATACTAAAGTTATTTTGATTCTTATCTAATATACAAAATAATTTTGGTAAATATTATATTATGAGACTAATATAAATTTTTATGAAAAAGGTACTTATAGTTCCGTGCGTGCACGGGTAAATACCTTTTATTTTTATTTTTCAAAACTAATATTATATTATTAAATTGTTACATTATTTTTAATCAAATGTCATAATTTAAAAAATGACAAATTAATATGTATATTATAAACATACATTAATTATATTAATTTAAAATTATTTATGTATTAATTCTAAAAATTCCGTGCATGCACGGGTTCAGGGCCGGCCCTGACGATTTGGGGGCCCTAGGCAAAATATTATTTTGAGGCCCCTTTAAAAATTACCCTACACTAACATACGCACTAAAAACATTAAAAATTTATTTTTAAATAAATAAACAAAAATTTTACTTCAAAGCTATTTTTAGTAAAGTTACCAAAAATAAATTTCATATATCAACTATGTATGAGTATGATTAATAATAATACCTAATATTAAAAAAAATAATAATCCCTATTAATATCATAAATTACAAACTATAGCTAATAAACAATCTAAAAAAAGTTCATAATCTTCTGTTGACTTGAATTATTATTACTTTTATCATTGTATAAACTAAATATAAACTGTCTATTACTACTTACTACCTGCATAACTTCCCTGGATCCTAACTCAAAACTAGCCAACATTTAACCGTCTTACTAAACATCACCATATTCCATTTTCCCCACTATTTTTTCTAATCTTTCTCCTAAATTGTGTGCAACTCAATATTAACTTTTAAGTAAAATATTATTTCATGTCCTATTTCAATAATTATATTTCTAAAGAAACAAAGAATATATGGGGACAGTCAATTTATTCAGAAATAGAAAAATTACAAATATAATTACACATAGGATTTTTAGATTAATTCAATAGATGACATGCTGATAGAAATTGATTTAAATTTCTAAATGAAGAATAGAAATCAAGAAGCAAGATGAAATTCATACAACATGATGTTCGAATAGATGTCTGTTGAAGTTTGAAACAAGAATAATAAAAGAATAGTTAAAAATAAAAAGCAAGGATAAACTAATAAAAACGTACCTTTGCCTGATGTTCGAATAAAGTGAATTTTCAAAACTCAGGCTTATACGTGCAATTAACAAGAAAATTAGAATTCAAAGATATGAATCAATTGGGTATAAGTAGTAAAGTTTAGTGCTTTAGGATTTGGATAAAGCTATTATTTGGTATGAAGATAAGTTGATAATATAAGAGAAGTAAATTTAATATGTTTTGTGGTATTGCAAAAGAAGAGAAATACAAGGCTATAAATAATTACAAGCTAAGCTATCTATGGAAAAGATCATACAAAGAAGGAAACAGAAAGATACAGCAAGCATAAAAATGGAATATACAAAATATTAGCCAAAGTAAGATTATTTGATTAGGCGTGAGATCAGGGAAGATAATTGAAGATTATATTTCCTTAATACTCTCCCTCAAAATGGGCGACCAAGAAGAAAGCCCAATTTTGCGAATCAGATGTTCATGAGTAGTACGCGGAAGAGGTTTAGTGAGAGCATCAGCAAGTTGATCTTGTGTGGAAATGTAGGAGACCCGGAGTTTGCCATGTTGAACATTTTCCCGAACAAAATGATAGTCGAGGGCAAGGTGCTTCATGCGAGAGTGAAAAACAGGATTAGCGCAGACATATGTAGCACCAGCATTGTCACAATAAACAACAGGAGGAGTGGCATTATCGTGACCGAGTTCGATTAGAAGATTCATAACCCAGAGGAGCTCGGCAGTAGTGGCAGCAACCGCACGATATTCGGCTTCAGTAGATGATCGTGCTCTTGTCTTTTGTTTACGAGAAGTCCAGCTAATAGGATTGCGGCCGAGGTAGACAATATAGGCAGTGGTTGATATATAGTCATCTTTATCACGAGCCCAATCAGCATCAGAGTATGCATGTAAGGTACTAGGAGATTTGCATGAATAGTAAGACCCATGTGTAGTGTACCACTTAAATATCTAAGAACACGACGGAGAAACTGCCAATGATCATGAGTGGGGCGTTGCAGGTATTGTGCAAGCTTGTTAACAGCAAAAGAAATATCTGGTCTAGTTAAACCAAGATATTGCAGACTCCCAAGTAAGGCACGATACTCAGTAGGATTTTCTAAGGGTTTTCCTTGGGAACTTAAAGGTGGGTGAGTGGGAAGAGGTGTTGCAATGGGGTTACATTGATCCATGTTTGCCTTGGTTAGAATATCTTTAATATATCTCTACTGACTTAGGAATAAGCCATGGGGATGTTGAATGACTTCTACACCTAAAAAGTAGGTGAGTGGACCAAGGTCCTTGAGAGAGAATCGGTTTGCAAGAGATAGAATAAAGTCATTCAAAGCAATGTCATTGTTGCTAGTTATAATAATATCATCAACGTACACTAAAAGATATAGAGTAACCTGTTTATCATGAAAAACAAATAAAGAGGCATCTGAAACTGTATTTTTAAAACCAGCAGCAAGAAGATAAGATTTGAGCTCCATATACCATGCTCGCGGAGCTTGTTTAAGGCCATAAAGAGCTTTTTTGAGTTTACATACATGTGAGGGGTAAGCAGGGTCAACGAAACCTGGGGGTTGTTTGACATAAACATCATCGGTGAGAGTACCTTGTAGGAAAGCATTATTAATGTCTAGTTGTCGAACAGACTTTTTTTTACTAACAGCTAGAGAAAGAACAAGGCGAATGGTGACAGGTTTGACGACGGGACTGAAGGTCTCACCGTAATCCAAGCCTTCGCGTTGATGAAAACCCCGGGCAACAAGACGAGCTTTGTGTTGGGTAATGTTCCCGTATTGATCCCGCTTAATTTTAAATACCCACTTGCAACCTACTAGATTTTGTGATGAAGAAGATGGAACTAAGTCCCAAGTGTGGTTGCGAATGAGTGCTCCCATTTCTATTTCCATAGCTTTGCGCCAGACTTGGCATTTTAGAGCTTGAGTTATGGTCTTAGGAATGTCAATAGGAGACAATTGTAAATTAAGGGTTAATTTTTGGATAGGTTTACGGATACCATGTGAGAGTCTTGTTCTCATGGAATGAGAAGGAGGAGGAAGAGTTGTGGTGCGAGGAGCAGAAGGCTCATCAACATTAGAGGAAGGGGTTGTGGTGGAAGATAATGAAGAAGCAGAAATGGTATAAGATGGGGTGGTGGACGAACTAACTGGAGGACTAGAAGTAGGGGAAGGTAGAATGATAAGAGGAATGGGGGCCCAGGTATTGATAACGGTAGAGACATCAATAATTTTTGTGTTTTGTTTAGAGAAAGGAAAAATATCTTCTATAAAATGCACATGACGGGAAGTGTATATTTTATTTGTGTCAGGGTCAAGGCAATAGTAGGCACTTTGTGTGGGAGAATAACCGACAAAAACACAAGGTTTAGATTTTGGATCAAGCTTATGAGAGGTATAAGGTTTGAGCCACGGGAAACATAAACACCCAAAACAACGGAGCTTTTGATAATTTGGTTGAACGCCAAAAAGTTTGAAGTATGGAGAGTCATTGTTTAAGGTGGGTGTGGGAAGCCGATTTATTAAATAAACAGCCGTAGCACAAGCATTAGTCCAGTAGGTAAGAGGCATGTGGGCATGATTAAGTAAGGTGAGAAAAGTTTCAACAATATGTCTATGTCTTCTTTCAGAATAACCATTATGTTGAGGGGTGTGGGGAGGTGTGGTAAGGTGAGTAATGCCTTCAAGAGCTAGATATGGTTTTAAGGCATCAAATTCTCCACCGTTATCGGAGTACAGGGTTTTGATAGGTAATTGAAAAAAGTTTTCAACTAAGGTTTTATAACGACAAAAAATATGTTTGGTGTCAGATTTTAGTTTTAGAGGATATAGCCAAATATATTTAGTAAAATGATCTACAAAGATAATGTAGTATTTAAAACCATCATGGGAATGGAGAGGAGAAGTCCAAAGATCAGTGTTAATGTACTGTAAAGGAGCAGTAGACATTATAGTAGAAGTAGAAAAAGCAAGCTTGTGACTTTTATTTGAGCAACAAGAAATACATTCTAGAGTAGAGATACTGGGTACATGTAAATGATTCTTAGAAATAATTTGCTTGAAAACATTTAAAGATGGGTGGCCAAGTCGGTGATGCCAATCTAAGGACGAGGATTTGAAGACAGCAAAAGACTTCGGTGTGGATGATTGAAGCAGGTAGGTGCCTTGATTAGGTTGCCCCTGGAGAAGTACTTTCTGGGAGGAATTGTCCTTAACAAAAAAAGAATGTGATGTAAATAGAACAGAAACTGGATTAGTATAGCAAAGTTGAGAAACGGAGATAATATTATTCGTGATAGCAGGAACAACTAAGACATTGAAAAATTTAAGATTATGAAAAGTCATAGAACCAATATGAGTGATTGTGAGTCCCTTACCATCACCAACCAGAAGTTCCTCGGTGCCATCGTAAGGTGCATGGAGAGAGAGGTTGTTTAGATCATTTGTAATGTGATGAGAGGCGCCACTATCGAGAAGCCAAGAGGATTGAGATGCGAGTGAATTGAGGGAAACATTGTGAGCTTGGGGTTGAAAATTGGTCCGAGAAGGAGGCGGTGGGGTAATATGTGGAAATTTTTTAGTAAAGGTGGGACAAACATGACCTTGTTCTCGGCACCATTGACATTTGCCAAGGAAGGGCTTTGGGGTTTTATTTGTACGGAGATCATGAGAGTAGGCAGAATATTTATTATTTTGATGATGTTGGTGTTGATAATTGGTGTGATGATAATTTTGGCGCATATGAGCACGAGAACGAGATTGGGGTTGGGTTTGTAAGGTAAAGGCAGTAGCTGGCAAAGAGGGGTCTGTTTTAATTTGTTTGATTGCAAGTTCTTTATTAATCAGCTTCTCGTGAAGTTCTTCAAAGGATATTGGTGAGTCACGAGCATTAACAGAGTCTATAATGGAGTTGTAATCAGAATCTAAACCAAATAATACCTTCTCAATGACATCTTCATGGTCCATAGTTTTGCCAAGTGAAGCAAGTTGGTCAACACAGACCTTGATGGATTGCATATATTCGGAAATGGAACGGTTGCCTTTGGTGATGTGTTTGAGTTGATCTTTTAATTGCTTGATGTGGCCACGGCTCGGTGTGGCGTAAGTTTGTGCAAGTAAGTTCCATAAGTCTTTAGATGACTTGCAACTAGAGACAAGAGGCACAAGATCTGTGTTGAGGGTACCTATGAGAGCACCAAACAATAATTGATCTTGACGAAGCCAAAGAATATGATTGGGGTTTGCAGTTTCTTTACCATCTATGGTAATGGTTGATGAAGGGCGCGGATATGTCCCGTTAATGAATTTGACTAAATCATAGCCAAAGAGAATAGCCTCAGTTTGAAGTTTCCATGATAGATAGTTTGTAGAATTGAGTTTGATAATATGATGAAGGTTTAGAGAGATCAAAGGTGGTGTATCTGGGTTGGCAGCAGTTTGAATAAGCGAAGATGAGGTTTCTGCCATGGTGAAGAGCGGAAACGTAAAAAAAAAAAATCACAGCTTTGATACCATATAAGAGAAGTAAATTTAATATGTTTTGTGGTAATGCAAAAGAAGAGAAATACAAGGCTATAAATAATTACAAGCTAAGCTATCTAAGGAAAAGATCATACAAAGAAGGAAACAGAAAGATACAGCAAGCATAAAAATGGAATATACAAAATATTAGCCAAAGTAAGATTATTTGATTAGGCGTGAGATCAGGGAAGATAATTGAAGATTATATTTCCTTAATAGATAACACCCTAAAATAGCTAATTATAGATAATTATAACACCATTATAAAGATAAATCAGAAAAATATAGATAATATTACAAATGATTATATAAATCATCATCACATCATATATCCAATATCCCGCTCAAAGGCAGGGTATGAGTGAGGAAAGGTGACATACAATCTGTATCCGTACTTCCTTAGGAAAAGACTAAAGGAAAATTATTGTCTATTTTTACTCCAAAAGGAAATCAATGCAAATCTCTTATAATATTTATAAATATATATTTTTTGATTGTATAATATTTATATTTTTAGTATGCCTTATACTTGCCTTTTATAAATAAAACTAAAACAATAACAAAAGATTCAGAATGATATTTAGTATATATATCAAAATGAAATAATAATAGTTATTTATTTCCTTCTTTTGTGCATTTTTGGTTTCAACAATTGGTTCCTTACAAAAATGTTTTTTTTAATGGTGATTTTTTTATGATTTCTTTCTTGATTTTACATTCAAATATCTTCTGATATTTTACATTGAAAGATGATATCATATTGATTTTTTACCATTCACTCAAAATTTGAAACGATCACAATATATTATTAAATTATACTACCTCCTATTCAGCTTAAGTGTCCCATTTGTTTTTCGACACTATTCACTTATCACTCTTAATTTGTATTTTACTCTTAATCTATATGTTAAAATATAGTCATGTGGGATCTTGTTTGATTCGTCTCAATACAAGGATTATTATTATCAAATTTTTATAATTTTTAATTAAGAATAATTTGAGATATTAAGAGTTAGAATGTTGTCTCGGCAAGTGTGAAAAACTAAATGGGACACTTGAGCTGAATAGGAGGGAGTAGTATATAGTATAAAACCCCGTTTATTGCACAAATTTTTTTTGGTATGTAACATAGATAGATATAATTTTTAAAGATATGAAAGTAATAAATATATTATACTCCCTCCTATGCAGCTAAAGAGTCCCATTTAACTTTTCACGGATATTAAGAAAAGTCAAATGGGGCCCTTGGGGTAGGAGAGAGAATGTTATTAGTGGTTTTTAATTGTAGAGATTAAAACATAATGATTCCCATCAATTTTGTGGGTTTTTTTATGAGAACTTTAAATTGATAATTTAAAAACCCAAAAGTCGGAACATTTTTCATTACAACCCCGATTTTATTACATAAGAGCCGGCTAAAAGAAGCTCAAAAAATAGGAAGCGAGGGGAGTTGAAAACAAAACCAATTCAATCCATCACCAAAGAACACATAAGGCACATGTTGATCACAAACGTATTACCAAGCATTAGAGCTAAGTGGCCAGCAAATCTATCCAAACACATTTATGTGCAACAAGATAATGCCAAGCCTCATATAGCACCAAATGACACAGCGTTTTTAAATGAATCAATGAAAGATGGGTTTTACATTAAACTTGTTCAACAAACACCCAACTCCCCGGATATGAATGTCTTATACTTAGGGTTTTTCAGATCCATTCAAGCTCTACAGTATCAAAAAGCAGCATATAATGTCACTCATTTACTTACGGCTGTTAAGCTACCAACACAACAGAAACCAGCAAGCTACCAACACAACAGAGACCAGCAAGCCATCAATGAACAGAAAGAAGCAACTTCATATACCAGCAACATCAAATACCAGCAACAGATCTCAAATGACAATCCTTTTATTTTTGGATAAACTTTTGGGATCTTAAACAGTGGGTGTTTCAGATCTAAACAACAATGTAAAAATTTTGTGTTGTTTAAAATGAAACATTTGTATTTATATACAGATAAATGAAAATGGATGGTTGCTTGCATTACTCTCAGGTAACTATTGAAAGTGTTAGTTCAAATCATTGAGTGTGAAAAAATCGAAATCTTTGCACATGGAAGTTAAAAAATTATCCAAACCCCATAGATTCGACTTTTGGTGGCATATTTATGCTCTCACTGAAAAGTTCATAGAGCAACTAAAAAATGCATTAAAAAACGACTCACATAAAATCATCATCAGTCATACAATCACATGCACCCACAAGAACAGAAACTCACTTGAGAAAGGACCAAGCTTATCAAGCCACTCTTCTTCTTCACAATCACTATTCGAAAAAACAGCATCAACGGAGGTATACTCATGATTCTCCCAATCATAAGGCTCAGGAGTGTAGATTGGCTCACCTTCAGAGTCAAGCTCTCTTCCCCATTTAGGATCAGTCTCAACAGAGGACTCAGATCTAGGGTTTCCATCATTAAAACCCAAATTCGAAGAAGATCGAGATTCATAAGGGGATTTGTAGGGGGATTTACAAATACCCACATTCGAACAAGATGGAGAAGTAGGGTTTTTCAGGGGTGACTTGAATGGCGATTTAGGGTTAGGGTTCTTCATGGGTGAATTCTTAGGTGAGTTAGGGTTCATTCTGGGTGAGCAGTCGTTGATGAAAGAGAAAGAGGGAGGTTCTTGAAGAACCCAGAAACCTTGAAGATGAAGGGTTGAGGGAAATGTCGAGAAGAGGGAGGTAGGATTTAAAGGAGATGAACAGTCGCTGATGAGAGAGAAAGAGGGAGTTTTTCAAGAACCCAGAAAGCTTGAAGATGAGGGTTGAGGGAAATGTCGAGAAGAGAGAGGTAGGGTTGAAAGGGGGGGGGGGGGGGGGTAGGTTTTAATAGGATTGGAAATGAGTTAACATTTAGGATTATTAATTAGGTTAGATTAAGCATATGGGGGAAAATTAGTAAGGGATAATGTAGGTAAATATTGTAAATAGGAAGAAGTTATAAGGGTATAATGGTAAAAATTACATGCCAAAAAAGGAAATGGGACATTTGAGCTGACTTGGCCCAAAATGGAAATGGGACTCTTGAGCTGAATAGGAG
This sequence comes from Amaranthus palmeri, assembly GCA_019776075.1. NCBI lineage: Eukaryota > Viridiplantae > Streptophyta > Magnoliopsida > Caryophyllales > Amaranthaceae > Amaranthus > Amaranthus palmeri. Next base: position 92,877 of record JAAKBH010000147.1, read on the forward strand.
GGAGTACTAGTTTAGAAGCATGTACAATCAAGAGACATATACAAATAAAATATTCAAAGAATATTACAAGAAAAAAATACTCATTCGTTTACGCAGTTATGTGAATACTACGTGTTTTACTTACTAATATATTTAATCTAATTTAACTCTTTAAATTTATGAAAAAATATTTTTGATGCTCTTCAAAAATTCAATTAAATAAAATACACTAACTATTTATGAGTGAATTGAGGTAGTGTTTGGCAACATAGAATTTAATTGCAAACATGAAATTTAATTTTGATATTCAAATTTAAGAATTGTAAATGACACATATATACTTGGAATTTGCAAATTTTGATGCTTGACCATATTATATGATGTTATTGTAATTTATGGAATTGACCCAATTCTACATTTTCAAATATAAGATTTGCCAAATATAGTATTTAGCCCAATTTAATATTTGAAAATGAATTTCAAGTTGTCAAACATAGCATGAGCATATTTTAAGTTGAGTCGAACTAATTTATTTGGTTTTAATTTTAATCTAACTCAAATAACATTTAATAATTTAAACAAATAGGAGTATATTTTTGAAAATAATTTCTTACATGCGTATTAAATGTTATTTTGAAACGATTAATCTCTTAATGATTTTTAATATCGTATAAAGAATTAATGTAATGAAATCTTTTAAATACTTATCTGAATTAGTTTTAAATTTTTAGGAAAATATATTTTCACGCAATCATTCATAGCCTTACGAATTAAATACATTTGGCAAGTTTCTAAGAAGTTTGCATTTGCTATTCTCCGACTCTTTTATTAATATTCATGATTATGATAATAATTTATATTAAAATTTACCCAGAATAATCCAACGTATTTACGATTTTCCTACAATAATCTCATCAATTAGCCATAAAAATACCATCTATTGTTACATTTAACCTGGAATGTGATCGGTTAGAAGTTTATAATTACTGATTACTATTGATCGATCGGTTAATATTTTATAATTACTAATTACTATCGATCGGGTTGTCATCAGTTAAGTTGCTTATCATTTTTTAATTGATGACAAGACTCTCTTTACTTGAGAGAAATAGTTTATAAAATGCAAATTAATTACTAATTATTATTTTGTTACTTTAACTTGCTTGACTATAAATTATAATTAAAGTTCTATCATTTTTCATCTAATTTGTATAAAAATAGTTTAATAAACATTGACCATTAATTTGGACCATTTCTTGATTTTTGCGTGTTATCCTTGGGCAGATGCCATGCTAATCTGCCATGAAGAGACAATATGGACCATCAATTATTACCTCTAAATATATGAAACAATGTACTTATAAAATTAATTTAGTACATCTATCACTTTAGTCGATTAACTAATTTATGATGATTGAATATTAGTCGCTTATACTTCTACGTTGATTGGTTCGGGTTAAGCCAGTTTATTTTTGTCTGACCGAGTGGGGTTTTGAGAATGATTCGAGTTTGATATGACTCGGTTCGATCACTATTAGGTTCGTGTAATCTTGGTTCACGATTATATGTTGGTTATAAAAATCAATTGCATTTCAGGTTCAGTTACCCATTTTGATTTGTCAATTGGTTCGGGTGCAACCTTAGTTTGGGTGATATCGGTTTGATAAACTTCACGACGACACCTTTTTCGGGTCAAGTAACTTTCGGTTTTTGTTCGAATTATCGGATAAGGTCACATTTGAACAACTCTAAGAAGAAGTAACCCAATTACTAAGTTGATGGATCGTTCAAAACTCTTTAACTTCTTTGAAATGATATATAAATGGATGGTGTTACAAATATGTTACAAAAGGAAAACATTAGATTACAAACTACACTAATAATATACAATAAAACTATGTATAAACTCCTTTGTGTGAATGGCAAAGAACTTCTTCAAGGCTTCAACACGAACAAGGATGAACGATGTAGAGAAGATTAGTTTGTAACGTTAAACGTCACTACGGAAATCTGGATATAAGATTGAAGGCGTCAATGATGCTTTCCTTTTGTGATATTTCCCCCACAAAGGCACAAGGGATATGAAAATGGAAATTCACAAAGAGATACAATCAATCACATCAACCGATTAGTGCATATCGATTGAACTAAACAACGATGTGTTTATAAAGAAAAGAAACCAGAAAAACAATAGTAAAGTTAATTACTCTTCACTATGAATCAAGAGAAGGAGAGAAAGAACAATAGAAATCAGATTCTATCAATGAGTAAATTCATTTGCATGTGCCCACATCTATTTATAGAGTGTGAAGGATCACATGTCTTCATCTAATCAATGCTTGGTGGTTACCATGCATTTAGAGTGTTTTTGTGACATAAAACACCCGTCCATAACAACACAATCCCTCATGAAACATAACTTAGTTTCACGAAAAACACACTGTTTCAGGGGTGCTCGAACGAGCACATAAGGTGCTCGAACGAGCATAATGCAAAACAGTTTCCAGAGAGTTTCTGACGCGAAAAACTCTAAGTGCTCGAACGAGCACTATAGGTGCTCGAACGAGAAAAACCAAAAACAAAAAACAGAAGCATTCTGACCATCTCGGGACACCATGCTCGAACGAGCATGATAGTGCTCGAACGAGCACAGCACTGCTCGAACGAGCAGCCTGGTCGAGCAGGGTCAGGTTGCATCGTTTTGTCTCCGTTTCGTTCCGTTGTTATGTTTATGCTTAATATATGTTAAGTACATATAATCTAAGCCTTGGATATATGTCCTACATGCTCTAAATATCCAACAATCCTCCCCCATTTAGAGCCTTTAGGACATTTCTTTCCCTTTCTCAAATAACTGATTTCAAATCACATTCTATGCATCAATGCTAATGTCCCTGCGGATTGAATTAACACCTAGTACAACACGCTTAACAAATGATCGTGAAATGATGATGTCCCTGCGGATTGAATCACATAACACATCTGACCATTTGAAGATGAAGTACGCACAGAACAACTAACACATTAGTCGTTTCTTGACACATTAAACTGGCCGTGTCCATATCTTTTCATAAGTTTATCATAGTCGATACGCTAATCTTGACTACTTGAAGCAGCCACACTTCAAACTTATATAGGTAGGTTCTCATTACGTAAAATATATCCCCGTGAAATGGATATCACCAAGAGCTCTTCTACTCTTGGCCTTGAGAACTTTCAAAGGACGACTACCTCGCTAAATCACGGTCCAAAGCAACGATGGGTCATTAAAACTTGTTGCTTACAAAATCCATAAAGAATTACACCACATTGAATTCAGACACAATGTTTCTTTGTGCGTGAATTGGGCTTTCTAAATGAATTCTTTAGCGTAAACCGATTGCAATTGACGCTTGTTCAATTGAATCCTTACTCATGGCTTTCGTAAAGAAATCTGCCAAATTGAACTTAGTGTTCACATAATCAAGAGCTATGACCCCATTAACGATATACCCTTGCACTAGGCTGTGCCTAAGAGCAATATGACGGGATTTACCGTTATACACTTGACTATACGCTTTCGCCAATGCCGTCTTGCAATCTGTATGAATTGCCACTGGTGCTATAGGCATTGGTAAGATGGGTAACTCAAACATGAGATCCCTTAACCATTCCGCTTCCTTCCCCGCAAACGCTAGCGCTATAAACTCGGAAGCCATAGTGGAATCGGCGATGCACGTTTGTTTCTTGGAAGACCATGATATGGCACCTCCCCCATAAACAAACACCCAACCACTTGTTGAAGAATTATCATCTTCATTAGTGATCCAACTTGCATCCGTGTAACCTTCCAAAACCGGAGGTTCACCACTATATATGATACCACGTTCTATGGTACCTTTCAAGTATCTTAATACTCTCTTAATCGCTTTCCAATGAAGCGGTCCCGGATTGCTAGTAAATCTACTCAACTTTGCAACTGCAAATGCAATGTCCGGCCTTGTACATGTCATCGCATACATAAGCGATCCAATTATCTTTGAATAAGACAACTGTGAAACCGGTTCTTTATCATGTCTATACAATTTGACATGTTGCTCCATAGGGGTCGAGACCGGAGTCTCTTCAAACATATTGAATTTCTTAAGTATCTTCTCAATATAATGAGATTGACTTAATTTAATTCCGTTGCCGTCTCTAATGATCTTAATGCCTAAAATCACATCGGCCTCCCCCATGTCTTTCATTTGAAAGGCACTCGACAAAAATTCTTTTGTCTCTTGAACTCGTACCAAATCAGTACCAAAGATGAGCATATCATCGACGTAGAGACACATAATGACTCCGTCCCCTTGCCCATCAAATTTGCTATAAACGCACTTATCTGATTGATTCAGTTTGAATCCAAAGGACAATATCGTTTCATCAAATTTCTGATGCCATTGCTTCGGTGCTTGTTTTAGTCCGTACAACGACTTAACAAGTTTACACACCTTATTTTCTTGTCCCTTCAAAACGAACCCTTCGGGTTGTTTCATATACACCTCTTCATCTTGTTCACCATACAAAAACGCTGTTTTCACGTCCATTTGGTGAATCACTAGATTATAGATTGAAGCCAAAGCTATCAACAACCGAATGGTGGTTGTCCTTGCAACGGGTGCATATGTATCGAAATGATCGATACCCGGTTTTTGTCTAAAACCTTGTGCCACTAAACGGGCCTTGAACTTATCAATAGTTCCATCTATTTTCATCTTTCTTCGAAAGATCCACTTGCAACCAATAGGTTTACAAGTAGGCGGCAAATCAACCAATACCCAAGTATTATTTCCCATGATTGAGTCCATCTCATCATCAATTGCTTCCTTCCAAAACGCACTGTCTTGAGAAGCCATAGCATCGCTATACGTCAATGGGTCTCCTTCCACATTTAATAAATATGGAAAACTTGATTGAATGTCGGTTCTAGAACCTTCAACCAAGTATACATGAAAATCGGAACCAAAAGACTTTGGTCTCCTTTGTCTCTTACTCCTCCTAGGAATTTCTTCCACATCGTCGGGAGTTACTTCTTCGATGTTTTGTTGATTTTCATCAACGTCATCGTTTTCATTTGGGTCATCATGTTGAATATCACCGAATTCAACATCGTCATCATTGGTACTAACACGTAGATCTCGTTGTCTACTAATCGATGTATATCGATTCTCATCGAATATCGCATCCCTTGACTCTATTATCGAATGAATCGAAATATAGTCATTTTGTTCTATTACATAGAACCTATAGGTTTTGCTTTGATTGGCATAACCTACAAAGATGCATTCGATACCTCGTTCACCGAGTTTCTTTCGCTTTTGTCCGGGTACTCTTACAATAGCCCGACATCCCCAAACTTTAAGATAACTTAAATTTGGTTTCCTTTTGTACCATAACTCATAAGGAGATTCATTATTGGTTCTATTAGGAACCCGATTTAGAATGTGACACGCGGTCAACATTGCTTCACCCCAAAACCCGTCACTCAAATTAGAGTATGACAACATGGAATTAACCATTTCTTGAAGAGTTCTATTCTTCCTTTCCGCCACACCGTTTGATTGCGGTGCATAACCGGCGGTTGTTTCATGTATAATTCCCATTGATTGGAAATATTAAGGATCATAATATTCTCCTCCCTTATCGGTTCTTAATTTCTTAAGTTTACCATTAACTTGAAGTTCAACTTCATTCTTGTAAACTTTAAAGAAATCAAGTGCCTCATCTTTTGTATGCAAAAGATACACATAGCAAAATCTAGTATAATCATCAATAAAAGTAATAACGTATCTCTTATTGCCTAACGAGGGAGTGCTATGAAAATCACATAAATCACTATGTACAAGATCTAAAATTCCAGATTTTCTCTCTACACTTTTAAATGGTGTTTTGGTGATCTTGTTTAGCATGCATGTTTTACAATTTACAGATTTTTGTTCACACATAGGTATCATATCACGCTTTGACATAAATGAAACTTTACCGAAATTAACATGTGCCAATCTAAGATGCCATAGATAATGTAAATCATGATGCATATTAACATTACAAACCATATTAGAGTTTTTACAAGCCAAAGAAAGTTTAAACAAGTTACAACAAAAATAAGCACGACCAACATACAAATTACCCCTACTTATAATACATCTATCGGCTTCGAATACAAGTTTATATCCTAATCTATTTAAGATAGGACCGGAGACGAGATTCCTACTAATATCGGGTACATAATAAACATCCCTAAAGACTAATTTATTTCCCGACGTACATAAGAGTTCCACTTGTCCTTTGCCACGGACTTTGATAGATGAGTTATCTCCCATGTAGAGACTTTCTCCATCCACAACATTGTGTAGTGTTGTGAACCAATGTTTACTCTTGCATACATGTCTAGCGGCCCCCGAATCGACCCACCAAGACATGTCTTCATCCTGCACAACATTCACATTAGAATCCATGGAAGAAACATTCAAGTTAGAATTTTCATCCAAAATTGCAAGATTACCTTTAGTAGGAGGAGGGTTGTTGCTTGAAGAAGCACCACCCTTCATCTTCTTAAGTTTGTTCTTAAGCACAAAGCAATTCTTCTTGCGATGTCCGGGCTTACCACATTCCCAACAAACATTGTCATTGACTTTGTTCTTCCCTTTACCCTTGGGATGGTGTGGTTTCCTCTTCTTGTCTCCACTTGTAGTGGCCTTAGAATCATCAATCACCATGTTCACAGATGAAAGATTGGGATTGTCCCCCTTTGAACCTTCAAGTTCTCTTAGACTTGACTCAATTTGGAGATGTTGAGCAAGTCCCGCAAGAGTTATCTCTTCCTTTTTATGTTTGAGGGCATGTTTAACATCCCTCCAAGAATTGGGTAACTTATCTATGATGCTTGATACAATGAATATCTCATCCATATAAATGTCATGCACTTTCATGTTATTATACATGCGTTGCAACTCATGGAATTGATCCATCACAGGACGGTTGTCCAACATTTTATAGTTATTAAAGTTTGTAACCAAGAATTTCTTAGAACTAGCATCTTCGGCCATATACTTATCCTCTAAACTATCCCATAATAATTTAGCGGACTCATGAAATTGGTAAATATCAAATAGAGAATCGCACATACCGTTAAGTATATGTCCACGACATATGAGGTCATTGTTTTCCCATTTGTTCCTTTTCCTTGCATCCTCCAAGGTTTCATCCTCTTTCTCTTCCGGTTTGGGAGTAGAAATCACATAATAGACATTGAGCGAAGTTAACAGGATTTGCATCTTCTTTTGCCAACGACGGAACTCCACACCGACAAACTTGTCTAACTTCATGAAGTTTGAAGTAAGATCTTTCACACTTGCCATTTTTACAGAAAGATATCACAAAAGATTGTTACAAATATGTTACAAAAGGAAAACAGTAGATTACAAACTACACTAATAATATACAATAAAACTATGTATAAACTCCTTTGTGTGAATGGCAAAGAACTTCTTCAAGGCTTCAACACGAACAAGGATGAACGATGTAGAGAAGATTAGTTTGTAACGTTAAACGTCACTACGGAAATCTGGATATAAGATTGAAGGCGTCAATGATGCTTTCCTTTTGTGATATTTCCCCCACAAAGGCACAAGGGATATGAAAATGGAAATTCACAAAGAGATACAATCAATCACATCAACCGATTAGTGCATATCGATTGAACTAAACAACGATGTGTTTATAAAGAAAAGAAACCAGAAAAACAATAGTAAAGTTAATTACTCTTCACTATGAATCAAGAGAAGGAGAGAAAGAACAATAGAAATCAGATTCTATCAATGAGTAAATTCATTTGCATGTGCCCACATCTATTTATAGAGTGTGAAGGATCACATGTCTTCATCCAATCAATGCTTGGTGGTTACCATGCATTTAGAGTGTTTTTGTGACATAAAACACCCGTCCATAACAACACAATCCTTCATGAAACATAACTTAGTTTCACGAAAAACACACTGTTTCAGGGGTGCTCGAACGAGCATAATGCAAAACAGTTTCCAGAGAGTTTCTGACGCGAAAAATTCTAAGTGCTCGAACGAGCACTATAGGTGCTCGAACGAGCAAAACCAAAAACAACAAACAGAAGCATTCTGACCATCTCGGGACACCATGCTTGAACGAGCATGATAGTGCTCGAACGAGCACAGCACTTCTCGAACGAGCAGCCTGGTCGAGCAGGGTCAGGTTGCATCGTTTTGTCTCTGTTTCGTTCCGTTGTTATGTTTATGCTTAATATATGTTAAGTACATATAATCTAAGCCTTGGATATATGTCCTACATGCTCTAAATATCCAACAGATGGAACCCAATATAAATAAATATAAATTTGAAAGGGAAATTCTACATGGTAAGCACTTGGTAATGAGAAATCCATGTGGTACTTAATCTTATTTTTCTTTCTACATGGTAATCACCAAGTGTTTCAAAACTAACTGCCGTACCTATATAACACAAAAAATTGTTGATCGTTAACTTGTGAAATTACAATATTGATCTTGTTTAATTCTTGATCATTATCTTCTTCCTTTGCATCCATTGGCACTTTCTCTATACCTGGTGCTGATTATGTAGAACTTTCCAATTTTAAATGATATATGTAACCTACTTGAATATAAATGGTATATTTAACCTAGTTAAAGTCTTGAAATGATATATTTAACCTACTTGGATATAAATGGAATGCACTTATCTAAATAAAGTAGATACCATCATCATCATCACACTTAATGATGTATCTCGCTCATAGACAAAACTACGGTTTGAGTCTGGGGTATAGAAACCAATATACAATAAAATTAAAAAAATGTAGAAAGAATCCTTCTTTCTCGAAATAGAAAATTGTTTATCCAAAGGATGTGAAGAATATATGGTATGCACCATGTTATATTATATTATCTTTAACAATTTCATTTTAGATAATTGAATATGATTGGGAAGACGATACACGACCTAACTAGATAATGTAGAAACCAATAATAATAAAATAAAATAAAGAAAAATCCTTGTTTCTGGAAATAGAAAATTGATTTTGTAAAAGAAGTGAAGAGAGTATGGTATGCACGTAAACTATAGCTAAATAGTAAATACTGTTATAAATAATAATGCGAACCTTTGTATATGGCAATGGACTCCTTGCTTTGAATAACCATGAAATGAACACCGTAATGAAGATAAGATTGCGACGATAAACATCGCTCGGAAATCTTGATATAGATTGAAGGCGACATCGATACTTTCCTTTTGTGATATTTCCCCCACAAAGGTACTTGGGTTATGAGACCGGAAATTCACAAAGAGATACAATCAATCACATCAACCGATTAGTACATATCGATTGAACTAAACGACTTTGTGTTTTTGTAGAGATCGAAATCAGAAAAACTATAAAAGAGTTGATCACTCTCCTTTACGTTTCAAGAGAATAAGAGAAAGATGACAGAATTTAGATTCTTAGAATATGTAATCTGATATCCATGCACTCACTCTTATTTATAGAGTTGAAGTGTCACATGGATTCATCCAATCCATACATCAATTGATGATGTAACACATTTATTCATAACAACACATCAGTTCATGAAACATAGCATAGTTTCACGAACAATTACATTGTTCCATAAAACAACTTCAGAAACTTTCTGACTCGAAAATCTCTATGTGCTCGAACGAGCAAACATCAAAAATGCCAAACAGAAAGTTCTGAAGCATTCTGACCCGCATTGGAGTACATGCTCGAACGAGCATAGGTGTGCTCGAACGAGCACTATATTGCTCGAACGAGCAACCACTCGAGCAACTCCAGTTCGCTTTGTTGTTACGTTTTTGCTTATTCTATGCTTAGGTACATGTATATTGTAGGAATATTGTGTAGGATATTCGATATCTTGTATTTACCTTAATTAGGATTAACTGATTTTATTTTATTTCCTAGATTATTCTCTTACCTTATTAGGAGGTTGCTTTGTATATTTATATGGCTGTAATTATTATTGTGATTAATACAATAAACCATTAAACCCTAAACACGTTTAATTCCGCTTTATCTTTGTCTTCATAGTATCAGAGCCGACGGTGTTTTCCGGGACCGGCAGCACCTCGGTTATCGTCATTTACCTTTAAACCCGAAAAATTAAACCAAACAAACCTGTAAACCAAAACAATGGCCGAAAACACAAACAACCCAAACCAGCAGCTTATGACTCTTGAACATATGGAGCATATGTTCAAACTTTTCGAAAAATTACATAAACCAACCCAGATCGAGACTGTTGTCTCACCAGACCTCAAAGTAGCAGAGAAACTAAACCATTAGAACTATACTTCATGGTGCAAAATGATGCATATCGCCTTGGATTGTAGGGGTCGTCTCAATCACATCATTGACGAACCCCCGAGCATTACTGATCCTTCATATAAAGTTTGGAAACAGAAAGATTCGATAGTCTTGTCATGGATTATTTCGAATATTGATACGGATCTCATAAATCACTTTCTTGATTATACTATAGCAAGGGACTTATGGAAGGGGATTGAGGTCCTCTTGAGCAGTGGTAGAGACGAACTTCAAGTGTTCGATCTCAATTGTCAAGCAAACAGCATTAAACAACACAAAGATACTCTTGAAAATTATTATGGTAAACTGATTACCATTTGGAAAGAAATGGATCGTCGGCAACCAAATCCGATGATTCATCCCGAGGACATGAATATTTTTAATACTTTTATACAAAAACAACGGCTATTCCAGTTTCTGGCCGGGATCGATGAAACGTTTGACAAGGAAAAACGAGATCTGTTAAATCTCGACCCACTTCCTTCTGTGGAAACGGCATATGCAACTATTCGACGTGAGGTCTCACGACGTGAGATCATGACTCACGTATCATCATCGGGAAAGATTCCCTCAGAAATTGGGAGTGGGCTTGCCGTGAAACACCGGTCGGATTTGCCCTCATTCCGGCGTGAAAAAGATGACAAGTCTCACCTGAGATGTACACATTGTGGAGGATCTCGCCATACCAGGGAAGGATGCTTTAAATTGATCGGCTTCCCGGATTGGTGGGAGGAACGCCGGCCACAAAAAAACCGCCACCAAGGCTCAACCAGGTCGAACCGGCGGCAAGGTAAATATGGTGACCGGAGTTCCAGAACCGGTGGACATGTCAGAGGCTCAGGCAACCCACTCAAGCAAGCAGCAACTCCATGAAAATGGTGAAGAAGGTGAAACAGTAAAGGGAGAAGAAGGAAATGACGGCCCAGGAGAGAGAAAGGGGAGTAGGGCATCTCACAAACTTTCCTTTTCCTCTTTAAATACCCACAAACACTCCCTGACCCACATAAACCCTAAAAAAACCGAATACCCCACCCACTCAAACACACGGCCCACATTTAAACTTGGGCTTATGTGTAAAAATTCCTCACCCACAAAATGGATATTTGATTGCGAGGCCACCGATACTATGACTTTCGACCCTCGTGATCTTGTATCCACTAACCCTCCAACCCGTACTTTCATCCAAACAGCAAATGGGGAATGTGTGAGAGTTGACCGATCTGGGGCCGTTAATATCTCTTCTTCTTTAAATTTAAAAATTGTCTTTTAATTCCGAGTTTGTCGCATAAACTGTTGTCCATTAGTCAGCTAACTCGTGAATTAAATTGTACTGTGCTCATGACCTCTTCTGATTGTATTGTGCAGGATGCTCGGACAGGGACGATTATTGGGCGTGGTACTGAACGGGATGGCTTATACTACGTGGACGAGGCGACTCAAAAGGGTCACACTTCACTTGCTCATGGGTCTTCTGATCATCAGTTATGGACTTGGCATAGGCGTCTTGGACATCCTGTCCGATGCATCACAGGAGTTGGGGTCTGAACCCCAAGAGGTATTGACTGAACCTCCTATAGCTAATGATGTGGCTAATGATGATGTTTCTAGTGTTACTGAGCCTTCATGCAGGTATGAGTTACCCCCGAGGAGAACAAGAGGGGTTCCTCCAAAGCGATATGATCCAGAGTATGAATCCCAGAGGTCGAGATATCCTATTACCCAGGAGCTTGGGAATAACCTAGCTCAAACTGCAAAGGCTTTTCAAGCAAGCTTATATTCCAGTTCTATTCCCCGAAATGCAAATGAAGCTCTTCTTGATCCAAAATGGCGAAAAGCCATGGAGGATGAAATCCTGGCTCTAAAGAAGAACAATACTTGGGAGAAGTGCTCTCTTCCTGAAGGAAAGAAAACTGTGGGGTGCAAATGGGTGTTCACTATAAAGTATCATGCTGATGGAACCATCGAGAGGTATAAAGCTCGTCTTGTGGCGAAAGGTTACACCCAAACTTATGGCATTGATTATTCTGAGACATTCTCTCCGGTAGCAAAGATCGACACTATAAGAGTTCTGTTCTCCATTGCTGCCAATAAAGATTGGCCTCTATATCAGTTCGATGTAAAGAACGCCTTCCTTCATGGGGAAATTGAAGAAGAGGTTTACATGCAAGCACCACCAGGGTTCTCGATGGAGTTTGAGCAAGGAGAAGGGTGTAGACTCAGAAGGGCTTTGTATGGTTTGAAACAGTCTCCAAGAGCATGGTTTGGGAGATTCACTACTGCTATGAAAAAATTTGGGTACAAACAGAGTCATTCTGATCACACCTTGTTCCTAAAAAAGGTAAATGGTAAGATGACTTGTCTTATTATTTACGTTGATGATATGGTGATTACTGGTGATAATGAAGAGGAGATTAAGGATCTGAAGGAGAAACTCTTTAGAGAATTTGAGATGAAAGACTTGGGAAACTTGAAGTATTTTCTTGGGATAGAAGTCCATAGGTCGAAAAAGGGGATATTCATCAATCAGAAGAAGTATGTTCTTGACCTACTGGCAGAAGTAGGCATGCTTGATTGCAAACCAGCTGATACACCGATTGTTGTGAACCATAAACTTCATACTTCTCCTGAAGGAGAACCAGCTGATAGAGAGACATACCAGAAGCTTGTTGGAAAGCTTATCTACTTATCTCATACCAGGCCTGACATATCTTATGCAGTAGGGGTGGTTAGTCGTTTTATGCATTCTCCTCAGATACCGCATTTAGAGGCTGTTACGAGAATTTTGAGGTACTTGAAGGGTACTAGTGGAAAAGGGGTGTTCTATGGGAGAAATGGACATCTTGATCTTGTTGCTTACACAGATGCAGACTGGGCTGGTGATATTGATAGCAGGAAGTCTACATCAGGCTATTTCACCCTCATAGGAGGAAATCTGGTTACCTGGAGAAGTAAGAAACAAAAGGTTGTGGCCTTGTCTAGTGCAGAAGCTGAATTCAGGGGAGTAGCTAAAGGCATAACAGAAGTTCTGTGGTTAAGGAGACTCATGGGTGAGCTCAACTATCCTTCATCTGAACCATGTACATTGTTCTGTGATAACAAAGCAGCCATTGATATATCAGAAAATCCTGTCCAGCATGATCGAACTAAGCATGTGGAAATTGATAGACATTTTATTAAGGAGAAACTGGAACACAAGATTATTCGAATTCCTCATCTGAAATCTGAAGATCAACTTGCAGATATCCTCACTAAAGCAGTTGCAGCAGAAGTCTTCGAGACGACTTTATCCAAGTTAGGCATTGGAAATCCCATGACCTAACTTGAGGGGGAGTGTAGGAATATTGTGTAGGATATTCGATATCTTGTATTTACCTTAATTAGGATTAGCTGATTTTATTTTATTTCCTAGATTATTCTCTTACCTTATTAGGAGGTTGCTTTGTATATTTATATGGCTGTAATTATTATTGTGATCAATACAATAAACCATTAAACCCTAAACACGTTTAATTCCGCTTTATCTTTGTCTTCATATATAAGCCTTGGATAATGTCCTACATGCTCTAAATATCCAACAAATACTACACACACTATATAAAGAGGGAAATGGATAGAAAGTATGTAGCAGCAGCAGCAGCTAGCACCAAAAAAAGAAAAAAAGAAAAAAAGAAAAATGAAGAGTGGTGGTACTTCTTTGGTTCTCATGCTAACTGTTAGTGCAAGTAACAATATTCCTAATTTTGATTATAACTTTAATCACTTAATTGAACATGCCTTAGAGTGTACTTTGGATGATAACGATAAGGATGTGTCAAGATGTGTGGGATTAAAGTTTGGGTCGTTTGATGAAGTGTTGCTTGATCAAAGCAACGAGAATTGAAGCGTCAGAAGCCTCGCTCGACCCACCTAAAGGCCGCTCGACCAGGTCGAGCGAGAAGGCCCCAGTCGAGCAGCTTGTCCAGAATGAATCAGTAAGTCTCTGAAGTGTTCGCTCGACCCGAGCAATGTGTGGCTCGACCTGAGGGAAGTCGAGCAGATCAGTCAGAAGGCTGCCTAGGATTCTGTTTTTGTGCCGTTTCAGTTTTAGAGCATTTAGTATGTTGTCTAATTGCTTGTTTATTGTGTAGTTTATTACCATGCTTTATTATAGAGTTAATTAGCATGTTAATGAAGGAGTTACAAGTGAGTTTATGGTGATTTATGTGAGACTCTAAGAATCACACCCATCTTACACTATAAAAGGGGGTGTAATTCTTAGAGTAAGATACACCAAAAACACACATTGTGAGAAGATTAGTGCATTGCTTAGAAACTTGAGAGTGTTCTTCCTTTGCATTAATATTGTGAGGATCTTAAGAGGTTGTTCTTAAGATCAAGAGAGGTTTATTATATTGTATTGTTGAATCAATCTAATAAACTACATTTGAGGGGGAGGTATCAAAGATACCTCATAAACACTTGTGTCCTTTTCTTTTTGCTCATACTTTTCATTGTGTTTACTTTGTTGAACCTCGCTTTGCACCGTTCCTTTCACTAACCATGTTTACCTTGGTGTTAACAAGCAAGTTACAACCCACAAGTGCAGCTTTGTGGGATTATCCATCGAATTTTATTTCTTATTTTGCTGGTGGATGCAAAGAACTCAACCAGCCATGCGGTTATGGTGGCCCTTCAACATGGTGTTGCGGAAGTTGTTCATGCGATGGTGTTTGTAAGCGCACAGATAACGACAGATTCTTTTGCCACAAAGGACCCGACGTAACAACTCCTCCTTAATAAATTTCATTTACTTTCTTTATAAATATATAAAGGAGTAATGTGACTTATCTTTTAATCATAAATAAATTCAATTTCTTTTCCTATTTCACCATTTTTATCAAGGGATTGGATGATCCCATGAATAAATGCCGCTTTTGTTTTAATTTTTTTTTTGTATTGTTAAATTGGATGTATCATTATGAATCAATATAATATTTGGCTTTTGTAGTTTAATTTAAGGATTAGTCTCTATGTTTGTCATTGGTAGTATTTACTTTTGTTCTTTTTATTCACATATATATTGCATAGATCCAATTTCCAAAAAAAAGATATATATTGCATAGATCCTAATAAAAACTTAAATGTCAAATAATTTTGCACTATCAGTTTTTTTATTAATTTTAAAAATTTAATATTTAGAAAATATATATTAAAACGAATCTATTAAGATTCCAAATGAATATGTTTATCATGTTACTGATGAGAAATCATAAAATCAAATTTTAACCGTAAAAATTCGTAAATTCTATTAAAGAAAATACTTCATCCGTTCTAAAATACTCGCTACATTTCGATTTTGTGCACTATTCATCGTTCAAGCTTATTTTACATATTGCGACTAATGTGTAAGTCAAATATAGTCAAGTGAGATCTTGTTTGAATCGTCTAATTGCATACTTTTATAATACAAAAGGTCTCCTGAAAGACTGTCTATGGCATAGACGACACTCTCAGAGCCCAGCCCAATGGAAATTTCAGTTGTTTTTTTGGGAAAGTGTAAAAATGGACTGGACCATTACACCTATCCATGCTATAGACCGTCTACAGCAAGAATTTGTGTTTATAATATTAAATATTTATAATTTTTAGATAAGTGTAGTTTAAGATATTAATGATTAAAATTGTGCATTGGCACTACAACAAATTTGCTTTTAGTGGAATATATTTAGCAATATTTAATTTAAATGCCGCTATTTCAAATTTTTTATAGTGTATATACATGATTTAGTGACATTTATTAGAGCATTTAGTGGCATATTGAAAAGTCACACTAAAGCTTTTAGCGACATAGGATCTAGTGTCATTTCTCACAAATGCCACTATAGACTATCGTGACAATTGACATATGTCACTAAAGACCAAATTAATTGTCGCTAAATCACTTTATGGTGGAACTTAAAATAAAAACTAATAATTATTACACTAAAAATATGAATTAGTGGCATTTTTTAATGCCACTAAATCCTATGTCGTAAAAGGCTAAATTTGATGTAGAGTGGATTGTGTAAAAAATTGAAATGTAGCAAGTATTATGAAACGAGGAAGTATATGAAAACGAAGGCAGGATTTTTTGATGACTGAATAAGAGTTTGATTTTTTATTGGCAAAAAAATTATTATAGGTTCAAATTTTCTATATACCCATCGGGTTTGGGCTAAGTCTGTATCTTAAAAGTATCTAGGTCAGGGTCGAAACCCTCAGACCCAGACCTTAGATCGAGTCGTATATATATACATACTCAAACCCTCAGACTAGGAAAATGAAGAAAAAAATAGTTCTTATTACTAGATGTGATTGCAAAGCAAGAGTCAAAATAAAACTAAATTTTGACATTGGAAAATATATTGTGAAGAATCATATTTTTCTTCACACACATGAGCTGATCACAAGGATAGAATGACAACACTTACAGAGGCCTAAAAGAATAATATTCACTAAAGAAAAAATTGGACTTATAAATGCTTTTGAGGAAGCTAATATCAAATCAACTACAGCATATTCGTATTGGTCACATGATGTTGGGGAAGATGAATTCGTGGGACATACTTTAAGAGACCCATAAACTTGGTGAACGTGTTTTTTTTTTTTTTTTAAATAGAAAAAATCTAATGTTGTTTTAACAACTTATATATTGGATATGTTAGGTTACGGATGAAGAAAATTGAAGGTGTAGATGCACAATCAATTATAAAACTTATAATGGAAGACGCTGAAAAGGATCCAACTTTTTATTATAGGGTGACGATCATATTTGATACAAAATATTGTATCAATAATTAGAGTCTAGAGAAGATTACAATATATATGGTGACGATCTTATTTGATACAAAATATTGTACCAATCGTTATAATTTGTTGTGCTCCAATAGTAGACATTATAATCACTAGAAAACAACAATGTTTGGTTTTGCATTCATAGCGGTTGAAAAAGTAAAATCTTTTGAATGAGTTTAATGTCAATTCAAAAAAAGCAGTGAATGAGAAAGAGCCCTACCTCACTCTTCACGGATTAGGATTTTGCTTTACCTAGAGCAATAGAGAAGGTAAACTATGCCCTTTAGTTTTTTATTAATACTTTGATCAATTATATTTCACAAAAGTTAGACATTTAATTTTTTAAAACATATGTTTACTTATACATCTAAAATATGAGTATATAATCTTTATATGACTATATTAAATTATTTATAAAACAATTAATTATTTGTAACTCTTTATATAGTATAGGTGTTCCCAAACAATCGGCATAGACTGTCTGTGGCATTGGATTAAGAATGCAGTATCACATTTGGATTAAGAATGCAGTATCACATCACGGTACATTGTAATCAAGTCTAGAGTTTAAAGATGCTTTTCATAGATATTTGTGGGGGAGGCAACGGTGATAAGGATTTTGAAAAATCTTGGTCAATTGATTTGGGTCAGAGTGCTAGTTTCCGATACCATTTTTGTTGAGCTTGGACCTTCCTTTCAGTGTACGTCTATTATCAAGCGGAATTGGGATTGACACTCACTTGTTGCTAGATCAAATACAATCTGCACAAGAACACAATTAAAGATATCAGGGGCAACATTTTAATGTTCTAACAAGTGAAGGCACTATTCAAATCAGTTTCAGTTAATTTTGACAGATAAACAACTTATACTAATATCTTTAGAAGATAAGAATCACCATTACACAAGCCATTTTTAGAAAAGGGATATTCTACCTGGTAAGCACCAGGTTTAACAAAATTCACCAAATAGCTAATCTTATTTTCAATTCTACCAAATAGCACTCAAGTTATGGAAAATAATCTGCCGTAGCGTTATAACCTAAAAAACGTTTGATGACCGTTAACATTTGAAATTACTTTAATACCCCTGTTTTATTTCTTAAATATAGGCTGTCTTCCTGGTTTGTCTTCCTCTTTCCTATGAATCCCCCATTGTCAAAAGCTTCAAGGATTATCTTCAAATGTCTTCAACATCAACACACTCCAAAATTTCTTCAAAACCTCCAATTTTGGCGACAGACATGGACGTTAAAGAGATTCGCCTTGTTAGATGCAGTTGTGGGAATGGTCTTCAAGGAAGGATTTTGGAAATTAGGGTTTCTGATTCAAACACTAACCCATTGAGATTATACTATAAATGCAAAGTTTGTTCCTTTTTTAGCTGGGTGAAAGAAGAAGACTTGACCAAGTATGGAAGACAAATGGTTTGTGATAATTTTGGAGTTGAAATATCTTCCCAAATTGAAACAGAGTTAATGGTTCAAAGTAAGCAAATCAAGCAGTTGCAGATGATGATGAAGATTATGATTATTGTTAGTCTTTTAATTCTTGTAATTATCATTAAGAATTAAGATTTTGATTTGGGGGTTTTTTTTTGTACTTTGTATTTTGGATGATTGTAAGCTAATGAATTAGTTACTGCTTCAAAGGAAGCTTTCTTTTGTAATATTACCAACAATTTTATTTCAATTTCGTCTCAACTCCAACCTCGATGACATAAACAACTATCAACTCCTCAACAGTAAACTTCCCAAACATAGTAAACAAGTCATTATCCCAATCAAGCCATTCAACTTCATTGTTAAACATGTAATAAAATCGAGGTTGTAAAGGCATCTCCTTCCCAGACTTCAAGCACTCAGCTTCCCAATCTAAAATTAAATTTAACAGTCTCCCTATCTTTATCATAGACAATTATATCTTGTATAACGTCATTCCATTGAAATCTAAGAACAACACGATCATCCATTCTAAAACAAAAAATCAAATGAGGAAAATCATTAAAAACCCTAATACTTTAGAAAAAAAACAAATCAAAACCCAGCAACATGCATTCAACAACTTATAAACCCTAATTTCTAGAACAACATCAATCAACAAAAAAACGATTAACATAAACCCAAAAAAACCCTAAACAGAGGAACAAAAAAGAGGAGAGAAAACTTACCTTAAAATCGTCTCCAAAGTTTATATCAAAACCGAAGAAGAATTCCAAGCCAAAGATCGAATCTTTGGGGTTCCTGAAGCGTAATTGAAGAAGATGAATGTGAAGTTATGAATTAATGATGATGGGATGTTTGATGCTAGGTCTTTTGCATTCAAATTAGAGTATTAATACGCATAAAATAGGAGGGAAGTTAAGAAATAAAACAGGGGTATTAAAGTAATTTCAAATGTTAACGGTCATCAAACTTTTTTGGGTTATAACGCTACGGCAGATTAATTTCCATTACTTGAGTGCTATTTGGTAGAATTGAAAATAAGATTAGCTATTTGGTAAATTTTGTTAAACCTGATGCTTACCAGGTAGAATATCCCTTTAGAAAAAGACAGTGAACGTTCAAGAACACAGCAAGTTGAGTAAGCAAAGATAACAAGTTGAGTAAGCAAAAAACACAGATATCTCTAAAACATTATCACGTGTCATGCCACTTAAAAACTATGAGTAAACAGAAGAACACAACAAGTGGAGTAAGCAAAGACAACAACAAATTGCAGGCACACAATGAGCTAATTCCACAATATCATAATGCTATTGTTTACGTACAAACAATGATATTATGGATCTCTTAATCACCTTTTTATGAATTTAGATAAATGAAAGGAAAATGTTATTGTTGATTCAAAATATACCTCTCAAAATAAGAAATGTTGGCTATATAGAGCTTAGAGAACACACTAAAGAGAGGCAATGAAGTATAACTAGACTAATTTTCTTTCCTATATAGGCTATAGCACTGGTTGTTAAAAGAGAACCAGCAAAACAAACCTGAATTTATCTTTAAGAAAATCAAAGTATACATGTAAGTCACATACTCACATACTCCACATTTTGTTGTGTCGATTACTACTTTAAATCAAATTCGTCATTAGATTGTCACATGCAATTGGAACTTGCAACACCCACAGCTGAATTTCACCAGTTTCCATGGCTATAATTCCATTATTTGTATCACCAAATCTCATTATTACAATTGAAAACATAAGAAGTATTATCTTACTATATAGATACAATATGGTTAAAAACATTGTAAAAATCAGCTGAACACCAACAAAATTAAAAAACTTTAAGTAGCTAAATGGTATCACTTTTACCCTGTTATAACAAAGTAATACTAGATTACTAGTTATTGAAATTATTAGATAGCTAAAGTATTTAAAGTTAACAACAAATTTTTGATTTCATTTTTTATTCATTATAGTTGTTATCAACAATTTCATAAATAATGATTTGTGATAGTTGTTACATCATTCATGAAAGATGGGAATGCAATTTAATTTAATTCCATTTTCCATCAAAGATTTGCATCTATCAAGTGTGAACTACTTCAGACAAAATGGTACTTAATGTTTGAATGTACATATTCATACTCTTGTAAAAATAAATTGAGGCTGATTCTAATTGGACCATTAATCATAATATAATCTACAATCTACAGCTTGACATACAAAAATATAATGGGTCGTAAAAATTATAAGATAAAATTAATCTTTAAAATCGTCAATTACAAGTTCCAAATATAATTGAGGTTCTTTTAAGCATATAATTTTAAAAAAAATAAAAATAAAACATTATTTGGGTAGAATGTAAAACCCTCTCAAGATAAGAAAACGGGAATATTAATCCTTCACTCTATTTATGGAATAAATTGATAATCAAGAGATGGAACAAATGAAACATAGGAAGTACATCATTAATAGTTAGATATTTCTTGAACCCCACCAAATTATAGTTGAAGTTCCCAGACCCCTGCAGTAGTAAGCATAGCTACTCATTGAATGAGAGATTACCCCTAAATTATTCCAAAATTGAAAATGCATGTGTATGTAAATGGGTTTGTTGTAAATTTTTCAAGAGAGTAAAAGTTGAAGGAACAAGAATACCTTGAGTAGAATGAGTAAGGCTCTGTAAGTGATGGTCATATCTTATTCGGTACATAGGCAATGGTGCTGGGAATTTCTCCTACTTTTTAACTGCATTCTTCTTCTCACTATTCCTCTTCACTCGATTCAAGTGCTAAGGGCTAGTTCATTAAGCCAAACCATTGTAAATATTTAGATTTAGATCTTAAATTTCAGACTTCATTAAGCATAACCAGTATTTCAAACAACCATGAAGGACTTTTCCCTACCTAAGCGAAATTTACAGAGAAAAAAAAAACTCAAAGGCTTTTCCATACCTATGCGATATTACAGGTTGTCGGAGGAGCAATCGACGCTGCTACAGGCCGACGGTTTGGAGGAGAACAATTGTTGCTCCAGGGCCGCCGGTACACTTGAGAGGATGAAGAAGAGGGAGTCGGGTTAGGGTTTATTTGAGCGGGATTTGGGAAAGGAAAGAAATTCGCTGATGAAGGTTTGTATGGGGCGGCATTTAGTTAGAAGTCGGGTTAGGGTTTTATTCAATAGATAGAGAATAGGCGGTCAATTCCCCTAATTTTCTTTTTTTTTTTTAGTTTTTTGACGCTTTTAATCATTTATTTCCACCTATTTAAACGACGAAAATCAAGCGTCTAAAAGTTCTGTATTTTTTTAGACAATTGCTCAAGTGTCTAAAATAAAGTGTAGAAAAACCCCATGTTTTTTAGTAGTGGTAACACAGTTAAGTTTAAAAGAATAGTTTTAGGAGAAAAATTATAATCGAGTTGAAAATAATTTTAAAAAATATTATATAGCTGAGTTAAAGATCAATTTGTGAAAACAAAATAATATCACCTAGACCAATAAATTAATTTGATATTGAATGATGACAATACATATATCCAATTATTAATTTGAGGGAACGAGAACTCCAGTAGGCCAAGGTTTTACCTCTATACCTACTTCATCAAGAGGTCGTCACCCCATATAATTCATGGCCAGTAGAGTAGCCTCATATAACCCTAGTGTGCACACCCTTCCTAGTTGGATCACAACAAATAGAAGGAATACCAAACATCGTGTCAAGTAACAGAAATAATAACCCATCGGCAGCTATACTAATCAAATAGGGCAACTTGTTCATTACCTACTTAGATCTCAACAAATATAAGAGCTTCATTTCCCTCATATTACACTTTACATGATTTAATATATTTTAATAATTAGCCGCGAGCACACAAACACATAATCAAACATACATTATTTATTTTATTTTAGAATCATAAGTTTTCCCGACAAAAATATATCTCAATAATATTAAAAATCGTAATCTCATTTGCCAAATCACCATTTTAACATCATTGGTGGTGACAAGAATTAAAATCATAAATATTTCTTTTTCAAATACAACGCTATTTTAAATCTTCATTAATATAAAATAATAATATAAATTTCTTCAAAATAATACTATAAATTAAACATGTAGCAAATGACTTGTAACCATGGTTATCAGAATCTCGATTCTGATCAACGATTCTACGATCTTACGATCTAAAATTAGGCGACCGATTCAGATCGTAGGTAGGATCTTAATGTTGGTTGAATCATATGATCCTACATAGCTCATGGATTTAAGTAGTAGGATCATAACGCGATTCTATGATCCTACAATCTTATGATACGATCCTACAAGAGTAATTTCAAACGTACAAAAATTTCATATAATTTAGATTTACTTATGTATATATATATATATATATATATATATATATATATATATATATATATATATATATATATATATATATATATATATATATATATATATATATATATATATGTATATATCTAAACAATTATATCAATAGGAAAAATTGTTAAAAAAATACCTAGAAAAACCTCACATTTGTGAAAAACTACCTAGAACAAATTTTTTTTGTCAAAAAATACCTAGAAAATTTATTTGTTTTGTCAAAACATACCTACTAACAGAATCCGTTAATATTTCCGTTAGTTTTTCAAATAAAAAAAATAATAAAGTGAAAAATTAGAAAGAACAAGTAGGGTTCCAAAACCCATTTTCCCCAAATCAAACACCTGAAGTAAACATATTGTGCTTCATCTTCCAAACGCAGCCATGAATGCTATTCCATTCCATTCATCTTCCAAACATATTGTGCTTGATTTTCGAAACTTAAATTGAACACCACAAAAACTAAATTTCGAAGGTTCTTTAATGGTGAAGGAAAATGATTTTGAAAAATTAGGGTTCTTATTTGTTGAATGAAGAAGATGATGATAATGTTGCTGCTCTTTGGAGTTCTTTAATGGGTGAAGTGGCCACGTGACCAGCGCATGAGAAACTAACGGAAATATATTGACAGTTTCTGTTAGTAGGTATGTTTTGACAAACAAATTAAATTTTCTAGGTAGTTTTTGGCAAAAAAAATTTGTTCTAGATATTTTTTCACAAAAGTGAAGTTTTTTTTAGGTATTTTTTAACAATTTTCCCATATCAATATGACTAAATTTCAAGTTTTTGTTGATTCGCATTGTAAAAATGAGTATTAAAGGTATTCTTTTACAAAACTTAATAATTGAAGTCAAACAAGTGTTAATTTAAGCCTTAAAACTTTAAAAAAAGAACAAATACAATTGAAAATTCGTTATTTAAAGCTTATTAATGCATATTTGTAGGATCGCACGATCCTACGATCCGATTCTACGGATTTCGATCCTACCCCCTCAACGATCCTACGTAGAATCCCGATCCTAACAACCTTGGTTGTAACCAAATCATAAATCCAATTAAACACATTAATTATCACTTAGCACATAATACTGACGGGATAATTCTAATTGGAAGGACATTGAGAATTACCTTGTGAAACAAGCCTAGAATATAAATGTACTCTATCAACCATTATTTACAAATTTGACGTCTGAAGTGTAATTATTGTTTGTAATTTGTAGATAGAAGATGTCAAAAGATTGAAAAATACAATAAAAGAGAAAAAGAAACTGATAATTGATGTAAAGAAAGACAAATTGGTTGATGAGGGTAAAACACTAAGAGGGAGGATGTAATGATTGACTTAAGGAGTGAAATGGTTTAATTTATAGTTTTGAAATAACGTAGGTTAATAAAATTAGGGGGGAAGGCTAAAAAAATAGAATTAGAGGGGAAGAGTGGCAAAGGGGGAAAGGAATATGGAAGAGTTATATTAAGAGGTAGGAAGGAAGTTATTAGTAACTAGCTTGAATCCCGTGCCAAGCACGATAAACAAAAAATATTTAAATGATCTCTTAAATAAAAATAAAATTATTTTAAATTATTCTGATATTTGGTAAACATAATAAATATAGAGAAAATAATATTTGATGTGTGAGAACAATTAGTCTTTGCATTACATTAATTCTTTCAAATTTTAAAACTCTAAAATTAAACTTTGCGCTTGAATTATTTTAAATGAACTTGTAGAATGATCAATAACATAAATTCTGAGTTGTTGCCCAATTTTTCATTGCCATTTTTATAGAATGATATAAACCAATATATGTATATATAACATAAATAACATAAATAAAGAATAAAGAAGATATAAAAAAGAATTTGACCATACATTGTCTAATTTTTTATTGTCTTTTTTATAGAATGATGTTTTGACCATACGTATAATATTTATTTCATATTGTCCAATTTTTTATTGCCATTAGACATGTTAATTGATTTAAATAATAGGGCATTCAAGTTTAATTATTCTACTTACCTAATTTAGCTAAATGAAAAATTTTGGAGGGAAAACAATGAACATGAAAGCGACACGTGTCATACTGAAGAGTGCATTTAGTATATACTCCCCCTGTTCCTTTTTGTATGTCCACTTTACCTTTTACACGCATTTTTTAGCAATGTTTAAGCTTTAATATCTCTAAGTACGCATCATAACAAATTATAAAAATTATATATTAAAATACTTTACATCAAGACAAATCTAACAAGATCTCATATGAATATATTTTATCTTCAATATATACTTCAAAAATCTAATTCAAATTTCTCTCTCTTAAAGTGGACAAACTTAAAATGGACAATCAAAAAGGAACGGAGGGAGTAGTATTTTTTATTGTCATTTGACATGTTAATTGATTTAAATAATAGGGCATTCAAGTTTAATTGTTCTACTTACCTAATTTAGCTAAATGAAAAATTTTGGAGGGAAAACAATGAACATGAAAGCGACATGTGTCATACTGAAGAATGCATTTAGTATATAGTATAGATAAGGGTATGTTTTACCTATCTCTTGAAAACAAATTATGTTTCTTAAGTAGTTTTTCTAAAACTGTTTCTTGAAAAACATCTTTCAAATACATAATTGTTTGGTCTTATGTTTTAAAAAATATGTTTTATGAAATAGAAATAGTTTTGAGTATTTGCCATTTGTTTTTTACTTTAACAATATTTGTGTTTTTTGAGCATTTTTATTTTTGTCAAGCATTTTCTAATAACACTAAAACAGAAACATGTACATACAGGGTGAAAACCCAGATATCCAATAGCATCCCTATGAACTGCATCAGTGTGAAAAGTGAGCCCACCTTCTATGAAGGGTTTCTCACCCTCACTCTTCATGTGCAAAGGAGACGATGGGATATCTCAAAAAAATGCCACAACACGGCTATACAGACACGAGTTTAAAATGCGCTAAATACATCAGTAGCACAAGACAAAAACAAAAGGGACAACATCCTAACTCAAGCCAACACATCATTACAATACATGGTCCATCAAAAAAAGGTAGACAACTAGCTGCTGGGCCGGTGGTTAAATTAAAAATAACATAAAATTATATAATTGACATTGTGGTTAAATTAAATAAATCTAACATTACAAATATTATGGGTTCATAATTCATATAAAACAATTTCTAGAAAAACACATAAATGTTATTATTTCACATGGTTTAATAAAGAAGTTACAATCAAAGCTGTTCAAAAGTGACCCGACCCGAAAATCCAAAGCGAAATCGAAAGTAAATCGACTCGAAAATGTGTTTTTTTAAGGTATATCGAACCAATGATACCCGAACCGAAGTTGTACCAGAAACGGTTGACAACCGAAAATGGAAAGTCAAACCTGAGTTGTAACCAATTTTTGTAACAGACACATAACTGTTAACCGAGATTACCCGAACCTAATAATGACAAACCCGAGTCATATCAGACCCGAATCATGCTCGAAACTGAACTCGATCCGGCTAAAACCGACTTATCCCGAACGAATTTTAGATCGAACTGCGTTACACCTGAACCAATTTTTAACATAATGATAGCCTCATATTTAGTCATCTTATTACTTAATTTAATAAAGTGAGAAATTTTAATAAATTAAATTTTACAAATACATAGTTTAATATATTTAAAGTTAATAATCAATGGACTATGTTTATTTAACTACTTTATTATCACTGATTAATTTGCATTTTAATTATTTTGGTTTAAGTAAAGAGAATCTTGTCAACAATTAAAAATGACTAACAACTTAATTTGATATTGAATTGATCGATAGTAATTAGTAATACGTAGCCGAATTTTGTTTTAATAAAAAACTGAACCTGATTTATACCCGGCAAAATCGGACCAATTCTTAACCAATGACAACCCGAAACCGATTGGCACTCGACACGAACTTCAACCGACACCGAAGTGATGCTAACCCGATAGCTCGAACAATTGATCATCAACCGAACCTTGACTAACCGATCCGACCCGAGTGTTACCCGCCGTAAAACTTAACCAAAAAATAAGCGATCCGAAACACAATTGAACCGAATGACAGCCGTCCGAAGCCGACTCAATCACCCGAATAAACACCTCTAGTTGCAATATCATTACGCACATTTTCGATACTATTATTGTAACACTATTGAATTTTCGACCCCCGAAATCAAAAATCGTTAAGGACAGAAGGAAATTCGAGTGTTACATAAAAAGAAAAGGAAAAAATTTAAATAAAAGTTAAAAAAAAAAGGTGAGTGAAGATTTCGGCGACATCTCTACAAAAACTCGAACATGTGGTAGAGCAGTTAGCACAATAAAAACATTAAACTAATCTAAGGCTCCATTTTCATTAAAATCTCACACTACGGCGGAATGGTTCATCGCCAGCTTCTCAAATCGACGTGCCAAGCATGGATCAGGGTTCTAATGTCAACACTTGCGTTTTTAAAAGACTTGACTCTTTAAAGCCATATAAAGTTATAAATTATGCAGCAGAACTACAAATATACAAAGGAGGACACAAGGCCTCATAACAAAACGTATACAACCAAAGTTTACTAAAGATACATAACAACTACAAAATCAGATGATAACGGTATGACACAGGTTATGCTTCGCTCTCATCACTCTCCCCCAATGCAATGCAAAAGAAGCTCCAATACTTGCTATAACTGTCCATGATCCTCCTACTGCTCGACATCAGACCAAAAGTCAGTGTGTCATAGCAGGACAATCATAGAAAGTCATCAAACAATCAAACATAAACACGCGCACGCACACGTTAGTAACTAGCATCCAATATCATAAGGCCAACTATTAGATTACATTTTGTTATACAACAACATAAGATGATTTCATAGGACACAAGCACAAATAGTAACTGTTTATCGTCCACCTATACTCCTAAATCTCATCAAGTCGTTTCCAACCCGAATCATGTGTTCTTGGGTAGAATGCATGTCTTCACACTTCTCTTCTCAAAACATATACTCTTGTAGAACACGCGTAGTATCAACTGAACCAAAGCATTGACAGACTATCTAACACGTGACCCTGTAGAGCTTGTCTATCTTAAAGTAGGTGTAATCATAGCCCATCTTTGGGATTGGTAACTCCCTTGAGCTAACTTAGCTTAGGCACACTTCTAACCAGCATAAACTACTCTAACATTGAATAATCAATGAGTAAACGTTCTATCAATGTGAAAGCTTTCCATGAATGAACAAACTTTCTTTCAGTGAGTAACATTCTAGCAATGGATCTTTTCTCCATTTCATGGCATAGTGACACGACCATGGGCGTTATCGGCCACCCGGCGCCCAAGGCAAAGTATGAGCTCATACTCCCTCCAGCTGACCCTCTCGGGTTCTACCTTCGGGAAAACTAACACACTGGGGTACCAATCTAGTGAAGAGGGGTTTGCAAGGGCCGCATGGTAACACCTCGGTCAAGGGGCGGTATCAGCCACCCAGCGCCCAATGACAAAAGTATGCTCATACCCCCCTTACGGTGGTCCCGTCGGATCTCACCTAGGGGACTACTAAATCAACCGGACATAATTCTGTTGAGTCACGCCACTTAATCATAATTTAGTACTTTATTAAATGGGAATAACTCCCTCTTTTGACTATTAGTGAGTGCCCTAGGATAGCAAAACGTCGAAACCTACTGAGCAACTCAAAGAAAATATTCTAACTCCAAGTAAGGCATAATCCAATTCTTAAATAAGGGGGATGATCCCCGCCTTCTACTAACACTCTCTTCCTCTAAACTATTCTAAGAGCAAAGATTTCATAGTCGATAGCTCTTCATATAAAGTATACTCACTAGTACCTCATAGTTTTGATCCAATGCATATGATAGCGAGTTTTTAACGCGTCGTTAAACGCTAGAAACCTAGGCTATGCAAACAATATTTGTAATCACCCTAATACTACTACAACTAGTGTAATGGTAAGTCGAGGGTCGAACCACAAGGACAAGGGGCGCTAACCTAAAGGTATGGTGTGGGAAAGATGTGTGGAAGGTTGGTTGAAAGGTGGGTGAACTAAACTAATGACAAGAACAAGCAATGAAAGAAAGCGGGCTTAGGCTAGGTCCACCTTAGGTAGGTCCATTGAAAATATAGATAGGTTAGGTCAAGGGAGATCGAACGAAGATCGATCGAGACACTCTAGACATCGAGGGGAAGTTGATGACTTATAGTCATGCGAACGACCCATAATCGCCCTATGTCTCACTAGGAGTGGCAGGACAAGATTCGACTCGAATATCAATCAAGGAATCAACATCAATCTCAATCCTAATCCTAAACATTAAACACAAGACCAAAACCCTAAGGTTTCTCTAACCCAAAAACCTAAAACAACAACTCTAACATAATGAAAGTGAAAACAATAAAGATAGAAAGCATTAAATAAATCTACTCTACAAAGCATGAGAAGGAAGAAGAACATGAATACATTAAAGAAAACATAAAGGAATTAAAAGACATGAAAACAATGAATCTAAACTACAAAAGCATTAAAGGAGAGCATTAAAGAAAGCATTAAAGACATTAAAAACAATAGATGAAAGTAAACTTACATAAAGAAATGTGCTTGAATGAAGAACAAAAGATAAGAGAAAACATAAACTAATCTAGGGCAAGAAAATGAAGATAAAAGCATTAAAGATTGATGAACAAGTTGGGAGGGTTACTCCCAAGCAAGTCATGCCCTAATCATTCAGAAATAAGCCTTTATATAGGCTATACAAAGTGGGGGAAATAAACCTAAAAGATCCTTCGTGGATTGGCTTGCGAATAAATAAAACAACGATGATTTTAGTGAAGATTCGACCGAATGCAAGGGCCATTTGCCCGAATGGATCCCATTCGCCCAAATGGGTCACATTCAGGGTTTCCAGTAGCTTTAAAAATCATTCCTCAAAAAACCATCTCCGTTCGCCCGAATCCAATTGTTCATTCGCTCGAATGCCCACATTCGCCCGAATGTGAAGGCTAGTTCGCTCGAATGGAGGCGCTGTGAGCTGCTTCCTTAGGCTTCTACACGCATTCGACCAAATTTGACCCTAGGTTCTCCCGAATCTAGGTCGAGCGGCCCATATCCTCCTTTGCAATGGGTCTTTGAAGTGTCGGAAGGTCTTAGGACTTTGCGAGGTGCTCGGGAGTGACTTTAAATGCTTGGGAATGCCTCGAAACGCGTGTCTCATCTTTGATTCAAGTGTCGAATTCTCGTACGCAACGTAAACACATTGCAAAGAGATCATGCGTAACATATGTAAAAACCAATATAAAACGCGAGACTTGACACTAAAATGAGGAGATATATGTGCTCTAAAATGAGCACATTAACTCCCCCAAGCTAAACCTTTGCTAGTCCCTAGCAAAGAGACTAGGTAGGGTAACATGAAAGCACGGGGCATCCAAAAACAAACTGAGCTACAAACAAAACTAAACTAAACTACTAAAGCAATAAAACCTAATACTCATTGTCGTAGGAGTCACGGTCGCTCTTAGCATGTACGAAAAGCCCTTTAAACCTCAAAGTCTCCCAAAGAGGACAAGTAAGGTCTCGTGAGGGTTTTCAAAAGGAGATCCACAAATCCAATGCAATGCAAATGCAAGGATACAAACTATATGCAACTAAAAACTACAATGTAGAGTCTAAATATGATGCGATGCAAAGTGAGTGGAAATCAAATCAATGCGAGCTGTGCACGAGCAAAACTCTTCCCTAGCCATGGGTGTGCAAGTACAACGGTCTCAGTAGAGGGTAATACCCAAGAGAATGAACAATTCCACAAACTCAAGATCACTAGGGTAAGCTACATCACAGGCTATGCCACCCACTACCTAGAGAGGTCACAAGTCTATGCTCCCCGGGTTATTTCTCAAAAGATGTGAAAAATATGCAATGACGCTCATGTGTTTGATTATGGTTCGTGTTTCGCTCATAATCTTCCGACTAAAGATGAGTCGGGAATCAAACACCTAAAAGGGGCAAATCATAGGGATTGTGTCATATCTAACTCCAGCACAGAACAAACTAATCGGACCAAGTCGAACATGTTAGCGAACGGTTGTAACGTTGGCTTAGGGTTAAGGTGGGATAGATTTGGGAATGTAGAGCTAAGTAGAGGATAGCAAGTGACCCTAAACAAAATGACCACAAACATCTCATGATAAATCAACAAATACTATATCCATCAACCATAATAACCCAATAATCTCATATAAGCACAATGATCTCCATCATAAAACACTATCAAAAATGTGAAATCTCATAATAACATGTGTTTCCAAGCTCATCTCCCAAATGAATATATCGACCTCCTCACTCACATAAATGTATGTGTATAAAAACTCAATGAAGAAAAAGAGTGAGGTCTCCTCAAACAAAGAATATGTATGAATAATCATAATAATAAGCACGAGAGGATGAACGGAGAAATAATAAGAGCTGGATAAGAAATGAGTAGAGTCATATGAAGACAACCAATCCTATAACCAATAACCCACAAATCACTATAACACACAACAACCCCACCATCACTAAGCTATCCTCTAGGTAAGAAGTGGGAACAATTTGGCTCATGTGGAGGTTATACAATGTGGCTACAAAAGAAAAGGAAAAGGCAAAAACATGGCTTAACCTAATATCGAATTACGTTCAAGGTAGGGTATTTGGCTATGTAGCTCAATTCTAACGAACGTGTTATCATCCCTAGTCTCAAGAAAATTCGACTACGCCGGAGAAGAACCGACACAATACTTAGACCCCCTAACTAGCACACAAAATGAATTGAACTCGCAAGGAGTCCAAGAAGGCTCTATACTCATAGGCTAGTCGAAATGCGCCTCTAAAGGTAGTCATCCAAGCCACAAACCAAGCAAACCCAGTTCCCCCAAGCTATGTGGAAAAAAGTCAGACTCTACGTCCCCAAAACAGGCACAAGGCTAAGGAAATACGAGTTGCATAAGAACAGACCATAGAAGTACACACCAGAAGCAAAAATGCTAGTTTCACAACTCAACCATCTTATTGAAAACTAAACATGAATATGCAATATATATACACTATGTCATGAATACAAAATGAATATGCGAAATATATACAAAATAATATATGCAATGAACTAAACTATAACTACATGAAACAAAATGCACAAACAAACGGGTGGAAGTGACAATGGTGTTGACCATTTCTCCCCCAAACTAAAGCTTTGCTAGTCTTTAGCAAAGAAGGAGAGAAAAGAGGAAGAAGAAACATTAAAAACCATGGTCAATAGGATTGTCACGACTAGGGATGGCAATGGGTATTGGACCCGACCCGGATCCGTAGATCCGTATCCGTTTTCACGGATATGGGTCCTAAAATATTAGACCCGACGGATCCGGGTCGGATCCGGATCCGTTTATGTTTCACGGGTCCGGATCCGGATCTCAACAAAATGCCCAGACCCGGACCCGCGGATCTAAAGGACCCGTTTATATTGGGTTGTGGGCTATTTAATTAGTGAAGTCCAACTGACTTATGCATAAGTCAAACACAAAATCCCCATTGTCTACTGGTACTGTATAGTACTATCAACAAAAAATAAAAAGACCAAGTTACTTGCAAAAATAGCATTAGCTTAATAGCTATAGCTCCAGATCGTAAAATAAAAACAAGATTACAATGTTTCACACATAAACAATAAAATATCAAGTCCATGAAACAAAATAGAAGATAGATTAATATTTCAGTTCACGCTCAAATATTGCAGAAGGGGACCTTTTTCTCGCACAAAGAATAAAATTACAAAAAAAGCAAAAAAAAATAAGTTAGACCCGTTTTGGACCCGGACCCGGCACTGGATCCGCAGTATCCACGGATCCGGATATGGGTCTTAAAAATCTAGACCCGCGGATCCGGATCCGGATCTGGGTCCTGCTCTTGAAAACGGATTTGGATCCGGGTCCACTTAGACCCGGTCCAGATCCGACCCGTTGCCATCCCTAGTCACGACACCCAATAAAAACACATACTAGCCAATAATAAAGAGAGAAGAAGGTCATACCTAGGCTAGGAGGGCTTTCATTCCTAGCACTACCATTATCACCATCAAAGAGGTCTAAGAACTCTCCATTCCTCAAGAGAGCTGGAGGCATGAAGCACAATACTAGAGCGATTGCCTCCCCCAAGTTATAGTGAAGCTACATTCTTCATGTTTGGCTCATTTGCTTTTTTGAGCCTTCTTTCTCTTTCTCACCCTTGCGGGACCGTTAGCATTGACCCTCTCAAAATCGTCAATTCAAATACAAGCAAAACTTATGGAGGGTCAATTCTAAAGGTCGTTTGGCTCTGCAAATTCTAACAAACCATACTACAAACAACACGTGAGCAATGACTAGCAAAAATGCAATGCAATGAATGAAAAACAAAAATGAAACAAAAACAATATGTACAGTTGGGTTGCCTCCCAACAAGCGCTTCTTTAAGGTCTTTAGCTAAACCTGACATGATGAAAAGGGAGAAGTTGGGGAGTTTATCAAACTCACTCCCCACAACAGCAGAAGTTGGGGAGTGGAAGAGAGAGAGAAGAAAGAAGAAAGGGAGAAACACAACAGAGATCGACTTTCCATAACATGATGAAAAGGCGGCAGAAGAATGAACAAAGGGAGGGGGGAGGGAAGCAAGCTGCATAGAATCACAAGTATCAAGGTGAGCATGAACATGAAAGATCGGGAGCTTCTCATGATGACAAAGAGGTGTAGGGTGAGACTCAACAGAAGGCACACTAAGGGTATGCACTTGAGACTCCTCAATCGCGCACATATCTATCTCTAGGTCATTGGGTTCACTAGTCGGATGATTATGCACATATGTGAGGGGTTCATCATGGTGAGGCGCACAAGGAACCTCAGCATGCAACTCACCGGTGGGTGGTGCATCAACACAAGAATGTTGATCATCAAGAGAAGGAGGAGAGTAAGCAATAGGGTGAGGGGAGTCTAGGTCATGGTGTAACGCCATGGGTACATAGTGGTCATGGGTCTCTATTATCTCCTCAAAAACCCTTCGAAAAGTGTTAACACTCCATGTTCTCTCCAACTCGGTCCCCTCTTCGACCCAATCGTAACTTGAGGGGTAGGCTGGTGGAACCTCAAGGGAAGGGAGATAGGGGTATTCTTTCCTAAATTTGTCCATGGTAAAACTGATCTACGAGCCCTCTAGTCTCACTATTCAATCCTCCGTATCTAAGAAAGAAGCTCCGAAAAGGTTCTTGCTCGGGTTGACATATGAAACTAGCCATGAAGAAAAACAAAAACAAAACTATTCACAAACCACACCGAAACTAAAATCTAAACAAACGCCTTTTCCCCGGCAACAACGCCATTTTGATAACAGATTTCTAACGCGTCGTAAAACACTAGAAACCACGGCTATACAAACAATATTTATAACATCCTATTACCACTATAACGAGTATAGAGGTAAGTCGGGGATCGAACCACAAGGACAAGACTAGCGAGATTAAGTGCTAAGTGTAGAGATATATAGTGTGTGTATGAAAGGGTGTTGAACTAAACTAGGAAAGCGATAAACAAATAACGATAAGCAATAGGAAACAAACGGGGATGGCGAGGATTCACCTTAGGTCGGTTCTATGTTCTCATGGACGGCTAGGTCAGGGGAGATCGAACGTGAATCGATCGAGACATGTTAGGGTTTTAATTTAATGCCGCAAGTGTACGGGTGTCGTAGCACAATTACGGGTCGATTCACACGGAGGCAAGATGAATATAAGAGTCGTTCAATTAATCACTTCAAGAACAAAAAATTTGTTGGTTGTTACTATGAACCACGTGAAAATGTTTGAGAAATATCTAACTTAATCACTCCTTTTCGGATGGTAATCAATTTAAAACAAATTAAATGGTTTCTCTCAATCTCAACTTTTGTATTTTGATCAATTAACATCACAAGATAACATACTAAATCTCAACTTTCGTAATTTTGATTAAGAAGATATATTAACTTGATTCATCATCCAAGACTAATAATAATCTCATCCCTCAACTTTCGTGATTTTTGTATTAAGAGAAATTAAAAGACTTTAACTTGAATGATCATACATAACAATTTAATCAAACCAATTCAACATCACAATCACCAATCCTCATCTAGCAATCACATACATATAAGGGTTCAAAGCCAATGTCCTAGCATACAAAACTACTCACTAATCATGGCTATAAAGATTTCTAGGTTAAATAAACTATCATGAAGCATAAGATAAAACATAATTTAAAAACTTGAGTATAAATGAAATACCTTGACAATGGAGATGAAGAAGGAAAAGTAAATTGCTAATGAAATCTAAGATTACAATGTAGAAATTACTCAAAGGAAATCTTAAGAACTAAATCTATGGAATACAATGGAGATTCTATGGTGTTTGAAGAGAAAAGGACTCCATTCTAAACTAGGGTAACCTCCACTTAAATAGTGATTCAAAAAATTAGGAGAAAAATCATTTAAATTCCATCAGACGAAAAGCGCCGACTCGCCACATCGGGTGTAACGAGTCGTCGCTCTAGGTCTGACTGGGAAGCTTTGAATGGCCGTCATTTCCTGCTCGATTGTTGGATATGAACATATAATATATCGTTGGACAGCACTTGAAGTCTACTTTCCAATGCCGCAAACCATGCATTAATGTAATCTCTCTATCAAAAGTTATGGCCAAAAGAGTGAGCATGTATCAAATTTCTTCTCAAAACTTTTGTATTTAAGCACTTTTCTACTCTTTTCTCTTTTGCCCATCTTCATAGTAAAACATCTTCAAGTGAGAAACGATCTCTTCACTTATTTAAGGGGTCTTAGGCTATTTCTCCAAGCCTTCACACTCTTATCAACCCCATGGCCTTGCAAAAGCTTTAAATTCGCCTCATATATCATAGGAATACAAAATGAAGCACATGATATAAAATTATAACAATTCACTATTGTGGATCCTAAATCCCACTAAAACTTCATACAAGAAGCGTAGAAATAGCACGGATAAGCGCAAATAATTGCACTTATCAAACTCCCCCATACTTAACCTTTGCTCGTCCTCGAGCAAATTGAGGTGAAAACAGAAAGAAAACAAGGTCAACACATGGTCTTCAATTGCTAAACTACTTTTATCTCCCTTTCCTATTCTCCGCTAATGCCTGGTGTTGCCAAGAGTCCAAACATCTATACTACTTAACCCCTTCACTTGGCTAATACTAGAGTTGTTCATGGGCGGGTAGCGGACTGGGTAGCACCTAAAAATTCTACCCGCGGGCTCAAATATTCAAAAGCCCGCCCGCATTCGCGGGCATATTTTTTTGTCGCTACCTGCCCATTTTTAAAGCGGGCAAGACACGCGGGTAGGCGGGTATTTTTATATAAAAATTAAAAACATAAAATCATATTACAAAGTTAAGTTTTTATAAGAACAAATAAAATATAATATATTTTCTAAAATACTCTAAATATATATAAAGTCTCAAAATACTCAAATTACATGAATATTGAATATAGATGGTAGAGTCGACTACTTTATCGAACTTTGATAGTCGAATGCTTGAGTGCTTTAAGTGTTAAAAATATCGAATGTAGAAACTTTATTAAAGTCTAAAAGAAGTAAACCTTAAGGCTAGTAGAAAAGTAATAAACTAAAGTTGGGTATGGGTCATGTAGTAGTATAGTTTAATAATTAATATAATTAATTATTTAATAAAAAATATATTAAACTAAGCGGGCGGGCTGGTATACCTGCGGGTATTTTTTTAGGGTCGCTACCCGCCCGTTTATCATGGCGGGCGGGTATTACCCGTCCAAACTTTAAATTTTTTTGGAAAACATTGTCCATGCCCGCCCGTTTTTCGAGCCGGATGGGTCGAGCCTCGCGGGTAACCCGTCCATGAACAGCTCTAGCTAACACATACACACAACATAAACAAACAAAATAAGTACATGCATGTAAAACCAAAAATCCCTACACTTCAACCTCATTATCACTCCTTATTAGACATGAGAAATGAAAAAGAATCTACAACTTATCCCTCCAATTGTGGCCTACCCAAATACCTTCCTTATAACTCCTTATGACGCCACTCCGAATACAAATGAGATGCAAATAAAATAAACATTCTCTCTTTATCTCTCATTTTGCATAGGAGCTTATTTTTGGGTTTTCGTCCTAGCCACTCTTTTACTTTTTTAAATCTCACTTGCTCACCCACTCATGCCACTCTTTTTCCTGGGTCGCCCTTTCGGGTTTTCAACCTAGCTGGGCTTTTCTCTTATCAAGCATGATTCTTTCCCTTTTTCAATAAACAACAAAGTACAGATTCAGCTATAAAATGAAAATTACGATGCACAATCAAGCTAAATCTATACAAACATACAGGGTAGAAAACATGAATAGACAAGCAACAATTCCCCCCATGCTTGCTTTTCACGGTGGATAGCAATAAGGTGTTCAGCAACCCTAAGGATCACTAGTAAAAAAATCCTTATTTGTATCTTGTTTTTAAACTCATTTGTATCTTATATTGGGGGTTACTAACAAGTGGGTTACAAATAA
Source organism: Amaranthus palmeri (assembly GCA_019776075.1). Lineage (NCBI taxonomy): Eukaryota > Viridiplantae > Streptophyta > Magnoliopsida > Caryophyllales > Amaranthaceae > Amaranthus > Amaranthus palmeri. The sequence goes on from JAAKBH010000147.1 coordinate 130,539, forward strand.
CATAGTATGTCTTAGAGTGCACTATGATGGGTGTATTCATGTGACTTGAGTGCACTATGATGGGTGTATTCATGTGACTTGAGTGCACTATGATGGGTGTATTCATGAGGAGTCTCTTGGATGGATGTCTTAGAGTGTTAATGTGGGTATTAAGTTGGTACCTTAATGTGTGTTTTAATTGATGAAGTTATGAAGAGATTAAAGTATGTATTAAAAGAGTTTAATATGAGTTAGATGAAGAATAGTTTGGTGCTTGGAAATCCAAAGATCAGCTTGCTGTTAAGAGTGCTCGAACAAGGCACTCGGTGTGGCGTCAAATGCCTCGAACGAGCATTTAAAGTAGCTGAATCCAGTAGCTTCATGAAGAGGGTGCTCGAACGAGCGGGAAGTATGCTCGAACGAGCACACAGCAGGCAGAGATCAGTAGCTCGATTTGGGAAGTGCTCGGACGAGCCTCTCTTGTACTCGGACGAGCAGATTCACAAAGTGCAGCAACAGTTGACTGTTGGTTTTCGTGCCTTCTCATTTTCTTGATAGCTGTTACGTGAATTACCACAGCAACTCTTCAAAAGCATTATGGGCTGAATTACATGCTATTAAATCTTAGTAATTGTGTATTAATTCAATGTATACTATTTAGCTCTATAAATAGTGAGATCATTAGCATAGCAAAATCATCATCAAACACAACCCATTAGCCTAAACACATAGCCTATTATTTTTATCTCTTGCATCATTGTAATTCTCTATTGTAAGAGTGATCTCGTATAATATAAACAAGCAAACTACACACCACGGGGGACGTAGCCAATTTTGGGTGAACCTCCTTAAATCTTTGTATTCTATTTTTGCAATTTATTTTCGTTCATACTTGTGTTAACTTCGTAATCGTTCATCAAGCTATATCGCATCGAATCAATCTTCGTATCTTTCAATAATGATGAGATACATGCATTTATTCTAGACTACAATGGAAAAGCATAAGTCAGATTGTGACAAATAAAGTGATCAATGGACAAGAACACATACAATTAAAGGTCTTTGAGCTTTGACAAAAGGAACTTGATTGCTAGTTCAATATTTTTCTTGAAGACCTCAGCTGCCTCTAGCTCCAGCTTGGGAGTAAAATTCTTAATATATTTCTTGACCCATCGAAGAAATAGTTTTTTGTCAAAAGGAGGTTGCTCCTGAAGAGTTGAAGAAAAAGGATCAGCAATACAGAACATAAACTAATTGGCCTTAATTACCACAAAACTAACAGATTGTTACCTGAAGCCTAAAAGTGTCGACGATGCCAACGACCTTGACAGCCTGCTCATCCACTCCTTCATCTTCACCACCTTCAGCAGATGGGTTGGCTCCAATATCGACATTAACGGGCCCTTGTTGAACCCATTACAACGTAAGATATCACATTAATCCACATCAACTTTATATCAAGTTTCAACCCAAACAAACAGCAAAATAGCAGAATTAGTTATGTATGAACATCAACACTATGTGCAAAAAAAAAGTCTTACTTTTCCTTGTAGTTCCAAAATGCATCCCTTAAAGAGTTCTTCATACCGAAATAAGTCGGAACAAAGCTCATCAACTAGATTTGTCAATAACACAATTACAACTCAAAGCTGATAAGGATAGTAATCTAAAAACCGAGATTGATACAACTAGTCTAAGATTTTATAGATCAAAATATAACTAGTAGCAGCGAGTAGCGTAATACGAACAACAGGTAAGGGAACATAACAAAGCAAATCTGAAATTCTAAAAGGAGTGTGATCCAATATAAAATTGAGGTACCCAGTATCATCCCAATAAACAATTCTCTTCAAGAACATTTCCAATCAATTTCATCACAGCATAATCTCCATAAGCTACATATTTCGTAAGAAAACTATATTTCATTTGCTTGTCAATATATAAAATAGGAATAGATGGAGAGATTAACCTTCCCAAATTCCCCAAAATCACCATACACTTTCTGTCAATCGCAGAGCTCCAACTTACGGTAGTAAGCAAATTGTGTTATGTATCTCAATATAGCAACTGCAAAAAGAGGACGATTATCACAAAAAAGATGGTGATGATAGAGTAAAAACTATAACCAATCATATACAAAAAAGTGACAGTCCAACTTAATCTCACTAAATCACAATTAATTTAATAACTAAACATTGAAACTAGGGTATTCCACCCAAAATAGAGTAAATACATGAGCCAAAAAAAAAAAAAGAAAAAAAGCTCTTGATGAATGAGTCATACGGAATCAATCTAACAAACTCAAAAGTAAAATTCTTGGCTATTAACTTTCTTTCTGAAGAAAAATTAACAATTTAATGTCGCAAAAACTAAATGTTAAGCCCTAATTGTAATCCGATGAGTATGGAAAAAACTGCACTAAAAGAATTAGGTATATTAAAGAGAGGAAGGCTGGATGAGTAACTAACCATGAATCAACCATGAGCAAAACGCGCTGAGTGGTGATAATCGTCGCGAGAGAAAAAGCGAAATAAAGAACACAGGAAAAAGTTAGGGGCTTGGGGTTTTTTTTACCCTAACTCTTTGTGTTTAGGATTTGAAGATCAAATGACATTTTCGATGACATTTCTAATTGGCAGACCAAATGATGCAAATAGTGTAGTGATTATGTGATTTGAGTGCACTAATAATGTGTGCATTCATGTGAAGACTTTTTATATGGGAGATTTTAAGTTGTGACTTAATGTATGTGTGTTGATGATGGAGTTTAAGTGTGACTTTATTTGTATTAAGTTACTTGTAATTAAAATGGGTTACTTAAACAAAGGAGTATTGAAGAATTATAATGAGAATTGAAGCTTAAAAGTCGCTCTCTAATGATGGTGCTCGAACGAGGCACTAATGGAAGCAACAGTGGCTCGAACGAGCATGCAAAACAGAATGTTCCAAGGCGCAGCTGCTCGAACGAGCGTCCAAGTGCTCGAACGAGCAGATGGTGCTGCTGTGGTCAGAAGGTTCGAGGATGAGCTGCTCGAACGAGCGTGGTGCATGCTCGAACGAGCGGGTTCGTGGGGCAGTAGCTGTCTGGTGTCCTTTGAGCTTCCAAACATTTACAGCTTTGTTGAATGAGGCTCTTCAAGTTGAAATCAGTTTCATGGGTTATTACACTCAGCATTAAGAGTACTTTAAGAGTGTAATGTCTTTAATGTATTTAGCATTATAAATAAGAGAACTCATTAGCATCCTAAACACATCAAACACAAACTCCTTAGCCTAAACACATAGCCTATTGTTTATCTCTTGCATCATTTGTAATTCTCTATTGTAAGAGTGATCTCATATAATATAATCAAACAAGCAACTACACACCACGGGGGACGTAGCCAATTTTGGGTGAACCTCCTTAAATCCTTGTGTCTATTTTGCAATTTATTTTTCTGTTCATACTTGAGTTAAGTTTCGTAATCGTTCATCAAGCTATATCGCACCGAATCGATCTTAGTTTCTTTCAATGCGCTATGTCTACCATAGGACAATGAAGGAGAATGAAGCATACCTGATTTTTTCAAACGAAGGAGGCAGTAGCAGCAAACGAAGGAGAAACAACAGACCAATAGAACAACATGATTTTTTGAGACCAATCGAACAGCACACCAAACGAAGGAATTGAAGCAAACAGCAGACCAAACAGCAGCAACAAACGATGAACCAAGGAATTGAAGCAAACAACAGCACGATGAACCCAACAAATAGCGCACGAAGAACAAATTGATGAAGGAAATGAAGCAGGAGGAATTCAAGCAGGAATTTGGAACTGGGCGAACAAATTAGAGTCTCGCCTGAAGGGAATTGAAGGAGGAATTTGGAATTGGGCGGTTTTTTTAGAAATTAGAAATTCGGTTTTTAATTTAGAGTACTCTCACCTCTAATTTCACGGGCAAGGAATTTGTGTGGTACCTTATTTGTATCGCGTTTTAAACAAGAGATACAAATGCCTCCTTGTTTGTATCGTTTGTTTAAATAAACGATACAAATAAGACTTATTTGTATCGTTTATTTAAAAAAACAATACAAATAAGTATTATTTGTAACTTTTATTTAACACACGATACAAATACTGCATTATTTGTATCTTATGTTTAATTAAAAGATACATATAAGGTTTATTTGTATCTTTTATTAAAATAAAAAATACAAATAACATTATTTGTATATTTTATTTCAATTAAAGATACAAATAGGGGGTTACTAATGAGAGTTTTTTTACTAGTGGATGTAGGGTCTTTAGTAACCCTGGATAAGACAATACAACACAAAAATATGAGAATGCAGCCTACCTAATAACTCCAATGCTAATCCGGGATAGCACCATGGGTTATAGCACTCTTGGAGGAAGGTAAACCTTTAAAACCTCACTTAGACGAGTTTTATTCCATTGTGATGGATTTGCAAAACATTGATGTCAAGGTTGATGATGAAGACATTGCAATTTACCTTTTATGTTCTTTACCTCCATCTTACAAGAATTTTAGAGTAACTATACTTTAGGGTAGAGAAAACTTGAGTAGTGACGATGTGAAAAATTCCTTGACTCAAAGGGATCTCATTGATACACAATTGTCACAAAAATCACAGGGTGGCTCGGGTGATGGATTGTTTGTGAGAGGGAGGACGTATGAGAAAGGTTCCACTAGTGGGAGTGGAAACAAGGGTAAAGGAAGGTCGAAATCTCGGGGGCCTAATAACAAAAATAAGACTTGCAACTATTGCAAGCTTAAAGGCCACATCAAGAAGGATTGTTGGAAATGGAAGAAGAAAAATGCCAGTGATAATGGGGCTAAAGACGGGGCTAGCAATGCCGATGCTAGTTACGTCAATGATAGTGATGATGGTGGCGTTCTTGTTGCCACACATGGGTACAAAGATGATGATGCATGGATTCTAGACTCGGGGTGCACATTCCACATGACTCCCAACAAAACTTTCTTCCAAACATTGGAAAGTGTTGATGGGGGAAATGTGACCATGGGAAACAACACAACTGGCAAGGTTGTTGGAGTTGGCAACGTGAAAATAAAGATGTTCGATGGGATGGAGCGCACCTTGACCGATGTAAGGTATGTTCCGGGTTTGAAAAAGAATCTTATATCTTTGGGTACTCTTGATAAAATCGGGTGTAAGATCACTTGTGAAGGTTGAGTCTTGAAAGTTGCGAAGGGGTCAGTTGAAGTGATGAAGAGGAAGAGGAATGGGAGTTTGTACACTCTCGATGGTTCTACTATCTCCGGCTCCGCAAACGTCTCCACAACCACAATGTCCGATGAAGAAACGAAGCTTTGGCACTTGAGACTTGGTCACATGGGAGAAAGAGGTATGTATGAACTCTCCAAACAAGGCTTATTTGATGGTAAAAAGTTTGGGAACCTTGGGTTTTGCGAACATTGTGTTTATTGGAAACACAAAAGGGTTAGTTTCAAACCCGCCTTCCACAACACTAAGGGGATTTTAGACTACATTCATTCCGACTTGTGGGGGCCTTCTAGGAAGCCCTTCCTTAGTGGTTGTAATTACATGTTGACCTTTGTGGATGATTTCTTAAGGAAGGTTTGGTGTTATTTCATCAAACATAAAAATGAAGTATTTGATGTTTTCTTGGAATGGAAGAAAATGATGGAGAAAAAGACCGGTAGGAGTATCAAGACCTTGCGAACCGATAATGGTCTTGAATTTGTTGATAATAAATTTCTTCAATATTGTGCTAATGAAGGTATTGTGAGGCATAGAACTTGTGCAGGACGTCCTCAGCAAAATGGTGTTGCGGAGAGGATTAATAATACATTGTTGGAATGGGCTCGGTGTATGCTACACCATGCAAATTTGGGGAAACAATTTTGGACCGAAGCGGTGGCTACGGCATGTTACTTGGTGAACCGCTCACCTCATACTGCCTTGAAGTTCAAATCACCACAAGAAGTGTGGCACAACACTCCGGTAAATTATTCTAGTCTTAAAGTTTTTGGTTGTCCCGCTTATATTCATGTAAATGATGGCAAACTCGAACGAGCAGATGGTGCTGCTGTGGTCAGAAGGTTCGATGCTGAGCTGCTCGAACGAGCGTGGTGCATGCTCGAACGAGCGGGTTCGTGGGGCAGCAGCTGTCTGGTGTCCTTTGAGCTTCCAAATGTTTACAGCTTTTGTTGAATGAGGCTCTTCAAGTTGAAATCAATTTCATGGGTTATTACACTCAGCATTAAGAGTACTTTAAGAGTGTAATGTCTTTAATGTATTTAGCATTATAAATAAGAGAACTCATTAGCATCCTAAACACATCAAACACAAACTCCTTAGCCTAAACACATAGCCTATTGTTTATCTCTTGCATCATTTGTAATTCTCTATTGTAAGAGTGATCTCATATAATATAATCAAACAAGCAACTACACACCACGGGGGACGTAGCCAATTTTGGGTGAACCTCCTTAAATCCTTGTGTCTATTTTGCAATTTATTTTTCTGTTCATACTTGAGTTAAGTTTCGTAATCCGTCATCAAGCTATATCGCACCGAATCGATCTTAGTTTCTTTCAATGCGCTATGTCTACCATAGGACAATGAAGAAGAATGAAGCATACCTGATTTTTTCAAACGAAGGAGGCAGTAGAAGCAAACGAATGAGAAACAACAAACCAATAGAACAACATGATTTTTTGAGACCAATCGAACAACACACCAAACGAAGGAATTGAAGCAAACAACAGACCAAACAGCAGCAGCAAACGATGAACCAAGGAATTGAAGCAAACAACAGCACGATGAACCCAACAAATATCGCACGAAGAACAAATTGATGAAGGAAATGAAGCAGGAGGAATTCAAGCAGGAATTTGGAACTGGGCGAACAAATTAGAGTCTTGCCTGAAGGGAATTGAAGGAGGAATTTGGAATTAGGCGGTTTTTTCAGAAATTAGAAATTCGGTTTTTAATTTAGAGTATTCTCGCCTCAAATTTCACGGTCAAGGAATTTGTGTGGTACCTTATTTGTATCGCATTTTAAACAAGACATACAAATGCCTCCTTGTTTGTATCTGTAGAAACACTTAGAGACAATGAACTGTAACAAGAGGGGGGGTGAATTGTTACTTGTTGCCCTTTGAGTATTTTTGCCCTATTTCTTGCGGAATTTGAATAATAGGAATACTCAAGACAAAATAAAGAAAACGAAAAAGAAACACCAAGATTTAACGTGGGAAAAAGAACCACGATCCTCTAGGGATTTCTCTTCTCTATTATTTTATGTAAATCAATTCTCTATTACACAAAATAATTTCTCCTTCTCTTTCTCTTCTCTCGGTTTCTCCTTCTCTTTCTCTTCTCTATTCTCTTTCTCTATTCCCCTTTAGACTTACCCAAGTCTAATTACAAATTCTCTAAAATAAACCCTTACAAAATAAATTCTCTAAATTGGATGAACAAACAAGGATAGCACAAGGAAATATTTATGGATTTAATTGGAAATTAAGAACACTAAAATTTCCTTTTCTTGATATAGATCTCACGAAATATATTAGGGAGCACTCGAATGATTAGCGTGATTATTTCTCTCCCCGATCTCCTTGGATCTTGATTTAGGGCACTCGATATATTGAGAGTGGAATTCTCTAATTTGTGCCGGTTATCAAAAGACATTTATATACCCATTTTAGATCTAGTTTAGCCATAATCCCATAATCTAAGGATGTGGGAATTGTGGGCTAATGACGTGAGTGAGGTGGATAGAAAACTTGGTGGTTACTCCAAGTTTATCTTTGTCTTCTAGCTAAAAATAGCCAAGATCCTAATTTCAAGGAGCCTTTTTAGGAGGAGTTATTTTAGGAGTTATTTATCTTAATTCCTTAATTAATTCCCTTGTGCATCCTAGATTTATTCATCCGTACAACAAGACTAAAAAAGAAAAATAAAAATAAAATTTTTTTTTAATTAACTTCGTTGACTTCTTCTTTGACCGTAGAACTGGGAACATCGCACTGTCTCTGAATGACCAATCTTCGAACTTTGACTTGATCTTGAAACAGTTACGTAGTAATCCCTTTACAACTTCGAATGGTCCATCGACGACCCTTTTAAAGATCGGATATTTGACCTATCACAATAATCTCAAAAACGTAATATGTTTGTTTATAAATGTTTATGTTATCATCAAAACCAAATGGGCCAACAAATTCCTCCTTTTTGATGATGACAAACTTTATAAACAAACTTAATAAAAAAAGAGTAAAACAAATAAAGTGAACATGCTTGAGATTAACACACATTCAACAAAATCTAGTAAATTAAATCGTCACAAATTCCTCCTTTTTGATGATGACAAACTTTATAAACAAACTTAATAAAAATAGAGTAAAACAAATAAAGTGAACATGCTTGAGATTAACACACATTCAACAAAATCTAGTAAATTAAATCGTCACAAATAATTTACTAAATTCTAATGTAAACATATTACTCTAATAAGTAAATTTTAAAACTTTTCTTCTTTTTTTTTCGAAAATCATGTGGTTAAACATGACTTAAGTTTTTTTAAATCTAAAACAAGACAAAATAGAACAAAACATAAATGTAACTATAATAATAACAAGAACTTAAGAAAAATTATAAACTAAGAAACGTGAAAACATAAAATAAGAAACACAACAATCTAAGTAACTCTAAATATTATGAATTGTAATAAGTATACTAAGTATGTCAACCAGTAAGTCATTTGCTAAGCATTATAAAGGAGAAACTTATATCATAAACTAAAGTCTTAACAGAGAATCAATTAAGCCAAAGAATAAGTTAATAGCACAAGCATTCTTAAGCATCAATTAAGTTTGTTTGCCTTCTTCCCCCTTTTGACATCAATCAAAAAGAAGGGGTATAAATCAATCCACAGCTCTAAGGCAAGCGTTAGACAAATTAAGATAGTAAGCAGCAAACTAAGAAAATAAATGCCAAACATTAATCGAGAAAGCATGCAAGCAAACATCATAGACCATGGGGATACACAATAAAGGATGATATGAAAGATAAAAAGTTGTGGGTTAGTAGCATAAACCAAATGTAAATTGTTTTGTACCCTAGCTGGTACACAAAATAAGCAAAAGAAAATATTGTTTAGAGATTACAAATAAAATGGACCAACAAACATTAAATTTTAATTTGAAAACAGAAGCAGGAGGGATCAGGCAGCAGTCTCCTCATCAACAAATTCAGTCTGCACCTCTACTGTGTCAAGCTTCGCACCAAGACGTGTTTCCATGTCGGTGAGTTGCTCAGCAATGGTAGATAGTGAGGCACGAACTTCACTTTGGAAAGCAATGAGTTGGGACTGTAAGGAATCAAATTTTGAAAGGATAAGCTCAATAGGGGTTAGAGTAAAGGGTGAGGTTTCCTTCTCAAAACTAGTGGGTGACGGTGGTGAGGTAAATGGTGGTGGAGTAGTTGCTATTGGTGATGGTGGTAGTGGTGGTATAGGTGACACTGGTTTAGGTGAGGATGGGGCATCATTAGTTTTGGTAGGATGACTAAATGTAGCTTCATCCTTACCAACCTTTACCTTAGAAGCAAGCCTTGTACTCTTCCTAGGAGTGATTTTTGAATCCTCCATAATAGGTTTGGTAACCTCCTCATCACTCGGACTATCACTGGAGTCCATCTCCTCAAGTCTTTCCTTTGATCCTTCCCCCTCACAATAAGCTTCCTCCTGTTCCTTATTCGCCTCTGCCTTCTCAGTACTGGCAGAGGGTACAGCTCCTTGATCCTATTTTTCTTCTTATGTTTTTCTTTCTTTCTCCTCTTCTTTAACTTCCTTTTCTATCTCCTCTACATCAGAATTCTCTTCTTCAATATCAATGAGGTCCTCCAAAATTCCCTTTTCATTTAAATGTAAGTGCAGGTTTTTAAGACACTTAGCACTTATTTGATTGTTGGCGCTCATGGGAAAATGAAGGCCCTCCAAAGGTACACCAAACTTCTTAAAAATACTTGTTAACGAACTTCCATACCCAACCATGAGATCAATATTTGTCAAGTCTGAATCCAACTGATATTTCCTTCGCCACTTCTTCAGCACTATCGGAATCTACGCGCTTGATCTTTTTACGGTGGTTTGGATGAGGATTTTGGTGTTTTCATGATGTAGAATGGATGAGGATTAGGGATTAAGAAAAAAGGAAAATATGAAGGTAGTAGACGGTTTGCAAGGAGTAGTACAAGTTATAAAGGTGTAAAGAGACGGTTAATAAATGGTTTGTACTACTTCTTTTTTGGCGGTTTAGGAGGTGTAAAGGGTAGCTATTAATTAAGCTTAGTTCGTTGAATATGTCGATTTAGACAACTACTTTCCGAAACATCTCGATGATCCGTCTTCCATTTCATAAAATATGTTGGCTCACCGAAAATAAATTAAAATAAAGAAAATGCTGGAATTTGTGAAAAATAAAATATTTTTGTGATTTTTTTTGAAAAAATAAATTATAATATGTGGAATATATAATAATATAAAATGATATATGCTACTTGGTCTAATCAGTTCATGCAAGCAATCAAGATAAAGTTTAAGACATATACTTAATTAGAAGCATACCTAAATCTCGCAATGATTGAGTAATCAATCTTGGTTGTTGTGGTTGATTGAACCCTTCCAATTTTTCAAGATGTTTTGAGGAGGAATACTAGCATTAAACTTTAGTGAAGCTTGATCATACCTAGCTCCAACCTCATCTTTTCGAATTGTTCCCTTGGAAGTGGTTTGGTCATAATATCTGCAACTTGATCACTAGTATTGACATGTTTAACAATAATATTTTTATGCTCTACATTATCCTTAAGAAAATGGTGTCTAATATGAATATGTTTAACTCTAGAATGATGCACTGGATCTTTAGAAAAGCAAATAGCACTAGTATTGTCACAATAAATAAGAACACATTCAAGTTTAATACCAAAATCTCTTAGCTGTTGTTTAATCCAAAGCATTTAGGAACAGCAGGCTGCTGCTGCCACATATTCAGCTTCTGCAGTGGATAAAGCTACTGTGTTCTGTTTCTTGGAACTCCATGATACCAAACAAGATCCAAGAAACTGTGCCATTCCGGATGTGCTTTTTCTATTCACAAGATCACCTGCGTAATCTGCATCACTATACCCTTTCAAGTCATAGACATCACTTTTTGGATAAAATAAGGATAAGTCATCTGTTCCCTTTAAATATCTAAGAATTCTTTTTACTGCCGTATGATGTGATTCTTTAGGATTTGATTGAAATCTAGCACACAAGCCAACACTAAAGGATATATCGGGTCTACTAGCTGTTAAGTATAGTAGAGATCCTATCATGCCTCTGTAACACCCCTGAATTTCCGACCTTTAAACGAAACCAAAATCGTCAAGGACAGGAGGAAATTCGGGTGTTACATAAAAAGAAAGAAAAAGAAAAGGAAAGATTACTCGAATAGACATTCAAGATTAACTTTGAAGGAGATTATTGAATAGAAATTTTAACAGCACCTCCCTTAAAATTTTAGGGTGGTGCTAAGGTGAACAAATAAGACAACGCATGTAAAACATTCCAAGGCCTCGAGGTCATTTCAAAATATGTCACGACAGGATGAATCATCGTCGGTTCATCAAATCATCAACTCCATTACGGACCGTGGTTCCAGTATTGACGCATAGGTTTTATCGGTTACAAAAGAAGTAAGTTGGTAGACATACATACAAAACTATGCAGCGGAACTATGGATCATGCAAGGAGTCACGTGGCTCTATACAAAAAGACATATACAACCCAAAAGAAACTTTACAAGTGATGTAAAAGCTACAAAGCATTGGCTAATAAGGAAAAGATTGCTATCATCGTACTCCGCTCTTCCCCCCCTAATGCAATGCAAGAAGCTCCTCTACCTGTCATGTCAAACTATGATCCTCCTGCTGCTCAACATAATGACCATAGCCACATGTATCATAGCGGAAACATCATAGAAAGTCACAAAGAAACAACAACGCATACACGTCAGTAATCAATGAACTTATAACAATCGTAATCATAGAACAGGGATAGACAACGGTGTAGCACAATAATAACGAATCTACTCCTCTGCCGAAACACTTCTATTTATTCATGATTTCTCTTTCAAACTACTGATCTCTCGAAGTATATTCAAAGGTATTGGATCTTCTCTATTCGTGGCATAGTGACATGGCCAAGGACGTTATCGGCCACCCGGCGTCCATGGTAAAGTACGAGCTCATACCCCCTCCAGCTGACCCTCCCGGGTCCTACCTTCGGGAAACTAATATACTGGGGTACCAATCCAGTGAAGAGGCAACCATATTGGGTTTGCAAGGCCCACATGCTGACGCCTCAGTCAAGGGCCGTTATCGGCCACCCGGCGCCCAATGACAAAGGTATGCTCATACCCCCTTACGGTGGTCCCGTCGAACCTCACCTAGGGGACTACTAAATCAACCAGATATAATCCAGTTAAGTCACGCCAATTAATCAAAATCAAGGCTCCATAATTAGGTAACCCCTTCGATACTACACACAACTATAGTGCATTCTCTACTACCTATAAACTTGTTCTATTAGTCTCCTTATACTTTCACCCTACTTGCCTATACCACTATTCGGGCTATTCGGTAGCATAGTTTACTTGTTGACAATCAAATATTCTATTATGATGCATATAATCACAAAGTATTAAGAATATCTTGAAACAATGAATATGATAAATTAATTACTGCGTGTACGTACCTGCAAGCGTCACTGCACGACCCAAAATCACAAAATCACCCAACTAAGACTCTACTTTCCTCTTATGAATTGGGAACCTATACAAGTTAGGAATAGAACTAATAAGTTCTCTTAACTACTTTGTCATGCCAGCTAAAAACCAAGGTACTATCATCCTTATAAGATCAGTTTCCAACTACTTTAACACACACACATCTCATTCACTACAAGTCGAAACCACTAGCTCAATAAGAACATAAATCTTTTCATCGATTAAAGAGAAAAGGAAGTGAGCGAGTTGTTCTTTTACATCAACCAAAATTGAGTTATATCGATCCACGTTACTTTAAGATAACATAGCAATCCACACATAACTCTTACAATGTTAATGTAGTGCTAATATGACGACAATGACAAATCTTTAGGTTACTGCATCGCGATAAGATTTATTATATTATCCAGGGTTAGAACGAACTATAATCAAGGCATCGTAACAAGTAATTTTAACCATTCTCAATAAGTTGGCACTATATGCTCATAAGTCATAACCTTATTAATATTATGCCTTATGACTTCAATGACTTAGTAAAATATTCACAACAATCAATTCACAAATACTACTCCCAATTGACACTAAACCATTTCTATAGTCAATTATAATCCAAATCACTTTCAACTATCACTATAGCAACTCATAATCAAGCAATCAAGTCTTAAAATAATTTGTAAAATTATTCAATCAATCGTCACTCCACAAAATAACACATAACCATCTTTTTATTCATACTTCAAACTTTAAGTCATAATTATATTTGATTCATCAAATACACTCTTACCCACAAAGACTCAATGAAAAAAAAAAATATATAAAGCTCTAACACTTTTCATTCATTTTTCAAGAACCTAATTAATGAGTACATTCAAATCATCAAATAAATTCTAACCCATAACAAGATTCAAAGACAACATACAAAATCAAAACCAAACTTATAAACTTAGTAAAATCCAAATTATAACTAGAGAATTAATTAGGGAAAGAGATGGCTTACAAAGGAGACTAAGAAAAGGGCTAAGAAGTTGGTGTATCTTGTGGTGGTGCTAGTGTAGGTGGAGCACGGTGTGGTGGGTCCCAAAAACACGGCTGCTGCCGATCAGAGGAGTGAAACGCAGCAGCAGCTGCTCGTGGAGAAGGTCGGCTGCTGTCTGCTGCCGTGGGGAAGAAGAAGCGTCCGTTCCTTCCAGCTGTTGGTGGTGGTTGACACGGCGGCGGGTGGTAACTTGAGTGCACCGTGAGTGAGAGTGAGAGTGAAAGAGAGAAGGGTATAGAGGAGAGGAGAGAGTGACGGCTAGATCAAGGGTTTTGGTCTCACTTCAAATAAAACCCTAACCATTTTAATTATCTTATTTATTTACTCTTCTAGATTAATTTCTCACAAGACCCATTTAGAAAACTCACATTCGTTTTATTCATATATTTTTAATACGATATATAGTCGTATGATTCGGACCTCTTTATCTTAGAAATCGTGACTACATTTCCAATATATATATAACATTTAAATTCGTATGAGAAAGAAATTTATTAAACTAATTCAAAATAATTAAATATATTTGTAAAATCTTTTAAAAGTTAATAAATTATTACTTATTTACGTTATTAAATCTCGGGGTGTTACAGGCTACCCCCCTTAAAATAAGTTTCGTCCCCGAAACTTGAGTAACCAAGGTCTCACTCATGGAAATTTAGACTTCCCATATTTCAAAGAGGTGTCTTTAGTGATTTCAAGCTTAAGAATTGACTCAAAGATCATGACTTTATTGCCACTAATAATGAAAAGACACTCAATTCATGAGGATATTTGTACCTATTTCATTTCGAGTATTTGTAATCACCTTAACTTGACTCAACAACTAATCAAAAACATGTAAATATCATACAAATTGATTCAAACAATTAATCAAAAGCATGTAGATATCACGCAATTTTTGTTCAAACAAACTATCAAAAGCATGTAAGTTTGTAATAGATTGTTATCATAGATGAGAAAATACGTGCAAACGCGTGAAAGTCTATCGCATTCTACCCCCCTTAAAAATTTAGTTACGACCCCGTAACTAACTAACCTCGGGAAAAAGGTGCTGGTATTTCTCGCGCATGGAATCCTCAGTTTCCCACGTTGCCTCCTGTGTGCGCTGGTTAGACCATAACACTTTCACCATCTTTATATCTTTTCTCCTCGTACTGCGCACTTTAGAATCTAGGATCTCAATAGGCTTCTCCTCATAAGACAAGTTCTCATCAAGGTCTAAGGGCTCGGGATCTAGCACATGCGATCTATCAGGGACATATCGCTTCAGTTGCGAAATATGGAATACATCATGGACCTTACCCAACTCATTGGGTAATGCTAGTCTGTAAGCGACCTTTCCCACCTTCTCTGTGACCTCATAAGGTCCTATAAACTTTGGGCTCAACTTTCCCTTCTTGCCAAACCTCATCACTCCCTTCATCGGTGAAACTCTTAATAACACATAATCCCCTACCGCAAACTCATCAGGTCTCCTCTTATGATCTGCGTAGGACTTTTGTCGATCCTGGGCCGCCTTAAGTCTTTCCCGAATCATTTTTACTTGATCAGTCATCTCCTCTAGCATAGTCGGACCTAAAGTGACAGATTCACTGAAATCGTCCCAACATACTGGATTACGACATCGACGACCATATAGGGCTTCGAAAGGTGCCATCTGGATACTTGCTTGGTAACTATTATTGTATGAAAATTCTACCATGTCCAAGCACTCATCCCAAGATCCTTGCCTATCTAAAGCTACCGCTCGCAACATATCTTCAAGTGTTCTATTCGTGCGTTCAGTTTGCCCATCAGTAGCCGGATGAAAAGATGTGCTCCTAAGGAGTTCTGTACCCAAAGCTTTCTGAAATGCTTCCCAAAATTTGGACACGTACCTAGTATCGCGATCAGACACTATAGATCTTGGAACACCATGATACCGCACAACATTCTTAAGGTAAGCTCGAGCCAACTGATCCATATCCCACTGGTTATTCATCGGAATGAATCTAGCACTCTTGGTGAGTCTATCCACGATCACCCATAACGTATCATTTCCCGACCTAGTCCTCGGTAAACCCAAAACAAAATCCATGGATATGTCATCCCATTTCCATACAAGAATATCCAAAGGTTGGAGTAAACCTGCAGGCCTCTTATGCTCACTCTTTACTTTCTGGCAGGTCAAGCACTTGGAAACAAACTCAGCAATATCTCTTTTCATCCCAGACCACCAAAATGTTTGCTTCAAGTCTTGGTACATTTTATCTCCTCCTGGATGAACAGAGTATTTTGAATAATGAGCCTCTGACAAGATCTTATCCTTAAGCTCTATGCAAGTAGAAGGTACACACCATCGACCCTTGTATCGAAGGCTACCATCCTCATATATCGTGAATCCCTCGGCTTTCCCTTCTTTAACATGTTCCCTTGTTTTCTCCAATAAGGAGTCACCCACTTGATTTGTTAAAATTTCCTCAAAAATTGAAGGTCGAATGGATAAGGCTGCTAACCGGGACTCTAGCTCCTCATGCTGCATAATCTCAAGATTCAATCTCTCCATGTCTCTCTGCAACTCTCTAGGAACAGTCAAGGAGGCTACGGAATGACTGGTTTTCCTACTCAAAGCATCAGCTACTACGTTAGCCTTACCCTCATGGTAATTGAATTCCACGTCATAGTCATTAATCAACTCTAACCACCTTCGTTGCCTCATATTCAAATTTGGTTGCGTATACAAGTATCGCAAGCTCTCATGATCAGTATAAATCTTACACTTCACTCCATACAAGTAATGTCTCCAAATTTTCAAGGCAAAGACAATGGCTGCTAGCTCCAAATCATGAGTCGGGTAATTGACTTCATGTGGTTTAAGTTGTCGTGACGCATACGCAATAACCTTTCGATCTTGCATCAACACACACCCTAACCCATTTTTCGAGGCATCACTATACACAAGGTATTCAGATTTACTATCTGGAAGGGTTAAAACTGGTGCAGTAGTCAATCTCTCCTTCAATGTTTGGAAGGCTTTCTCACTCTCCACCGTCCACTCAAATTTCTTGTCTTTCTTCATTAAATTGGTCATCGGTCGGGCAATCTTTGAGAAATCTTTCACAAATCTTCTATAATAACCAGCTAAACCCAGAAAACTTCGAATCTCGGTCACATTTTTCGGCGTAGGCCAATCTCTCACCGCCTCAATCTTAGCTGGATCCACAGTAACTCCCTCCTTGGATACAAAATGCCCCAGGAATGATACTTTCTCAAGCCAAAATTCACACTTAGAAAATTTGGCATACAATTGATTCTTCCGAAGTATCTGCAATACTTTCCTCAAATGCTGCTCATGCTCTCCCTCATCCTTCGAATACACTAAGATATCATCAATAAAGACCACGACGAACTTATCAAGACATGCACTAAATACCCGATTCATCAGACACATAAAAGCTGCCGGTGCATTCGTCAACCCAAAAGGCATCACTGTAAACTCAAAATGCCCATAGCGAGTCCTAAAGGCCGTCTTAGGTACATCTCTCTCCGCTATTCTCAACTGATGATAGCCAGATCTCAGGTCAATCTTGGAAAACATTCCAGCCCCCTTTAGTTGATCAAACAAGTCGTCAATTCTCGGTAGAGGATATTTATTCTTCACCGTAACCTTGTTCAACTCACGGTAATCTATGCACAGTCTCATACTCCCGTCTTTCTTGCGAACAAACAACACAGGTGCCCCCCATGGTGAAACACTCGGTCGTATGTACCCCTTTTCCAACAACTCTTCTACTTGTTTTCTCAATTCTTCCATCTCTGCTGGTGCCATCCTATAAGGCGCTCTGGATATGGGTCCCGCTCCCGGTACTAAGTCTATGGTAAATTCAAAGTCTCGAGCAGGTGGCATTCCCGGTATTTCATCTGGAAAGACGTCTACAAACTCATTTACAACAGGAACTGACTCAGGGGTCACAGCCTCGTCCCTTACCCTTCGAACATGACACAAGTAACATGGTAACCCCCGTCTCAGCAACCTTTTCATCCTCAAAGATGATACCACTTTAGCTCGAAACCCCGTAGTGTCTTTACTATACTTCACCCTCTTTCCTTTAGGCCCCACAAGCTTTACTTCTTGTTTGTCACACTCAATCTCTGCTTTGAAATGACATAACCAATCCATCCCGAGAATGATGCCTAAGTCATCCATGTCAAGCTCATAACAATCACTAGGGAAAACAACCCCCCCTATGGTCAAAGGAACTCCTCTATACAGCCTAGTACACTAGAACAACTCTCCTGATGGAATCGCTACGACATTAGAGGTGGGTTCGGGGTCTTTCAATCCTAACTCCTCAATCTTTGATGTGCATACAAAAGAATTAGATGCTCCCGTATCAAACAATATTTTAACAGGCACGGAGTTCACATGGAACGTACCTGTCACCACATCTTTCGCAGACTCTGCTTCCCTGCTATTGATGGCGGTCAACCTTCCATTTGTTGGATGTGCTACAGTCGTACTGGTTCCTCCATTGCCATTCCCGGCATTGTTCCCACTAAATCCTCCTGTCTTGGAGCTACTTTGAGGAGTGCGGTTTCCATTCCAATCCCTATGTTGGTACAGCTTCCTACCATTGTGATCGTTCCCATTTCTGTTATTTTCGAAATTACCCGGTCTAGAGCTTTGTTGGCCACTATGTTTTTGAGCTGGATGTCCATGCTTTGCAAAGCACTCGTACTCTCGGTGTCCTAGTTTGCCACAGTATTTGCATTCCACCGGATTCCCATTACAGTCTTTCTGTAACACCTCGGCCCCTCGGACCGCCGGTGACTACTCATGGAGACTGTAGACTGACCCCACAGACCAACACAAGTCTTTCCAGCGCACTTTGGCCTCACTCGTGCGCACCCGAGAAACTTCCCAGGAGGTCACCCATCCTAAGATTGCTCCACACCAAGCACGCTTAACTGTGGAGTTCTTAGCAAATGGGCTTCCATGAAAAGAAGATGCACCTTGTTGATATGAGTAGTCTATCAATCTCTTTTCAAGCTAAATCTGGGGTATTACATTCACCCCCACTTAAGAATACAACGTCCTCGTTGGACCGTCATTTCAGGATCTTTTCCCCCGCTAGGTGCACTGAACACACAATCAGCCACGGTCGCAGGGTTGCTCTGATACCATTTGTAACACCTCGGCCCCTCGGACCGCCGGTGACTACTCATGGAGACTGTAGACTGACCCCACAGACCAACACAAGTCTTTCCAGCGCACTTTGGCCTCACTCGTGCGCACCCGAGAAACTTCCCAGGAGGTCACCCATCCTAAGATTGCTCCACACCAAGCACGCTTAACTGTGGAGTTCTTAGCAAATGGGCTTCCATGAAAAGAAGATGCACCTTGTTGATATGAGTAGTCTATCAATCTCTTTTCAAGCTAAATCTGGGGTATTACACTTTCCCCGGGTGGTTGTTGGTACACTTGGCGCAAAAGAAGACTCTCTCCTTGCCATGGCGGTCCTTGACCATCTTCCGATCATGGGCACCCCCCAACTGAGGCTTGCCATTTCTACTATTCCCGTTGTGTGGTTCATTGAAGTTGCGATGCCTCTTGTTGTTATGAAAGTTGTTTTGCGAAGGAAAGCTCTCCTTCCTTTTCTCCCCACTGGTGGCTGCCACATTACTCATCTCAGGCCTTTTTCCTTTGCCCATCTTGATCAAACTCCCAACTTGTGCAGCTCTTTGGTACATGGCGTCCAAAGTGGTATATCTGTCGCTATCGATGTGAACTTGTACCTCATTCACCAATCCCAACTCGAACCTTTGCATCCTTTTTTCTTCGGTGGGGACGTCGCCAGGGCAATATTTGACATATTCCACGAAAATACTCCAACAGGAACAAGTAACAATTCACCCCCCCCTCTTGTTACACTTCATCGTCTCTATACGTTTCTACAGATGGAGATCGAAATGGACTTCCGATTCCTTACCATGGAACTCACATATTCCGTTATGTACATATTCATGATCAACCCATTACCCCATAAGCAAAATAATTAGCTAAGTACATCCCCAAACTCTAGAAAGTTAACTACTCACTCATGTTGGTACTTAACATAAACACACAAATTATCATGATCATATTTCTAGAGCAAACAACAACAAAGAAGAAAATTAAGATTAAAGAGACTTACTACCCTCAACTAAGGAGGGGGATGACAATCACTCAAATGAATAAGAGCTTTTAACATTCAACCCAAGAAATAACTTCAAACCAAATGCTTAAATTAAACCCACAAATTTTGGAAAATGCTTGATAGATTAGCAAAGAAAGAGTACTACAAACTACTAGTGTTTAATGATTAAATTACAAGCCAAATGTTGAAGTTCTAAAGATTAAAGAGCTAAAGAGAGTGTTTAAGTGAAGTACAACTACAAATTTCTGGAATTATAAAGTACTAGAGCTTACAAATACATGAACTATAATGGAATGAAGAGAGAAAGGAGCAAGGTTCAGCTTGTGGAGCTGATGGTGTGTGTGTTCCTTGAGAGCTTGGGGCATTTTATAGCCAAAACTAGAGGCTCCTCCACTTGCATCCATCATCATTGCAAAGGTGGTCAAGCAAGCAACCTCCTTCATAATGGGGGTGCAGATGCACAGGAGGGGAAGGCTGAAGCACGCAAGAAAAGGAGTGGTGGAAGCTAGAGGCAAAAAGTAGACGGACAAAAATTGGAACTGTAGCTGTCAGATGTGAAACAGTCGGGTGGACTGGTACCAGTCGACCGGTCGACTGGTTTGTACCTGATGCGCGCTGCGTCTTTGAAATGCCATAACTTGGTTGTTTCTTATCGGATTTGGGCATGTGACCAGTCGTTTCGAAGCTAACGGACCCAAGTTTAATCTCCAATAAAAATATCTATCAAATTCCAAGTGTGTTTAAAGATATGATCATTATAAGTGGACCCTTTTGCATCTGATGATCGAAAGTTGTAGCATTTCTTTGGTTGACCTTCTTTTAATTAATGTGACTTCCCTTTAGTCACTAACTTAGTTCATAAGGTCACCAAGCCTTCGAGAGTAAGACGATAAATATAATTAGTGCTTGTGATAGCTCGAAAACTTTTAATCCGAAGGTTCGGGTTTTGAATCCCGAGGTCCGATAAGCGTCCGATCATCTTAAAACCTTCCCGAATTTGGCTAAAAACACCTGAAATCAATGAAGCCACTACACCACAAGCGTAAATCATAAAATTTGACGATTAAAGGCCTAAGTTAAGTAAGATATGCACGACAAAGAATAAGAATCAATTAAAAATAGGTGCGAAGCATGCGTGATAAGCGCGTGTATCAAACT
The DNA here is from genome assembly GCA_019776075.1 of Amaranthus palmeri. NCBI lineage: Eukaryota > Viridiplantae > Streptophyta > Magnoliopsida > Caryophyllales > Amaranthaceae > Amaranthus > Amaranthus palmeri. The sequence goes on from JAAKBH010000147.1 coordinate 151,715, forward strand.
CCCCCAAGCCAAACCTTTGCTAGTCTCTAGCAAAGAGACTAGGTAGGAAAACATGAAAGCACATGGGCATCCCAAAACAACTAACTATAAAAACAAAGCAAAACTAAACTACCAAAGCAATAAAACCTAAAACTCACTGGCGTAGGAATCACGGTCGCACTTAGCACGTACGACAAGCCCTTTAAACCTCAAGGTCTCCCAGAGAGGACGAGTAAGGTCTCGTGAGGGTTTTCAGAAGGAGACCCACAAATCCAAAGCAAACAAACGTGGTGAGCGGAAAGTAAAACAATACAAGTATGTGTATGGGCAAGACTCTTCCCTAGCCATAGGTGTGCAAGTATGATGGTCTCAAAGAGCGCAATACCAAAAAGAATGAACAATTCCTCAAGCTTGAGATCACTAGAGTAAGCTACATCACAGGCTATGCCACCCACTACTTAGAGAGGTCACAAATCTACGCTCCCCGGGTAGTTTCTCAAAAGATATGAGAAATATGCAGCGGCGCTCATGTGTTTGACTATGGTTCGTGTTTCACTCATAATCTTCCGACTAAAGATGAGTCGGGAATCAAACACCTAACAGGGGCAAATCATGGGGATTGTGACACATCTAACTTCAGCACAGAACAAACTAATCGAACCAAGTCGAACAGGTTAGCATAGGGTTGTAATGTTGGCTTAGGGTTAAGGTGGGATGCATTTGGGAATGTGGAGCTAAGTAGAGGATAGCAAGTGACCCTAAACAAAACTACCACAAACATTTGATGATAAATCAAAGAATACTATATCCATCAACCATCAATAACCCAAATAAACTCACAAATGATCTCTATCATTAAACACTTATCAAAAATGTGAAATCTCATAATAACATGTGTTTCCAAGCTCATTTCCCAAAATGACATATAGACCTTCTCACTCAACTAGATAAATATGTGTATGAAAACTCAATAAAGAACAAGAGAAAGGTCTCCTCAACCAAATAATGTGCATGAATAAGCATTGGAGGATGAAGGGAGAAACAATAAGAGCTGGACACGAATGAATAGAGTCATACAAACCAACAACCATAATATCATAACCAAAAATCTACTCATCAACGTAGGCTACGTAGCACACAACAAACTCACCATCACTAAACTATCCTCTAGGTAAAAAGAGGGAACATTTGGCACGTGTGGAGGCTAAATAATGTGGCTACAAAAAGAAAGGAAAAGGCAAAAACTTGGCTTATCCTAATGTCAATTACGTACAAGGTAGGCTATTTGGCTATGTAGCAATAATCTAGCGAACGTGTTATCATCCTCGGTCTCAAGAAAAGTCGACTATGCTGGAGAAGAACCGACACAACACTTAGATCCCCTAACTAGCACACACAATGAATGGAACTCGCAAGGAGTCCAAGAAGGCTCAATACTCACAAGCTAGTCGAAATGTGCCTCTAAAGGTAGACAACCAAGCCATCAACCAAGCAAACCCAATTCCCCCAAGCTATTTGGAAAATATGTCAGACTCTAGGTCCCAAAACGTGCACAAGACTAAAGAAATACGAGTTTGCGTAGGGACATGAATGTGCACGACAGAAGCTTGCATGCTAGGCTCACAACTCCACCATTTATCGGAAGCAAGGATAAAAACACTAACTATACAACCTAAACATAAAACTATACAAGCAACATGAAACAAAAACTAGACAAACTAAACATGCGAAGAACTAAAAGAAAAACTAAACAATAGTTACAATAATGCAAATCTTTTGGGGTTTTGAGAGCGTAAGCGCATCCTCCCCCAAGCTAGCTCAAAAGCCGTCTCGGCGATGGGGAAGGCAAAAGAAAAACCAAAAGAACGGAAGATAGGCATTATTTGAACTAAAGAAAACAAAACAAACATCATATAGACAACATCAAAAATCGAGTTATCTCCCGCAAGTACTTTTGTTTAACGTCGTTAAGTTCGACCCAGCTAACCACCAGCTCAAACAACAAATGAAAAGCTAGGGAAAGAAACCATACCTGAGCTAGGAGTGGACTCACTCCTAGCATCTCCATCGCCTCGTACATGGTGACCCAAAACTCTCCACCTCGCATTAGTGGCGGAGGTGAGCAATATAGAACCGAGGCCACCCGGATGAGTACTCAAACATGGGGCTCCCCCAAGCTTAGGTGGAGTCATCTTCTTCTTTTTGTAGATCTTTTTCTTTCTTTTTCTCACCCGCTTCCTCTTGCGGAGTTGCTTGTCAATACCATCGGCTTCATCATCATTTTCAGAGTGCACAAGAACAAACTTCTCCTTCTCAACATCAATCAACTTCTTCTCTTTCTCATTATCATATCTCCTCACTTCATCACAAGAAATCAACCCATCGTCTTTTCCGCAAGTTTGAGCTTTATCAAGTTCCTTCTCAAAAAACATTGCCTCTTCAGACAGGCTTTCACTTTCATCACATAACACTTCCTCTAGTGGGCCCTTGACATCAATTCTCTTGGAAAAACAGGCCACTTCACTATCAATCACCTCCATACGACAAGCTTGCTCCATCAATGGCATTTTGGTGGTCTTGGAAAACTGAAAGACCAATTTCTCCTTTGCTACCTCCACCGTAATGGTGTCATCTTTGCAGTTGATAAGAGCATTGAGGGTTTTTAGAGCTGCCCTCCCAAGTATAAGAGGTGTGTAGGGGTCCTCTTCCATCTCTATCACAACAAAATCACATGGCACCACCAAATGCCCAACTTGTATCGGAATATCTTCAAATTCACCATAAGGCACCTTAATGCTGCGATCTGCAAGTTGAATTGTTTTCCGAGAGGGTTGAAGATCAAACACAAGCCTTTTAGCAATGGAAAAAGGCATAAGACTGATAGAAGCACCAAGATCCGCAAGAGCCCCTTTTGGTTCGAGATGACCCCACTTCACTGGTAGATTGAATGGCCCTGGATCTCTTTCCTTCCTTGGCAGATTACCCTGAACAATCTTACTAACTTGGTGGGGTAAGTTGATGACTTCCTCCTCTAACTTCCTTTTGTTTGAAAGGAGGTCTTTGAGGAACTTAGCATATTTGGGCATCTGCTCCATTGCTTCAAGAAATGGTATCTTCATTTCCATTTGGCTCAACTTTTCAATGAATCTTTTAAAATGCACATCGAGCTGTTTTTCTACCATCCGGTATGGAAATGGAACTGGTGGCACATACACTCTTTCGGGTTCTCTCAATAACCCTTCTTTCTTTTTCTCTTGTTTTTCAATTTTTTTATTTTTCTCAATCTCATTTTTTTCACTCTTTTCATTTTTTTCCTCACCTTCTTCTACCTCATTTTTATCACCCTCTTCATTCTTTTCCTCAATCATTTCTTTCTCACCATCAATCTCATTTTTTTCACTCTCATTTACTTCCTCACCTTTTTCTTGATTGACATACTCATCTTCCCTTGGCATTTCTGGTTCCTTGTATGATGTCCCGGATCTCAAATAAATCGCCTTTGCGGTGTGCGCGGGTGTTTGGTTGATCGGGTTTGGTTGGGGATTTTCTGGAAACAAGGGTTGTGGAGGAGGGTTGGCTAGCTGAGCCAGTTGATTATCCACCACCCTGAGATGAGCTTGAATTTCAGATATCTGCTGGTTGAGGTTTTGATGGCTTTGGGTTATGCCTTGCAACTGGGACATGATCTCCATACCCCAAGCGGGAGCTTGTTCCTTTGGGAATGGAACATGACCCCCCTTAGGCCCTTGGTTGAAATTAGATGGACCTTGGTTCCTAGCATTCGGATGCTTGTAAGGCTCATTGTTATACCCCTGGTTGTTCCACCTTCCTTGATTCAAATTTTGATGGTAACCACGCCTGTAACACCCCAAAGTTTTTGGGTAACCTTTATGGTTTAGTTTACCTTAAGATGGTGTTTTAAAATAAACGTAAGTTACTTTTAACTAAAAATATTATTTACAAAGTAGGTAAAATTAATATATATGTTCCATATCCCATTTAGTTTAGGGGCTAACTAAATTTAATGTTAGTAGACAATAAATAACTAATTAACTAAATGGGATATGGAACATATATATTAATTTTACTATTTACCAATTAGATCGATGGCGTTCGGCTTTGTGCGGTTCGAATGTTTTGACGACGCTGTGCGTGCCATTGAAATGCTCGATGGTTTTCCTATCTATGGTTCTAAGGTTAAAGTTGCCTTGGCTAGATTCCAAAAAGGAGGGCGTCCGTTCATGGCTTTCAAGAAGCAATATGATGGTAAGAGTAAAGGTAGAAAACCTCTTCTCAATTCATCTCTTCGTGAAAATTTAGTAATGGTAAGGGACCAGAGATGCTCGGCTCAAGTATTAAATCCGGTTGCTGAAATATCCCACGTCATTCCTACAAAAATCAAACCAACTGGAGAAGATGAGGAGTACGGATCCTCTGGCAAGACGTATTTAACGTCTTCACAAGTCCGTGAATCCATGGATATGGGGGCGGTTGTCAAAGAGAAGGGTGAAACGTTGGCTGAAGACCTAAAAACGGATGGGAAGGTTGTTGATGGCGAAGATGGACAGGTGGATTCAATGTCTTCGAATTTGTCACAGGTCCCGGGTTCGATTCACTCTAAAAATGCTGAAAAAATTCAGGAAGTTGGTAAATTGAATACCAACAACAGCGGTGGTGTTGAAATACTGAACGAGCAACCTAAAGTAAGTTCTAAAAATCTAGATATTGAAAAAAAGCAAGCATGTCGTCCTAAAAATTTGAGGAAGTTAATGAACTCTCGAGATATTAAGAACTTCCTGGGCTACTATGGCCCGACGAAAGTGTAAGTTAGACTCTTAAACCAACCTAGGGAGGGGCCTAGGTTGTTATCAATGGTGGGGGATGTGTCTGTTGTGTGTTTGCTGGGTTGATGTTGCTCTGGATCTACTTTTCTGCTGTGGGTGTTATTGCTGGTTTTTCATTGGGCTGACAATTTCCTATGGTGTCCTTACGAAGTTGCTAGAACTGCAATTTTCTGGTGTTTACTTTTCAAGATTCTCGTTGGTGGTTTTCTACCAAATTTCTGGTGTTGTTTGTTAGTTTTGTCCAGCCTATGGTGTTTCACTCTGAACCTCGGTGGTTTTTACTGTTGAAATTTGGTGGACGGCGTTTTCTCGATGGTGTTTTGGCAGAGTCTCATGGCTGTTCGTCGGCGTGCCGAGTTTTTTTTTTTCTGGAGTCTAGTTTTCTAGGTGTGGTTATTTTTGGGGTCGTCCTCTTCATGGAGTTTGGTTTTTTTTGGGTGTTGCGCGTTTCGCTTTAATGGTGTTGGAGGCTGTTGGTGTTGATCCAGTTTTGTTTGGGGAAACTGTGTGTCGTTTTTGGAGTAATGGGGTGTAGCTGATTGGGTTTTTCTGGGGGCTGCAGTCCGTTTTCTGCTCCTTTCTCAATGGTGGTGTTTTTTGTCTTGTTTGGGCGGTTGTAGCGTGTAAAGTTGGAAGCTTTGGGACTGTGCTGTTGGTCTTTTGGAGTTTGTTGGGCCTTGTTGGTGTTCGATGTCGAAGATTATGGTGTTAAATGAATTTTCGTTGGTGGAACAGTTGGTTTTGATTTTCCATGGGGTGCGTTTCTTTATGGACATGGTTTTTTATGCGGTTGTTTTTTCTTGGTGTCTTTGGAGTGTTATGCCTAGGGCCTTGGTGTTTGTCGAGCTAGTAGGTGTGTGCTGGTGGACATGTTTATCTGTTTGGTTGAGTCGCCTCTAGGGTTCCTGTGATGATGGATGTGGGGATCATTTGCAATATGGATGTGGGCCTTGGGCCTTGGTGTTTGTGGAGCTAGTGAGGTGCTACTAGATACTGTTGTTCTAGTTTTGGTGGTATTCGGGGCTGGTTTGACTTAGGATGGCCTTTGCTGGAAGATTCTTGCGCTTGGTGTATGGTTGGGATGGTGGCGATTTTTTCATCCTGGTTTGACGACAACCAATTGCATTCGTTTGGAAATTACGAGCCTTTTGCTCGATTGATGTGTAAAGTTTAGACTAGCTTTACTTGGTGTGTATTGTGGTTGGACTAGTTTTGTATTGGTGTTTTTAGAACTTTTGGCATAGTCCACCCCTATGCTGTTTTGGGTGGCCTGTTTCTTGGTCCCCTCTTCCAAAGGCTTTTTTCCCTCGCGGGGTTTTTTTATGCCGGAGGTTTAGGGTGTCCAAGTCTCAGTGTTGGTGTTGTTATTTTTATAATATATATTCCTAATTTTCAAAAAAAAAAAAAAAAAAAAAAAAAAACTAATTAACTAAATTGGGTTATGAATAGTAAGTGTAGTATTTACTACTTAGTAAATAAATTGAAAAGTTTTATAAATATTAGACATAATAACTAAAAAATTATGGTGATTAGTGATTCAATTATAAAATAAAACTTTTCATTTCATATTCCCCTTTAATACTCCTACTTAATTAAAATAAAATCAAATTAATTTTATTAATAATAACATGTTAAAAGACTCTTTATCTTCATATTAAACATGCTTGATTATAAGAATATGATAGGGGTTGTATTAGTAGGGGTGCTACTCACGTTGGATTCTCTAGAAAAAAAAAATATCTTTTTCATTTCTTTTTCTTACTATCACAATTCACAAATAGTAAAAAATACTATTATGGTTATTTGTGTAATATAGAAATTCATATGTTCTTCATCTCTTAATATTATATCAACTAAGAGGTAGTCAAGATTGGAAAAATACTTTTTAGGGTTTTTACATGGGTTGAAGAAATTATTTGTACAAGGAAGGAAATTATTTTCTAAGTCTATTATTTACAAATTCTTTATATCTTCTCTGATTGGAGTTCATATACATAGGTAACTAGTTTTTCCTCTCTTATTTTAATTCACATATACTATTATTTTTTTTAATTATGTGGAATATTTAAATATGTAAAAGAAAAAAAATGTTAGTTCTAATTATTTAGAGACCAAATAATCGTTGTTAAATTAGTTATTTAATTAATTTGTCAATTAGTCATTTTGATAACTTAAATCAATTTTAATTGAAATATTTGATAATCTATTACATTAGCAAAATGTTTTGCCTTCTATGTAACATTTTAATATATAGGAAAAAAAATATTAGTTTTTGTAAAATAAAATAGACGAGTAATATTTAGGTAGGAAAAATATTTAGAGTTTATGTACTAAGAAAAACGATGATAACAAAACTTAAAACAGTGGGATTAGAATAATTGATTTGTTAGAATTGGTAAAATTAATTTGTATGAGTTGTTAGAATAAATTAGTAAGAATAGTAGTACTAATTTGAGAATTTAAATGATATGTATTTTGGTGAGTACAAAGAATTATATATTAAGAGCAGGGGCGGAGCAAACAATTTCGAGGCCCTGTTAGGGATGGCAACGGGTCGGATCTGGGCCGGGTCTAGGTGGACCCGGATCCAGATCCGTTTTCAAGAACAGGGTCCAGATCCGGACCCGGATCCGCGGGTCTAAATTTTTAAGACCCAGATCCGGACCCGTGGATACCGCGGATCCAGTATCGGGTCCGGGTCCTAAACGGGTCCGACTTTGTTTTTGCTAAATTATCAATATTGTCTGCATTAATAATGCCATGTAAAAACAATTGATAGCTACAAAATATAAGATCATAATTTATAATAATCATAATAATAGTTAGATTATGACACATAATATTAATCCAAACGACCCAATTACCTGTTAAGCAATTAATATCACAAGCATGATTAGTTAATCAATTTTTGGCTATAATTTCATGAATATTAGAAAAATGGGAGGTTGCAGCACTTGTTTTGTAGGAGTGGGAGGGAGACTGGGAAATTAAATTGCGAAATGGGAATTAAGTCGGAGTGGGAATTAACTAGAATCAAATATATATTTGATATATTTAAAAATAAAACGGGTCCTCAGATCCGCGGGTCCGGGTCTGGGTATTTTCCTCAGACCCGGATCCGGATCCGTGGAATATAATTGGACCCGGACCCGACCCGGATCCGCCGGGTCTTATTTTTTAAGACCCAGATCCGTGAAAACGGATACGGGTCCACGGATCCGGGTCGGGTCCAATACCCATTGCCATCCCTAGGCCCTGTTTATAATTTATAGATTTCTAAAATTAGGGCCCTTTATAATAATAAAAAAAAAAAACAAAATAAAAATTCAATATAAATTACTTTTAAACTTACTTTCTTTTCTATTGTTAAAATGAAAGAGAGAAAAATAATAATAAATTGATAACCAATAATAAAAAGAGTAAAAATTTGAAAGGTTGAAAATTTTAAAATAAATTGTTGATTATTTTTATAAATTAAGTTAGTGATAATTGATATTTGATGAATGTGTAAACATTAAATAAGGTAAGAAAAAAATATTTGGAAGGTTAAGAGTTGTTTTGGAAAGAGATAAAAAAGGAGAGAAAAATGTAATTAATAGGTATTGAACATATGACCATCAATACATTAAGTAAAACTCTTACCAACTACTCTACCCCATTTATATGCTACTCTACAATAATTTTTTAATATGAAGCCTTTCAGGTTGGGGCCCTGTGCGGTTGGGCACCTCGCACGGGCCCAGAACCGCCCCTGATTAAGAGTTATTAGTGTTAGTGGAATTAATGGGTGAGTTTTGGTAGTTAAGAAAATTGTGATTATATCTTACGCAAGGTTGGAAGATTAATGTTATTGATTTGTTATTTTGTTTTGTTTTAGGAAAAAAAAAAAAAAAGATGATCGACTCACTTTCTTCTGCTAATTTAGTAATATTAGTTTTACATTATTTTATAGATAGCTTGGAAAATTATTGGCTAATTGTTTAGATATAAATTGGGTTAATATTTTATTTTCTCTACATCACAGTTTTGGATAAAGATAAGTATTACAACATATTGATAATTTTTATTATCGTATTGTTAATTTTTTTTTTAAGATGTTCGGAGTATTGTTGACAAAGTTGTACTTTTGAGTAGAATAACACTTTCATTAGTACCTCTTTGCCAAGAGTTATAATAGGGTTGACTTTCATTGACTATGTCAAATTTGAAGTTGACTTTATTCCCAAACTCAGACATTACTCATAACATTAGTTTTTGGTATTTATATAAAAGAGGAATTTATTAGTTGGAATTTTATGTTTTGAAAAAAACCAAAATTGTTTGATAAAGTATATTTGTGTTGAGCAATTTGATGATGGTTCTGAGTGTAAGGCCTATTTTGGCATCTCATGAACGTTTGCGATAATGATTTTATATCTAAAGTTTTGAGATTTGCATATTTTGTGAGAGTAAGGAGCCATAATAAGAGTGTAACACCTGTTTTGGCATCTCTTAATGGTTAGAACATGCTAATACATATATACCTGGGTTAATTGCTGTCGTCCCGGTACCCAGTGGTGTAAGGCAAAGGAGGCATCCACTGCTAGGGGAGAACTGGCCATTCTTAGACAGGTCTATTTTATAGACTGGGGTTCGCCCGGCAAACCTTAGGAGGTGTTAGTGTAAGGCCATCTTGTGGGCATCTAACACCGGCGTTCGTTCCTTCTCCTTGTTAGTGTAAGACCATCTTGTGGGCATCTAACACCGGCGTTCGTTCCTTCTCCTTGTTAGTGTAAGACCATCTTGTGGGCATCTAACACCGACGTTCATTTTTTTCTCCGTGTTAGTGTAAGACCATCTTGTGGGCATCTAACATCAGCGTTCGTTCCTTCTCCACTTGTTATTTATGTTTTGGAATTTTTGAAAACATGTATACTTATTTGATTTACTAAGTTATTGAAATTAATTTATGAAATTTATGTTGTTTGAACACTTTAATTATTTTAGATTTGTTTTTCACTCGAAAACTGGTTCTAAATTGGATTTATTTATTCGTATAACTAATTGATAATTGTTTAACTTCTTTGTAATTGGAAATGATATTGTTATGTGTTTTATGATTGGAAAGGGCAGCTAGTTACTCCCCACTGATTGTGGTTTTATATTTTCATACAGATGGTGAATGATTACATGGTCACTACCGTGTGGGCTGGAAGTGTGAGAGTGGACTCTAGGACTTTCTCTACCACATGGTTTCTTTTTAGGTTTATAAAGTTAATTTTGTTCTTTTTTTTTAGAGTAAGTGACAACCGTCTAAAAGCCTTTTTCCGCAAACTTTTCTTGTTTTAAAAAGACGGGTTGTTACAACGCCCCCCTTGGGAATTGGAGGCTTGGTTTTGATTTCCATAACTCAAGGCTGCAACATGTTCCGAATTGGACCCTCCGCAATAAGATGTATCATGATTTGTTCCCCCACAGATATCACAGGTGAAGTTGGGAGTTTGGATGACTGATACTTTTGAAGGTTTATCAAGACTTAATTGAGCCAACTTCTTGTCCAACAAGGCTTCAATTCTGCTTTCCAGAGAATCTGAGTTCTTCACTTCGTACATCCCTTTGGTTCTAGCTCTCCCTTGATTGCCCCACGATGTATTCTTGACCACTTCTTCGATTTGCGCCCTCACTTGATTTTGAGGGATTTTGCACAATTGTCCTCCCACACTTGAATCTAGCAATGCTTTGGTATGTGGGAGAAGGCCATCATAGAAGAAGGTATTGAGGTGGTTTTCCCCATACTCATGGTGCGGACAAGCCCTTAACATTCTCTTGAAACGGTTCCATGCTTCGGCTAGAGTTTCATCATCCTCCTGAGTAAACCCGGCAATTTTCTTTCTCCAATCTTGGGTTCTTACGGATGGGTAGAATCTCTCTAGAAAGGATTTCTTTACCTCCCCCATGTAGTCAAAGAATTGGGCTCAAGACACTTATACCAATCTTTCGCATCTCCTGCAAGACTAGAGCGAAAAAGATGCATCTTCACATAATCCGGGCTATCGGTACACACCGGCATGAGGTCACAAAGCTCGGTGAATTTCTCTAGATGCTCAAGTGGACACTCATTTTTCATCCCCGAAAATACCTCCTCTCTAACGGTTCTCGTGTTTTGAGGATGGATTTGGTAGTTGGTATTTGTGGTAGGAAGTCTAATCCCCCCTTGTGGTTCATAGCTCCCGGGTGTACCAAATTGCCCAAAAAGAGCTTGATTCTCCATATGGTGCTCACTTCGTGTATCACTGTTAGATGGTGATGGTGGTGGGGAATAAGGAGGGGTACTTGGATTACCCTCCTCAATGATGTTGGGTTGGCGGGTGGCTTGGCGAAGATGGCGAAGATATCGGTCTATCTCCGGAATGAAAGGTTCAATTTCTTGATTCCTCCTGCGGCTTATGCTCATGCAACCACCACTAGAAAGAGTTCGTTAGCACTGACTATCACAAACTAAAGTACAAATATTCACAATATTCACAATATTTAACAATTGCCATGAAGACTATATTTGACACACATCTCCACGACAACGGCGCCAAATTGATAGACGCGCGGAACCGTAGGTCGTTGATTATTTAGCTAGGTCCGGTCTACACAATTAAATTTATTCACCTTAATTCACCCTAATGACTAGCATTAGTGGTAAGTAAGGGGTCGATCCACAGGGAAATGTTCTTGCGTCAAAAAGAGTCTAATGACAAGAAAGATTATGGTTTTTGATTTTAAGGTCACAACAAATTAAATTTCAAGTATCAAGATTTAAACAATATAAATAAAAGACTAGAGTTTGGGGATTTTAGCTTCTTAGATTGCTAAAGGGATGGGTTGAAAATATGTTTTTAACCATTGTATGATAAGAAAGGTCTTTCTAATTTAGCTCCACAACTTCTAGGTATAGGAACTATATAGTTACTAATATGGTTTAGGAGATTCGGCTTCCGGGCGTATAACTCCACCATACTAACAACTTTCTAATACATGCTCTTGACCTCCAATTTATGTTAAAACAAGAAAGAATCATACAAGATAGACATGGTTCATCATCCTAAGGACGGGCTAGGCCTCAAAGGAATCCTAATAAAGTTAGCTTCCGGGCTACCCATTACTAGCATGAATTCATATTTCCCAAGCATTCAAACATTCAAGCAACATAAATTGTCCATGGATAGAGATCGAAATGGACTTCCGATTCCTTACCATGAAACTCACATATTCCTTTATGTACATATTCATGATCAACCCATTACCCCATAAGCAAAATAATTAGCTAAGTACATCCCCAAACTCTAGAAAGTTAACTACTCACTCATGTTGGTACTTAACATAAACACACAAATTATCATGATCATATTTCTAGAGCAAACAACAAAGAAGAAAATTAAGATTAAAGAGACTTACTACCCTCAACTAAGGAGGGGGATGACAATCACTCTAATGAATAAGAGCTTTTAATATTCAACCCAAGAAATAACTTCAAACCAAATGCTTAAATTAAACCCACAAATTTTGGAAAATGCTTGATAGATTAGCAAAGAAAGAGTACTAAAAACTACTAGTGTTTAATGATTAAGTTACAAGCCAAATGTTGAAGTTCTAAAGATTAAAGAGCTAAAGAGAGTGTTTAAGTGAAGTACAACTACAAATTTCTGGAATTATAAAGTACTAGAGCTTACAAATACATGAACTATAATGGAATGAAGAGAGAAAGGAGCAAGGTTCAGCTTGTGGAGCTGATGGTGTGTGTGTTCCTTGAGAGCTTGGGGCATTTTATAGCCAAAACAAGAGGCTCCTCCACTTGCATCCATCATCATTGCAAAGGTGGTCAAACAAGCAACCTCCTTCATCATGGGGGTGCAGATGCACAGTAGGGGAAGGCTGAAGCACGCAAGAAAAGGAGTGGTGGAAGCTAGAGGCAAAAAGTAGACGGACAAAAATTGGAACTGTAGCTGTCAGATGTGAAACAGTCGGGTCGACTGGTAGTTTGAAATGCCATAACATGGTTGTTTCTTATCGGATATGGGCATGTGACCAGTCGTTTCGAAGCTAACGGACCCAAGTTTAATCTCCAATAAAAATATCTATCAAATTCCAAGTGTGTTTAAAGATATGATCATTATAAGTGGACCCTTTTGCATCTGATGATCGAAAGTTGTAGCATTTCTTTGGTTGACCTTCTCTTAATTAATGTGACTTCCCTTTAGTCACTAACTTAGTTTATAAGGTCACCAAGCTTTCGAGAGTAAGACGATAAATATAATTAGTGCTTGTGATGGCTCAAAAACTTTTAATCCGAAGGTTCGGGTTTTGAATCCCGAGGTCCGATAAGCTTCCGATCATCTTAAAACCTCCTCGAATTTGGCTAAAAACACCTGAAATCAATGAAACCACTACACCACAAGCGTCAATCATAAAATTTGACGATTAAAGGCCTAAGTTAAGTAAGATATGCACGACAAAGAATAAGAATCAATTAAAAATAGGTGCGAAGCATGCGTGATAAGCGCGTGTATCAGCTACGCACGCGGTCTCGTCCCCCAAGTTACACTGTCAAATTTTATAATTTATATAATTTACTTTTATTAACAAGATCACAAATGAAAATATTAGAATGTCAATGTGTTGCAAAGGTTTGAAGGATGCAATGGTTGAACATATATAGGTAGTAGTAAGCAGTAACATCAAATTACGCATGGAAACGTATTGAAGGCTTTATATGTTCATCTAGCTAGGTTGTTTAAAAACACAGACAATTCAAATATAAAAGATAATGTTCTAATATTGATGTAAATCAACTACATGTTCAGTGAAAAAATGTTGAATATACCTCTAAACAACAAATGTGGTCATTTTTAAAGCATAAGTTGATAGCTCTTTATAATAACTTACAAACATTCGCTAGACATATATGCGGGAGATCGAGTAATTTACAATTAAAGTAATCGATTTGAGTAATTCATCTCTAATTTACAATTTAGATTTAAATTTAAATTCAAGAAAACAATTATTTAGATTGTAATCGATTACTTTAACAATCATACAATTTAATAAAAGAACTGTAAAATGCCACGTGTCATCCTCATAGAGCCTCCCTAAATAAAAGGATTTTATTGGTTGAAATATTGACTTACATGACAAAAAAAAAAACTAACCAACTGGTATTTATAGCCCTCTTAAAAATTAATTAGCTAAAAGTCTTTGTTGCATAGAATGATATGAACATCATCATTTATATGTATCCTAATAATTATTATTTTATATATAGTAGATAATATAAATTTTTAAATCTCTTTGAAAAATACATTTATCTATTTATATTTTCTTACTAAGAAATTCGTGCATTGCACGGGGTTTTATACTAGTTCAAGTAATTGATTTCAAGTTGAATTGTGTGCTAATGTTAACATAATATTCCAATATAAGATATGCCAAATAATGAATTACGGTTTCCTAGTTTGTGGTGTTCTAAAGGGAGTATTTTTATGTAAAAGGAATTTACTTGCTTCAATTTGGCGGATTAATATTTAAAGCTTAGTCTAAAATAAGCTAGAAACAATTATTTGTACCAAATAAAATATGATGAAGGAAGCATAAATTTAATCAACCATCATACCAAAGTTGCCAATTTAACTCATAGTACTAACTCAATCGTACACCATCGTGAGAAGAGGGCTCTTTCAAATATCGTTTGTTGTTTTGTCCATGTGAACTGAGCTTTAACAAAATACTTCCCGTAGTAAAACTAATTTAGAATAAATAGTATGAAACAATTACACAATCAATATCCACAAGTAAATTGCAATAATATTGGTGTACATATCTGCTCTACATCTAATTTAAAAAAGTCAACAAGCCAACGTATAACTTCATCTTCAGATTGCCTATTGAAATAGTCATATTTTCTTTCACAATCATAGTTGTCCATTACCCTCTTGACAAGCACGTCCACAATCTACAAAATTCCAAGTTAAGACAAAAAAATATGAAATAAAAAACAACAACCTCAAAGTCACAATTAATTTGCTTTAGTGGGTTTGGATGATAAGTGTAACCACTAAATAAGATCGAAGACTACGCCTCTTATCTTGTACCTTTTTAAGATAGTAATCTAATTTGTTTGCTTGATATACATATTGTATTCTAGTCCGAATTCAGTTGGAAGCTTTCCCATTTCACATCGTTGCAATGCAGTGGTCGCCACATGCGCTCTTGTTAGTAGAGGTGAAAGTTCGGTCAACGGTTTGGACTTTCATCAAAACCAAATCAAAGCATAATTTATTCGGTCTCCATATTTTCAGACCAACACCAAACCAAATTAGTTCCTAGACCGAACCACACCGAACCGCAATTTTTATTCCCAGACCGAATCCAAACCGCACAGAACCGAATTGCCAGGCCGAAATTTTTTGTGGGACCGAATAGTAAGTTAATTACAATTAGACTAATTAATACAATAGCAAATTATACATGATTGATAATAACAATGATGCAGTAGCAGATTGCCTCGGTAGAAGAACATCAACAATGATGTTCAATAAGAATGATATGGTAGCAGATTACCAAGCTAAATTAAACAACAACAATGATGTTCAATTAAAAGAGGTACTAAATTTCAAGTGATTTAGTATCTAACATCACTTCATTATACAAACAAATAATTCAAACAAACCATTTTAAGTTGTGACTTAAACTTAGCATTCCATAAAAAACTTGGTATATATTTTTTGTTGCTACTTAATGTAATGTATAAATTACCAAGCTAAATTAAGCATAGCTTAAGGGTGGAAAACTTTTTTGTCAAAAAAGAATTTTGTCCGCAAATACTGCTAATAAATACAAACCAAACACAATGCAAATTAAGCTGGGACAAAATAAAGATGATGAAATTAGAATAGCTAACCTGACCAATAAACAAAGATGATGCATGATCAATGTGTTGTCCTTGTATGACTCCTCTCACAAAGTTTCCAGTTCGGATATAGTTTCACCTACATGGTACACAAATTAGTTGCAAGTTAAGTCTAACAAGTATGCGAACTTCAAATTCCAGAGCTCAAAACATTTTAGAATGAATATAGAATGTATTAATTCGGAATAATCACAGCCTCATTTAACTCTAGAGGAGTCTTGTATTCTTTTTTTGATTCTATTACAGTTACCAACTTTTGCGAGGACCATGATGCACCTAATGCGTACTTAGGTTCAAAAGTGCAAGGCCACTTTTCTTCATGTTTTTAACAGCGTTGTCCAAGGAAATTGTATGTTTGAATCATCAAGAATATGAATTAATTGGAATGGAAAACATTGTACACGACTACATCTCCAAGACAATGGAAGAATCGCAAGTTTACCTTCAAGCCTTATTCATCAACAAAATTAAGTATTTTTGAATTTTAGTTAACTTATTCTAATTTTTGAATATTGATGATTTGAATGAAAACTATTTGCATTAACGACAAGAGCAATGCAAAGACATATTGTAAATATTTGTTTTCTTTACAACTCAAGCCACTTCATTCTCTAAAATTGCAAAATTGGCAAGTGTACACACAAGGTATCAACCTTTTGTAATAATTACCAGTACAATTCCATCTCAATTAAAAACAATCATTCTCCAAATCATATACTCGACTTTACAAAACCAGAAAAATGAGTGCCTTCACTCAATGAGTGATCAAGCTGATTGAAATTGCTATAAGCCTTCTATAATTATTTAGAGGTTTGGGACCATAATGTTGAAAGCTAATCTTAATCAACAAAGAAAATGTTGAACACACAGATGAAGTAGGTTAGAAATTTTGTTTTGCCCGCCATTGATTTCCAAGGTTGAATCATCCAAAATCAAATTAGATCCTCGAATTCAGAGAAAAAAAATAATATAAAATTTGAAAGCTAATTGTATCGAAAATGAATGCTGAACCCTAATTGTAACCGCCCCGAATTATGTAGGCAAGGACTAATTGGAATTTAGTATTAAACAAGCGGAAGCTCACTTTTGCCAGCACAATTAAGGGGGTTACTTAAAGGTTTAACCAATGTCCAAGTAAAATACTTGAACCAAAACCAAAGCAATATAACGGAAGTCTTAGCTGTCCAAAATAAAGGAAAATTACAACCAAATCGAAATAACTCTGAAGTTCGAATTACATCTTTAAATAATTCAAATCTAAACATTTGTACTAATACTCTCTCAGATACAATAAAGAGATCTAAACAAAAAGGAGTCAAACTCCAACTCAAGTTCATCCTTCACTCGCATATCACTTCTCCGTCGAGGTGCCATGGGGGTTCACTCTAAAAAAAAAAAACCATTGGAAAACATACAAAGCATAGTATCAGCAAAAGGCTGAGTATAGCACACTAGTGTCCGTCAAACAAGTTGTTAAAACATTTTTGTTTGAGTAAATTCATTTTGAAAGATGCTTTTCATTTGATAAATCATATTATCATTCAAACCCAGTTCAATGGTTCTATAGTAATTTCAAATTCTCAGTTTTCATTATAAATCTTACGATCTCAATGGATCCAATCAATTTCAAACTCATATCATAAGTTTTCATGGGTACTCTGTGAGTCATCCTGTGACTCGTTTGGTAGTCGGTCTACCGTCCGCGACATGTCCGGCAAGTGTAACACAATGGTATTGTGAACAATACGCGCTCAGCATTGGTGAGCCGTTTAATCATGCACACAACATTTGTTGTGGCATATGTACCCGCCATTTAGGCTAAAACATTTTTGTATATAATATATATATATACCTTGTAATTTCAATAGCATTTGAAATGTCAAGAATATTAATTTTTTTTTTCCTTATGATAAACATCTTTTATTTGCAACATAGCAAAACATACTTTCTTTACAATATAGCAAAATCAAATCATAATATTTCCCACATGAGTAAAACATGCTTAGCATAATCATATCATCAAACATAACCTTTGTATTATATTCGGGCATCACTAACATGTATGGAAATGCATCGCAACAAAAAGTGATAAAAATTCAAGACGATTTTTCAAGGAAACCACTAAAATGTTTAGTTTCAATCAAAGAGTTTTGAAATTAATTCAAAATAACTATGATATAGTTCATAAGTCTTTAAAATCATTATGACAAAAGATTTCATAAAACACTATTTCTTTAAATACGAAATAGTTTTTTTTTTGCCGATAATAAAATCGATAATTGATTTACAAAAATACATATTAATTCTCCAACAAGACCCAAGTTAATCAAGTCATTATAATATCTTAATTAAAACGAATTTAAGGTTGTCCCATCAGATTATGATTGGTTATGCCACTTATAATGATTTTATGATTATTTTCGACGATTTAGGTATTTACCGTTATTTAAATGGTGTTTTAAATACATAAAAAATATAAACCATCTAAGTATAACTTATTTTATACTATGAGGCAGTAGGTTACTAACAAAATTATAATTTTTTTTGATATAGGTCTATTTTTACTCAAATTTAATTAACAATATTACACCTTTAAATAATTAAACAATATTTATTAATTTGATAAATTAGTAAATAATTAATAATTAGCTTAATAAAATTTTACTAAAGTTCTAGAAGCCATATAATACTTTTATTAGCTCATTTTAACTAATAAATGTCATTTATAATATTTTATATCTTTTATATAGACATTTTATCGATAAATCAATAGAATCGGTTTAAAATTAATTAAGTCCAAATAAATTAATATAAAAACTTTTGTGATTTTCCAAAAACTATTTTAAGGAATCTAAAATCTTAAATAACCATTAAAAACCGTTTGGGGTATTTTTAATAATTAATATTGTTATTTTACCGATAAACCGGATAAAATTTATTTAAGTCCATGTATGGTCACGAAAATCCATATAAATTTTTCAACATGTATATACTGTTTATATAAGTGTCTCATAAATTTTTCATGCTCAAAAGACGTCATTTAGTATTTATTTTGTATTTTACCGTTTTCTAACTTACCGATTATTAATAACCGAGTAAAAATTATTAAGGTCATTAAACGTCAACAAAATCTTCTCAAACTTTTACCAAGTTTAGTTACTGTCCATATGAGTATGTGGCAAAAATTTCAAGTCCATATGCCTTCATTTAGTAATTATTTTATATTTTACTATTTAACAATTTACCGATAAACAATTTAACGATTACTCAAAAATCATGAAAAATTCCAAATTAAATATATTCTGGTCAAATCTGGTTGGAGACATTATAATATGATTTTATCAATTATTTTTGATGATCAAGAGTTTATGTAATACCATATTTCATAATAAGAGTATTTAACACCTTAAAACCCATTAAAATATCGATTTAACGAATAAATTTCAACAAAATTATTCAAGAGATTATTTTAACATATAAATACTTGAAATTACTCTTAAAATGCACTTCAAATATTTTCTAAGTTCATAAAACCATTTCCATCACAATTACTTTCACAAGGTAGTGTAAATCATGCCTTTTAAACATATAACAATTCTTAAAATCAACATGCATGATGCCCACAATAATAATACATGTAATAAATCATTGCATACTCAAAATTATAATTTTGATATCATTTTTCAAGATTTAAGAACTTCTCTTTGGGAATTTTATTTTTTTTAAAAAAAAAGCAGGTTTATACAAAACTTTCCCAACTTGTTCTTAAACCCTTTAAAAATCACCCCATGTGACATACCTCGATCCTTAGCTCCGAAAGCACTCCTTAACCTTTGGTACAACTTCTCAATAACTAAGATCCAACTCCTTTGCTACAATTATTTTTAAAGAATTCAAAATAGCATTATATCGGATCTTTCTATGTAACTTAATGACTTTTGATTTCTAACTAAAAAATTGTTAGATTTACTTACTCTTTGATATTTTTTTTACTTTGGAGATTGATTAGTGTTGAGCAACACTTGTTGAGCAAGTCCCACAACTTGAGAGTTTTTTGCTAGGAAACAAAAATAGGAGATTGTAAGTTAATGGAAGAAAAATGTTTTAAATTTCCTTCTTTTAGCCTAAATTTCTAGGCCTTCTTAAGAGATTATTTTTCTTAGTTATTATGATGAAATACCCATTTTATAATAATCTTAGTTTATAGAAAGATTTCATGTAAAAAGAATTTTACATGAACAAGTTTTAACAAAACAAGTGAAATAAAGGAATAAGGATAACTTACTCTATTCTTGATGGATTTCTTCAAGTTTGGTGTCTATGGAAAGCTCTTGAAATGAAGATTAGTTTCATGGGAGATTTGAATTTATAAACATAAATTTTCAGAAGTTTTAGATGGGTTTTTGAAGAAGATTTGATGAGAAAAGAAGATGTTTTTGCTAGGAATTGTAAGATTGAACTTCTATTGTACTTATGGATGAATTTAGGAGTAGAATGAAGAGTGAAAGAAGGTTGATGGAGCTAAAAATCTGGACAGCAAATATGTCTTGATTTATCATGTTTGCATGTTTGTTATGATGGTGTTTTTGGGTAAGAACAAAAGAGGCTTTGGGTAGAGAGTTTGGTGGAGTGTGTAAGTGGGTTTTGGGGCTAAAAGAGGGTAGTATGGCAGCTAGGGGGCTGCTGTTTTGGGGCTGATTTTAGGTGATTTTTATCCTCAATTTGGTCTATTATGGTGTAAGAAAGGTTTATCTAAGATAGTTTAAAGTTTGGGTAAAAATTGTTGTACATGTAACAAGTTATGTAACTTGTATTTCATGTGTAAAAATCACTTGTATATATGTATGAAATATTTATTATTCCCAACATGGGTAAATAAAGTTTTCGAATAAGTATTATAATTTTTCCAAATTGTTGTGGGTAATTGCTCAACTTTAAGTTTTACCTCCAAAGTTTACGTTGTTTCCTTACGATTCATAACCACGTTACAAATTAACAAGTTTCAAATCATTGTAGAATTTTTTTTTTTAATTACTATCACCACTAATTAAAAATATTTAGACATTTTCGTGATTAAAAAGAGATTAATTTATGTGACTGTTTCAGTCTTCCCTTCTTATAAGAGTTTCGTCCTCGAAACTAACTAAAAGCAATAATTTATAGTTACCTCAACAAACAGGTAAGGATATCTATGTAACATTTTTTTTTTTCCTCCATTTCCAAAGTGGAATAATCCAGGCCTTGCCCGTTTTGCAACACCTTAATTAATGGAATGATTTGGTTTCAGAGTTTTCCAATTTACCAGCTAAAGATTTATAACTTTTTTTTGTTTTTGTTTTGTTTTTTTTTTTTTTTTTTTTTTTATAATCTTTAGCTCTTAACTCACTATCTTAGCTCATGCCAAAGCATTTGAGATAAGATAAGCGCATATTTTTGTAATTGTGATACATAGAACAAATTGTGCATCATTTCTTACTATAAGAGGAGGTTGTTTTAGTGCCAACTCATAGACAACTCTCTCTGATTTCCCGTTGAATCTCATATGGTACAATGCATCTAGGATCAAGCTTCCCGTGATCATAATCTTACGTTCTTGTCGTCCTAGAATTTATGTTTTGTCTTCCAGCGTTCATTATAAATTTCTAGACTTATCCTAGGCTTGCTTTCATTCTGTCTCCGACGATCCTAAGTGCCTCACAATTCATTTTGGGTCTTATGGTAACTTTTCAATCCAACACAACAAAATCCTTTACTCCATCCCATATAAGGCTTCACATGGAGCCATACAAATTTTACTTTGGTGATTGCTACTGTACAGGAGTTAAGCTACATTTTTCTTCCCAAGAAATTGAAATTTAAGGGTACAAGCTTGTAACATGTTCTATAACGTCTAAATGCTCATTTCAGTCTTGTCATCAGTTGCTGAATAATAGTAGGGCTATAATAAGAGTTGATTCAATGCACTCTGCAATTCTTTCCAGAATTTAGACACAATGTGACACTCTTATTTGATACTATTGTCGCGAGTCACGACACTTTATGATGTCTAAGGACCTCACTCACCTAGACATTGCTAATTACGGTTCCTTTTTAGATTGTTTCAGCAACTATACCTCTGATGATTTCGGTTGACTGTTACTTGCATAGAAACGTTACTTATTTTTCATCTAGGTAATCTATTTATGAAATCCATGCTCATGCAACCCTAGTTCACTTAAGCATTGGTAAAGGTTAATTCTCTAAGAGTCCTCAAATGACAACCTTTAGATATTTGCCTTTAAAACTTTTCAATATCTTCATCATATTTATTTACTATAGCTACTATCTTAAGGCTACGTGTATCTCATTAGACTAAACATATCATTACATAGATTTATTTAATTAGTTTCTCCTTAAAGTTTACCTTCTTGAGGCTTGTATAAACCCCACATCGAATGTGATATTTCTATCATTTTTAGTGCTATATTTTCTCCACCCTTTAATCTCTATTTTCATTCTCAACCAATTAAGACACCATTTCTTTGCTACTCAACTCAAGTTTTCTTACTAGGTTTTGTCTTAAATTCAGAGTCCTCAAAGATTTTTTTTTTTTTTTTTATAATATTATTCTTTTGCAAAACTCAATACAAATCTCCACATACTCTCATAATTTACTAAAATCACTCTTTGTAAGTATTTTGAATACATTCACTATTATTGTTTTAGCAATTTACCATTTCTAATATATATATTCACACCATTAGAAAATTTGCCTTAACTTGTTAACTAATTGAATAATAAATGGCAACACCTCGATATATTTATAACTTTATTCTCTTCAAAGCATGGCACAAGACTATTCTTTATGATACTCAAAATTACCATGTAAATATAGTGTAAATCCCATAATTTCTTAGTATTAAAAACTTTATTGTGGCTCGTTAAAACATTCAAGTCATTCATCCCTTCATTCTTATTTCTTATACACTCTTAGACTCATATATCTGACAATCAACTATCGTTCCAATAAGTATTTATCATATGTTTTACTCGACAATTTTACAATAACCATCCAAGTATTCAATTAGCTTTTATAATATTTTTAATACTTTTTGGTAATAACCTTAACTCTTGCCATTGCTTATACAACTTAGCTCCATCTTTCTACATACTTAATTTTTTTTTTTCATGTTAAATCCCACTTAAACATCCATGGCATTCCTTCTGACAATATGATGTTTTTTTTTTTTTTATAAACCTATTAATTAATTTAACATAATATTATCCCTTTACAATATTTACATTTACACCCCTAAGTCTTTATTTGACTCCTTAGATTACCTCACGTTTACTTGTATATTGTCCCTCGCTTTTCTTACTTACTCTATGTATATCCTATATCTTAATGGCCCTTGCTACTTCGTCCCCATAAATATATATACATGCATATTTCATTCATCGACACAACCCTACCTTACCTTTATTCTTATCTTCTCTTATTTTGTCTAGCTTGTCTAATATGACACACATTTCCTATTTTAACTGTTTTAATTCAACCCTAATTCACCCCTCAAGATTGTTGTGTACTCCTTTTGCTCTAATGTTTCTATCTACTACCTACCCCATGTATTTCAATTATTAAAGTAAAATATCCTTAATCATTATGTTTGTATAGTTTATAACTCCATCAATTATTCACGCATTTGGATGTTCTTAGAGCATCAATGATTTTCCTCTAATATATATTCTAGGATCACTACAACATAAATAAATACCACCTAGTTATACATTACATCATTCACCCCCATCAGATATGTTTACCTTGTCATAACACCATACAAATAATCTCCTCTTATTCACATATCCTCTTTTTTTTTTTTTTTTTTTTTTTTTTTTGGAATTTAGGAGTACTTCTTAAGTGAATAAACTATTCCTCATATCATAAGTTTTGGTTCCATGCTTTGTTAACCTCTTATACACTTTTATTTTCTTATCAAGCCTAAGGTTTTGTTTTGCAGTGTATTAGACGAGTTTGTCCAGCACAATAACGTTTAAGATCTTACAATGGTGCTTTAGGATAACACACATGTATATGTACACGCACAAATATATATGTATATATATATGTATAACATATTCTCACTCCAAAGGATTCTATATTTCCATTTGATGTTGCATGTCCTAGGTTGCTTTTATTTAACAACTCAATACTTTCATCAATTTAGACTCTTCATACTAGTTTATCTAGTTTCTTGACATCATTCATCTGTTAAAACAAATATTATTGTTTTTTTTTTATAACATGCTCATTGAGTTTCCGCAGTACATTGTACCTCCCTAATATTTATTTTATTATTTTATAATATTTTAATTTGACAATTGATGTTAAGATATCCCAAACAAAATCATTTCTTTGTGGTTACTGATTTGTATTTAATTGGGCCAATTCAAAAATTGTGTTAGCCTACTTAGTCTGGCTATGATTGTCGCTTAAAGTTAAACAATCTAATCCTCGGAATTCACTAGATTATACCCCATCATAGGTTTTCGATTTATGGTAGCTAGTCTATTATTAAATTTTATTTTTTTTTTTTTTTCTCCTTCAAGGTTTTGGTTGGCAATGTGTTGAACCAATTCAGGCATTCTTATCTTGGATTAGTTTAGGGTGTTATGTTAAAAGGTAGATTTAGGTCTGAGCATTAAACTCTATGGCATTTCATAAAGATAACTTAATATCGAAATTAGCTTCTAAAAAAAAACATATATAATCATGCAGTAGCATAACACTCTTCCGAGTTTCACTATAGCCTTATCAAGATTTTTTTTTTTTAACATTGTATGATTGATTTACTTGAAACAACGTCCCCTTTTTTAATTTATGATTTTATCTTTTTACTCTTGGGTAAAATCCTCAAACTTTGGCTACTTAGCCTTTACGCTTATTCACTATAGCATCAATCATGACTTTAATCTATTTACTCGTTATACTTAAGGTTCGTTAATTAAATTCTCACTTTGGTACCAATCCCAAATGTGTTCATTATCCTAACATCCTCACATTTTCGAATATTTTTTTTTTTTTTTTTTTTTACATCAAACTTTCTAGTTTTTCGTTCTTTCTGATTCTTTTAATTCTCCTAAATTTTAGACATGCTTCCAAAGCCTTGGCTCTGATACCAACTGTAACCGCCCCGAATTATGTAGGCAAGGACTAATTGGAATTTAGTATTAAACAAGCGGAAGCTCACTTTTGCCAGCACAATTAAGGGGGTTACTTAAAGGTTTAACCAATGTCCAAGTAAAATACTTGAACCAAAACCAAAGCAATATAACGGAAGTCTTAGCTGTCCAAAATAAAGGAAAATTACAACCAAATCGAAATAACTCTGAAGTTCGAATTACATCTTTAAATAATTCAAATCTAAACATTTGTACTAATACTCTCTCAGATACAATAAAGAGATCTAAACAAAAAGGAGTCAAACTCCAACTCAAGTTCATCCTTCACTCGCATATCACTTCTCCGTCGAGGTGCCATGGGGGTTCACTCTAAAAAAAAAAACCATTGGAAAACATACAAAGCATAGTATCAGCAAAAGGCTGAGTATAGCACACTAGTGTCCGTCAAACAAGTTGTTAAAACATTTTTGTTTGAGTAAATTCATTTTGAAAGATGCTTTTCATTTGATAAATCATATTATCATTCAAACCCAGTTCAATGGTTCTATAGTAATTTCAAATTCTCAGTTTTCATTATAAATCTTACGATCTCAATGGATCCAATCAATTTCAAACTCATATCATAAGTTTTCATGGGTACTCTGTGAGTCATCCTGTGACTCGTTTGGTAGTCGGTCTACCGTCCGCGACATGTCCGGCAAGTGTAACACAATGGTATTGTGAACAATACGCGCTCAGCATTGGTGAGCCGTTTAATCATGCACACAACATTTGTTGTGGCATATGTACCCGCCATTTAGGCTAAAACATTTTTGTATATAATATATATATATACCTTGTAATTTCAATAGCATTTGAAATGTCAAGAATATTAATTTTTTTTTTTCCTTATGATAAACATCTTTTATTTGCAACATAGCAAAACATACTTTCTTTACAATATAGCAAAATCAAATCATAATATTTCCCACATGAGTAAAACATGCTTAGCATAATCATATCATCAAACATAACCTTTGTATTATATTGGGGCATCACTAACATGTATGGAAATGCATCGCAACAAAAAGTGATAAAAATTCAAGACGATTTTTCAAGGAAACCACTAAAATGTTTAGTTTCAATCAAAGAGTTTTGAAATTAATTCAAAATAACTATGATATAGTTCATAAGTCTTTAAAATCATTATGACAAAAGATTTCATAAAACACTATTTCTTTAAATACGAAATAGTTTTTTTTTTGCCGATAATAAAATCGATAATTGATTTACAGAAATACATATTAATTCTCCAACAAGACCCAAGTTAATCAAGTCATTATAATATCTTAATTAAAAAGAATTTAAGGTTGTCCCATCAGATTATGATTGGTTATGCCACTTATAATGATTTTATGATTATTTTCGACGATTTAGGTATTTACCGTTATTTAAATGGTGTTTTAAATACATAAAAAATATAAACCATCTAAGTATAACTTATTTTATACTATGAGGCAGTAGGTTACTAACAAAATTATAATTTTTTTTGATATAGGTCTATTTTTACTCAAATTTAATTAACAATATTACACCTTTAAATAATTAAACAATATTTATTAATTTGATAAATTAGTAAATAATTAATAATTAGCTTAATAAAATTTTACTAAAGTTCTAGAAGCCATATAATACTTTTATTAGCTCATTTTAACTAATAAATGTCATTTATAATATTTTATATCTTTTATATAGACATTTTATCGATAAATCAATAGAATCGGTTTAAAATTAATTAAGTCCAAATAAATTAATATAAAAACTTTTGTGATTTTCCAGAAACTATTTTAAGGAATCTAAAATCTTAAATAACCATTAAAAACCGTTTGGGGTATTTTTAATAATTAATATTGTTATTTTACCGATAAACCGGATAAAATTTATTTAAGTCCATGTATGGTCACGAAAATCCATATAAATTTTTCAACATGTATATACTGTTTATATAAGTGTCTCATAAATTTTTCATGCTCAAAAGACGTCATTTAGTATTTATTTTGTATTTTACCGTTTTCTAACTTACCGATTATTAATAACCGAGTAAAAATTATTAAGGTCATTAAACGTCAACAAAATCTTCTCAAACTTTTACCAAGTTTAGTTACTGTCCATATGAGTATGTGGCAAAAATTTCAAGTCCATATGCCTTCATTTAGTAATTATTTTATATTTTACTATTTAACAATTTACCGATAAACAATTTAACGATTACTCAAAAATCATGAAAAATTCCAAATTAAATATATTCTGGTCAAATCTGGTTAGAGACATTATAATATGATTTTATCAATTATTTTTGATGATCAAGAGTTTATGTAATACCATATTTCATAATAAGAGTATTTAACACCTTAAAACCCATTAAAATATCGATTTAACGAATAAATTTCAACAAAATTATTCAAGAGATTATTTTAACATATAACTACTTGAAATTACTCTTAAAATGCACTTCAAATATTTTCTAAGTTCATAAAACCATTTCCATCACAATTACTTTCACAAGGTAGTGTAAATCATGCCTTTTAAACATATAACAATTCTTAAAATCAACATGCATGATGCCCACAATAATAATACATGTAATAAATCATTGCATACTCAAAATTATAATTTTGATATCATTTTTCAAGATTTAAGAACTTCTCTTTGGGAATTTTATTTTTTTAAAAAAAAAAGCAGGTTTATACAAAACTTTCCCAACTTGTTCTTAAACCCTTTAAAAATCACCCCATGTGACATACCTCGATCCTTAGCTCCGAAAGCACTCCTTAACCTTTGGTACAACTTCTCAATAACTAAGATCCAACTCCTTTGCTACAATTATTTTTAAAGAATTCAAAATAGCATTATATCGGATCTTTCTATGTAACTTAATGACTTTTGATTTCTAACTAAAAAATTGTTAGATTTACTTACTCTTTGATATTTTTTTTACTTTGGAGATTGATTAGTGTTGAGCAACACTTGTTGAGCAAGTCCCACAACTTGAGAGTTTTTTGCTAGGAAACAAAAATAGGAGATTGTAAGTTAATGGAAGAAAAATGTTTTAAATTTCCTTCTTTTAGCCTAAATTTCTAGGCCTTCTTAAGAGATTATTTTTCTTAGTTATTATGATGAAATACCCATTTTATAATAATCTTAGTTTATAGAAAGATTTCATGTAAAAAGAATTTTACATGAACAAGTTTTAACAAAACAAGTGAAATAAAGGAATAAGGATAACTTACTCTATTCTTGATGGATTTCTTCAAGTTTGGTGTCTATGGAAAGCTCTTGAAATGAAGATTAGTTTCATGGGAGATTTGAATTTATAAACATAAATTTTCAGAAGTTTTAGATGGGTTTTTGAAGAAGATTTGATGAGAAAAGATGTTTTTGCTAGGAATTGTAAGATTGAACTTCTATTGTACTTATGGATGAATTTAGGAGTAGAATGAAGAGTGAAAGAAGGTTGATGGAGCTAAAAATCTGGACAGCAAATATGTCTTGATTTATCATGTTTGCATGTTTGTTATGATGGTGTTTTTGGGTAAGAACAAAAGAGGCTTTGGGTAGAGAGTTTGGTGGAGTGTGTAAGTGGGTTTTGGGGCTAAAAGAGGGTAGTATGGCAGCTAGGGGGCTGCTGTTTTGGGGCTGATTTTAGGTGATTTTTATCCTCAATTTGGTCTATTATGGTGTAAGAAAGGTTTATCTAAGATAGTTTAAAGTTTGGGTAAAAATTGTTGTACATGTAACAAGTTATGTAACTTGTATTTCATGTGTAAAAATCACTTGTATATATGTATGAAATATTTATTATTCCCAACATGGGTAAATAAAGTTTTCGAATAAGTATTATAATTTTTCCAAATTGTTGTGGGTAATTGCTCAACTTTAAGTTTTACCTCCAAAGTTTACGTTGTTTCCTTACGATTCATAACCACGTTACAAATTAACAAGTTTCAAATCATTGTAGAATTTTTTTTTTTAATTACTATCACCACTAATTAAAAATATTTAGACATTTTCGTGATTAAAAAGAGATTAATTTATGTGACTGTTTCACTAATTTTACCTGATCATTGCAACATAGTTATGGCAAACAAGATTCGTGGCAAACAAGATTTCAGGCATGAATGTAAAATATATTAGATTCTTGATGGAAAGATTCTATCACTACTTAGTCACAATAATGCTGAGAGTAAAATTTAAATTTATATTCAACAACATAAAACATAAATTCATAATTAATTTATCAAACAAATTACTAATTAAAATTTAGATTCTAATTAACAAATTAACGAATAACACTTCACAATATTAACAATTAACAAATAAAGAAATTAAAATCAAATTAATCAAAATAATAACGAACTTCAAATACTAAACCAATAACAATGAATATTATACAATAACAATTCAAATACAAATTTAATAATAATCAAAATAATACTCCACTATACAATAATATGACTATAAGAGTAATATAACAAACCACATCAAAAAAACAAAGAGGAATGAATAATAATCTACTGTTGCTTTTATTTGCATAGTGACATATTACACCAACCAAACTCTTGATCAAATTAAGTTAGAAACCATGTTCCCCAATATCATCCAACATGTAAGAATTAAGGCTCTTGCCCTTATTTGCATAATAATCCAAATCCTATGTTAAACTAACTAACCAAATTGATTAGCTTTCTTGTTTGCCACAACTCCAACTAACTTCTTGCATTTTACCCTTTTTAGAAAAAATTCTACCTCGAATTTTTGTAGGATAAAATTCAACAAATCTATCCACATGAATGTAACCCACTAAAGATGATTTTTCTAGCACAAAATCCACCTTGACAAACTCATGCTTCCTAGTTTTCTCAACTTGTAAACCAACCCCATATCTTGAATGAGAATCTATTGCTTTTAAGCACTCTATTTTCGAACCAACATCCTCCATGCAAGTTGTCTCAACACTCTCCTTAAGATCTTCAACAACCTCAACATAAAGGGCTTCAACATCTCCTTCAAGATCATCAATCATCTCCACACAAGATGCTTCTACAACCTCTTCAAGATCTCTAACACTCTCAACAAAAGGTGTTTCAACCACGTATTCAAGAGCTACAGCAATATCTTCGCTATCCTCTTCATTGTAATGTTCTGGATATTCATCATATATAGGAACCACACTTAAATACAAGTCCAATTTCTCTTGTTTAAAAACAACTTTCATCAGCTTTTGTCTCCGCAATTCTCTCAAGGCTAATATCACTATTTCTATCTCTTGATGGATCTTGTTTCATATCAAGAGAAAAATTCAATGACGCGTTGTTTGATTGTGCAGCAACAAGGCTTGCCTCATACTGAAATTCCAAACGATCTTGAAGAAGAAGGATGCTCTTCCTCAAGTGTCTTTGTTGACTCTGAATCTCTTTCAAACGTTCATTACAACGCTTGATTGGAAACCATTTACCCAAATCAAATCCACCAGGCCTTATAAACCTTTTGAGTTTTGCTTCCTCATTCTCTAATGCTTTAAACTTATCTTTTGTCAAAACACAAGCTAGATTCCCAGCTTTAAGCACGAGTTTTTCCATTGCATCTATTCTCATGTGTACGTTTGATGACTCCATACTCTAAGACTCAAGAATCTCTCAAAAATGAAAAGTGAGAGTAAGGGTAAGAACGAAAAAGAAAAAAAGACAAAGAAAAGAAGTTTAGGAATTTTTTTATTGTGCACAAAACAAAAAACAAACATCACAATTCAGAATTATGTATGAAACGTTTGCTATTGTAAACTCAACCAAACCGCCCCCATTAGTGATGAAATTTGGTGACAACAAACTCCAAGATGTCTACAAACACCTCCAAGTGAAAATACTAAAAAATATGGTGTGGTTTAATCACAAATCAAATTTTACTATACACATATAGTCTGAATTGTTTTTTGTGACCTTTGGTCAAAAACACTTGCGCATCTTTTTTTCCACAACTCCACTGACTACACAATGAGAACCAAAAAACACTAGACTCGAAAATACCCGAATTGGAAAAAAGAAACAACGAAAAAGACTAAAAAATGAAGGTGAAACGAAGAAAATACAGAAGACAAAAGAAACTTTCACTATTCTGTATTTTTGTAAAACACAATGAATGGTTCACTCAAGAAACCTATAAAACGTATGTAAAAGTGCACAAATGATGTGGTTTGATGAATGTAGGATAATTATTGATAATGTGATGGAAAATGAAGGCCAAATAAAGAAATCTTGATAGGTTTTCGAAGACTACTTACCCCCATGTACACAAAACTGATCAATTTTGCGCACTCAGTAAAGAAACATGCATATCTCCTTCACTACTCTACGAAATCTAATGATTTCAACGCCAAAAGTTCCCTAACTCAAAGAGGAATGTTTTGTAAAAATAGTTTTCAAAAATATTTTCACGCCTTCAATATTTTCGAATTTGGGTGTTCTTTTGTGTTTTTCTTGGCCCTTTTTTGCGCCAAGCTCTGATACCAAGTTGCACCAAATTAAGGGGTGAATGACACTCCTTAATTTGCCTTCAAATGCCGAGTATGTTATGGAATGGAGGAGACTCAAACAGAACACAAAAATCAGCCCTCAAGAAGCACTTTCTTGATTTTCTGATTTCTTCTTCTCCTTCAAGGGGTTGTACACCTTCTTGTGAAACGAACAAAACACTCCAAGGGTTGACTAGTACTACCTTGTGAATGAAGGATAGGTTTTCGGATTGTATGACTAACAACCCAAAGTTGAGAGTGTGTGACTAACACTCAATATTTTAAACAACCATAGTTGAAGAAAACAAAACAAGATGAATCTTTTTTATTAAATCTGAAAACTAATGTTTACAATCATAATGCCTCCTATTTATAGGCCTAAGAGGCTTTCAAAAATTAACATAGGCTATGCACAACTCAACCCATCAAATGAAACAAGTTAAAAATAGACACGTGCTAACATGTGCACGTTTTAATGCACAAAAACAGAAAAATTAGCACACAAAATTCTGACAGCAAATCTGTCGAGCATGCGACCTTCAACACCACTTCTCGAGGCTTTCCCGTAATGGTTATGGAACTCCTTGGGTCATAATAGCAAGTTCAAAGTGTAGAGATTCCTAAACTTCTTTTAGTGTTCCCTAATTTGATCGGAGCTGCTGTTGGTGAGGCCCGCAAGGTGGCCTGGTCATCAAAAGTATTCGATTTTTCTGACCTTGCGATCGACAAAAGGGTCCTTGGGCCATGACAACAAGGTCCATATGCAAGAATTCCAAATCTATCCTTGGTGTCCTCGATGATGAGCGGAGTTGCTTGGGAAGGAGTGTGCAAGGTAGGCTGGTCAGCATTTGTGGTTTCCTCACCTTGCTTGGTATCTTCCTCTTCTATTGTTTCTTCTTCTATTCTTGAACCATGTGTGCCTTGCATACTTGGTTCATCCATAGTCTTGAATGTGTAAGAAAACTGCAACATGTCAAACAATTTACGATTGAAACTACCCTTATAGATGGGATCGTAGGATCGTAAAATCGTGTTATGCTCCTACCACCTAGATTCTTGAGCTAAGTAGAATCGCACGATTCTAGCAACATTAAGTATCTACCTACGATCCAGATCGGTCGTCTATTTTTGGATCATAGGATTATAGAATTGTAGAATTGTAGATCAAGATCAAAATTCTAATAACTATGGTTGTAGCATTAAAATCAGTACATTAGTCTTCTTTTACAAGAAAATATTTTTATTGAAATAAAAATATGCACCAAATTTGGACCCAATGATGAGGCCAAATCGGGTTGTTTGCGGAATTACAAAGACCCTTAAAGAACTACAACAAAGAACAATGGATATGATTAGATTTATCTAATCGTGTTAAGGGGGGTAGAATGCGATAGACTTTCGCGCGTTTGCACGTATTTTCTCATCTATGATAACAATCTATTACAAATGTACATTGCATACTCTTGATTGTTTGTTGAACTAAATTGCGTGATAGCTACATGCTTTCGATTGATTGTTTGAATCATTTTGTGTGATTTTTACATGCTCTCGATTAGTTATTTAAGTCAATTTAGGTAGCTATAAATACTCAGAATGAAATATGTACGAATATCATCATAAATTAAGTATCCTTTCGTTATTAGTGGCAATAAAGTCATGATCTTTGAGCCAATTCTTAAGTTTGAAATCGCTAAAGACACCTCCTTGAATTATGGGAAGTTTAAATTTTCATGAGTGACACCTTGGTTACTCAAGTTTCGGGGACGAAACTTATTTTAAGGGGGGTAGCCTGTAACACCCCAAGATTTAATGACGTAATTAAGTAATATTTTAATAACTTTTAAAGATTTTGCAAATATACTTAATTATTTTGAATTAGTTTAATAAATTTCTTTCTCATACAAATTTAAATGTTATATATATATTGGAAATGTAGTCACAATTTCTAAGATAAAGGGGTCCGAATCATACGACGAGAATCGTATTAAATATATATATATATATATATATATATATATATATATATATATATATATATATATATATATATATATATATATATATATATATATATATATATATATATATATATATATATATATATATATATATATATATATATATATATATATATATATATATATATATATATATATATATATATATATATATATATATATATATATATATATATATATATATATATATATATATATATATATATATATATATATATATATATATATATATATATATATATATATATTTATATTTATGAACAAAACGAATGTGAGCTTTCTTAATTGGGTCTTGTGAGAAAATTAATCTAGAAGAGTAAATAAATAAGATAATTAAAATGAGTTAGGGTTTTATTATTTTGAGGGAGACCAAAACCCTTATTTTTGTGAGTCATAGCCGTCAACACTCTACTACTACTCCATTCCATCTCTTCTTCTCTAGTCACCTCTCTCTCTCACTCTCACTTGATCTTGTTGGCTTCACTCACCAAAACAAGTTCCTATACTCCCAATCATATCTTGGTTCACTTCCTTGATTTGCTTAGGTCTTATCTTCCCCAATTTGCTTCACTCAGAATTTGGATGGACAAGGAAAAGTTCTTCACTCACACTTTCATTTCAAAGAGGAATTCTCTCTAAAACATGAGTTTTATTTCATCATTAAAATCTGAATTTTACAATGAGTTAATGACCCTTTATATAGGCATAAGATAAAGGAAGCACATGCCTAGCACATGGCTTTTTAAAACACAAATAGCCATGTGACTAATTAAAAACTCACATGCCTATTTTTATAAATACAAGAACAATATAATTACTTTTATTTATAAGCTATTATTTGTCCTCTTTTGTAAGTTGTATTGATCTCCTTATCCTTAGTCATATTCAAGCGTGTGCACTAATGCCAAAGTTTTGAAAACCTGCGCCATGTCAAACATGGTGCAAACTCCCCTTCTTAGAAAAGAATTGTCCTCAATTCTTAGCCGCTATGATGTCTTGGCTTACAACAATGATGACAAACAAATACACCGCCTTTGACAACATACGACTCTAAGAAACCCGTAGGTTGCCTTATGCACCAGCACATCAATATCACTATAAAATAATGTTACCCATATCGCCTTGCATGTGTAGATGAATATCACCATAAAATAATGTTACCCATATTCGCCCAGTATATGTAGATGAACCAGCGCGTATTCGGATGATGAGCCAAATCTATATATTAAACAAGCTTACCAAGGTGATTAGCTTGCTTGTCTTACCAAGACTCCATTTGATTTGTTGCATTCTCCCCTTCTTAGAAAAAATTCGACCTCGAACTTTTGTAGGGTTGAGTTCAACAAATTCACTAACATGAACAAAATCCATCAAAGGCGATTTTCCAAGTGAAAAACTCACCTTGATAAACCCATGCTTCCTAGCTTGCTCCACATGTAAAAGAACCGTCAATCTTGGAGGTGAATCAACTACTTCTACACACTCTTTTATAGAACCAACATCCTCCATGCAAGATGTCTCAACTACCTCTTCAAGATCATGATCAATTTCAACACAAGATTTCTCAACAACCTCTTCACAAGATCCTTAAACAACTTCATTACCCTCTTCTTTACATGGTTCTTGAATGCCATCATGAGAAGGAACCATTGGTGTCATATGAATTTGTGAGTCAACATGCTTACTTTTTAATCTGAAATTTAATCCTAACCGGATCAATATCAGTAATGTATTCATGAACAGCCACCAACCTCAAATCACCATATTGTTCTTGCAATTTTTGTTGAAATTCCATTTTCTCTTCAAAAAGAAAAATTGCTCTACTCACACGTCTTAGTTGACTATAAACCTCCACCAATTGCTCATTATTAAGCTCATATGAGAACCAATCATCCTCATATATACTCTCCACTTGTTCCCCTCTAAGTCTTTTTTCCTCATTCCACCATGATTCAAGTTCAATTTTAAGACCAAGCTAGAGCCTCTTTTTTTGTTTATCAAATGCCTTGTTTATTTTTGCCCATGATGATTTCATTTCCTCTCTCAAAAAATGATGTGTGAGGGTAAGGAAAAGAGTGAAAAAGAAAGAAAAAGAAAAGAAGTTTTGGAAATTTTTTGTGCACAAGAAAACAGAAAAAATCAGAACCATACACCACAATTTCAAAAAATTGTATGAAATGTTTGCAATTGTAAACCCGACCAAACCACCTCCATTGTTGATGAAATTTGGTGACAACAAACTTCAAGATCTCTACAAACACCTCCAAGTAAAAACACTCAAATAAGTGGCCTAGTTTGATCACAATCCCAAATTTCCTCCAAACGTGCAATCTGAACAGTTTATGTGACCTTTGTTCAAAAACATATGCAAATCTTTTTCTCCACAACTCCAATGACTACACAACAAGATCCACGAAAATCTAGACTCAAAAATACCCAAAATGAAAAAAAGAAACAATGAACAAGACTCAAAAATGAAAGAGAAATGAAGAAAATACAAAAGACACAAAAAATGAGCCCTCCTGTAGTTTTTGCAACACAATAATGAAATGGTTCAATCAAGAAACCTATGAAACGTAAGGAAAAGTGCACAAATGATATGGTATGATGAATATAGGATAGTTATTGATAATGTGATGGAAAATGAAGGCCAAAGGAAGGAATCTTGATAGGTTTTTGAAGACAACTTACCCAGGTACCCAAAATTGATCAGTTTTGGGCAGTCTTGCCAGTCTATAAAGAAACATGCATATCTCCTTCACTACTCAACCAAACCTAATAATTCCAAAGCCAACAGCTCACCAACTCAATGAAGAATATTTTGTAAAAACAGTTTTCAAAATTCCAACAAAACGTCCTCCAAAGCGATCACGTTTTGGACCCCAAAAACTGACAGAATCTGAAATGTTTTCACACCTTCAATGTCTTTGTTTTTTGGCTATTATTTTCATCAAAACCACTTGAATTATACACCCCACAAGGACTTTTAGGCTCTGATACCAAATTTGGACCCAATGATGAGGCCAAATCGGGTTGTTTGCGGAATTGCAAAGACCCTTAAAGAACTACAACAAAGAACAATGGATAGGATTAGATTTCTCTAATCTTGGATGTGATCTTGTTGGCTTCACTCACCAAAAAAAGTTCCTATACTCCTGATCAAATCTTGGTTCACTCCCTTTATTTGTTTAGGTTTCTTATCTTCCTCAATTTACTTCACTCACAATTTGGATGTACAAGGAAAAGTGTTTCACTCACACTTTCATTACAAAGAGGAATTCTCTCTAAAACATGGGTTTTATTTCATCATTAAAATCTGAATTTTACAATGAGTTCATGGCCCTTTATATAGGCACAAGACAAAAGAAGCACATGTCTAGCACATGGCTTTTAAAAACATAAATAGCCATGTGACTAATTAAAAATTCACATGCCTATTTTTACAAATACAAGAACAATCTAATTACTTTTAATTATAAGCTATTATTTGTCCTTTTTTGTAAGCTGTATTGATCTCTTTATCCTTAGCCATATTCAAGCGTGTGCACTCATGCCAAAGTATTGAAAACCTGCGTCATGTCAAACATGGTGCAAAATATATATTTGTTTTGGATAAATATCAATGATAACAAATTGATCAGAAAGACTTATTATAAATTTTCTACTCATTTGGTTGACCCAAACCAAATGTGACCTTTATATACCAAGAATTAAACCAACTTGAAAATAATATGACTCGAAACAATCTCGAAGAAATCAATCCCAAAAGTCACACGTTAGACAGGACTCATGAACATATAATTGATCACTTGATTTTTCAATCTAAGACTGAGAAAGTATGTGATCTATATTCATGTTCATGAGTAAATTTCATTGTTTTAATTATTATCAAAACTCCACAGTTAAATGTAGTTAGACGAATAAAATTAGGATGGGTAACTTTCTGAATAATTTTTGTATTGCACCCTTTTTTCTCATTTTTTGGAATTAAGGTTTCATATTGTTCAAAATTTGATTTCTTACGCACTGTATAGATATCAGCTCATTTAAATTGGTCTTTTTAGATAAGTATTGAAATGGAAATACTCTCAAATGTGCACTTCAAATGAACTGAAATACAGCTTCCACATTACTCGTATTGTTGTAAAAAACATTATACTTCACATCACAGTAATACTACAAGAATTTCAAGATAGTGACTATACAAGACATTACAAGAATTTTATACAGCTATAAGACATATGCCAGAGTAAACAAATGATTACTCAAACTATCTCATATCAAAGTGAGCTATGAGCTATGAGCTATGAGTTATGACTGGCAATTCTCAAAGATCTAAAAGCAAACAATCCCACAAAAAGCCCCCTGATAAACATCAATTCCACAAACTAAAAAGAGACCTAATGACTCTAAGAGATCCCTTGTTTTTCTACAACCACAAGATCTCTACAAAAGCAAAACACAATGAATTGTAATTTGTACGCCAAAAGGCAAAAATAGCCAATCATGTGAAACAAAACATAGTTCAAAACACCAATTTGTGCTAATTAGGCATGTTTATCAGGGTAACATTCAAATCTTCGTCATCCTTAAACGACACAACTTCACTGTGAAGACCGTTCGGTACATATTAATACAAACTAATGAATACAAACGAAAGGGTTTAGCCGTGAAGAAAAACACTTACAAACTAATGAACACATAAGAAAAACAGAAGAAAAAAATGAAGATTAAACAACGCATACAAGAACACATACAAACACATACAAAATTAAAAACACGAAAAACTTATTTTAAATCAAAAAAAGAACAAAATAACAATTAAAAATCAATAGACAAGAAATGATTTAGTTTAGGGGAGAAAGAAACTGAAAGAGAGAGGATTAGGTTAGGAGAGTGGGGATGGGGATAGCGGCTAGGGTCAGGAAGGTAGGGACCAAAATTATAAACTTAATGGGATGGGCCTATCTCTAATTCTCTACAACAACAATTATTTCGGTTCTACTGTTCGGTTTTCGATTTTCTTTTCATAAAACCGAATCCAAACTTAATTGCTTTGGTTTTGAATTTCCTAAGCTAATTCAAACCAAATTTCAAAAATCATCAAACCATATTTGTTATTCGGTTTGGCCTGGTTCGATTTGCGGTTTTAATCTGAATAAGTTTCGTCCCTAATTATCGTAGGAAGTAGGAACCATCAATCTTTTTTGTACAGAACATCTTACAAGCAATTGATCAGCTCAATCAGAATATAATAGATGGCAATTGGTATAACGATCAGGTGAATCACATATTCACATAATAGTCCCAAGAATAGATTATGGCTACTTATTGGACGTTATGAGCAGACATTTGTACTGGTTACTTGATCAAATAATGAGGTATTTAAGATTTAGCACATAAAGTTCTACGAGGTCTAAAAAACATAAGCATACTCCATACCCAATCTTCAACATACCCATTTCATTTAAACACATTACCATACCTTTTTAAAACTATACAAATGCAGCGACATATTTACTCTCCAAAATATATGAATAATTGATGCCACATTTAATTTTTGAATAAAGTTTATAGTTTATAGACTTAAACACATATTTGAATACCAAACAGTCACCAATAGAATAGAAACCAACATCACGGAATATATAATAATTTCTAAAATCATTGACACTTAAATACAAGCAGAATAGGCTTTGTAACATGTATACACAAAACAATAAATAAAGATCATTGAATGCTCACTTGTTCTTCCTTCCGGTTACCAAGATTCATTGGTTCTTGCCAGCAGTTTATCTTAGGTGGCCCATGTTGATCTGCAATAGATCATAAAGGTCCATTGAGAAACAATTTGAACAATGATTTTGAAGTTGACAACCTTTACAACATCGTACTATTCTAGTAGGACTACACATCAAGCATAATAGAACAGAAACGTACATTGCATTACATTAAAAGTTTTGCAATAAATGAACAAGATTTCACATGAAAAAAATGAACTAATGATATCAATCTTTTTCAAGGAAGAACAAAACATCTACCACCAATTACCGAATTTGTGAAAAATTTATTTATGAGAAAATCCATACGACATAGACGTTCATGATGATGAACAATTAGTGCGAAATCACTGGGAAACTTCAAAAATGTTGATATAGTTACATAGATTAAGATGAGATTGGTGTTAGGAATAACATCACTTTGAAGAATGTCAATTGATAAAATAACCATAACTTAATCTTTATCCACGAAATTCAGTCTAATAGTCATAAGGAAATATATGATCCAATGATGATATTAGCATAATAAACTAATTTAGATATTGAGTTTTAATATTATATTAATTCTAAACATTCTTTTTGATTTCTTTTCAAGATGAATCTTACACTTATATTACATATAAATTGTGAATGTTATTTTGTAGAAGACCCAACCACACATAAGAGATGATAAGTGAGATAGTACTTGATGTCTTGATCCAAATATCTAACCATTAGCGATGTTTTTAGTACTTGTAATTGGGCTTGGTTATGAATGTAAGAGAGAAAAGGCCGGCTTTAGTAAGCCTATGCACC
Source organism: Amaranthus palmeri (assembly GCA_019776075.1). Lineage (NCBI taxonomy): Eukaryota > Viridiplantae > Streptophyta > Magnoliopsida > Caryophyllales > Amaranthaceae > Amaranthus > Amaranthus palmeri. The sequence continues at coordinate 191,770 of JAAKBH010000147.1, forward strand.
ATAAACTTAATGTAAAAAGGTCCAGCTAGAAGTAGGAGAGACAAGTCGTGAACTAACCATTGTGAACCAAGGTCCAGCTGTTTTTCTACGTGGGAAGGAATTCTTATACTTGGCTTATCATGACCATAACTTAATGAACATCATAAAAAGGTAGCGTTTATATGGATCCGTGATAACAAGCTCCTTGCTAAACACTCATCTTTTTCTTTTAATCCTTTGCTTAGATTGTAATGGTGTATGGTCTTGTTTTCTAAGAAGCCATTATCGTTGCTAGTGGTGTATCTTATCTAGTGATTATTTTGCCGAACCTATCTCTAAATTCCTTCATCAAACATTACTCTACTTGATTCATTGGTGGTGAAATTCCTTTGAACTCATTTGCTTGCATTCACAAGTTGATCTCTTATCCTTTTATTATTCATCTCACATTCTATCTAGGATTATTATCCTTAATTTAATCCTTTTAATTCCTTGCAAACTTGAGGAACCAAAAACCACAAAAAGTAAATAATTTCCTTGCTTTAGTAACCAAAAATCCACTTAAAATAGATCTTTTCCCATTCTTCCTCATATCCTCTTTTTGCCTCACTTGTTCCCTTGTATTGTAAGTCCCCCTAGGGTGTAGGTGGTCTTACAACAATAAGGAAATGTATCAATAAAAGACGCCACATTTAACTACTACTAATGTAGCTTGCTCGGGCACAACAAGATTGCACAAGCAAAATTTTTAAACAAAAAGACATGATCCTCTCTCCTCTTATCACACGTTTTTAAAAAATTTAAACTTCAATTATATGTGATTTTAGAGTGTCACTCAGTAGTTTGCACCATGTCTTGTTAGTCCTAAAGGCCGCAACAATGTCACATAATATAGCATCCAATTTGCTTTATGAGTTCATGATTCACTCACGTGAGGCAAAAATCCCAAAACAACCATCACTCGCCTTTTTGATTCGCTATGCATAGAAGATTAAAAGAATCATGTGACACTAGTGGGAGCAAGAAGATTAAAAGAATCATGTGACTTTAGTGGGAGCAAGAAAAATGCTAATAGTAATATTAATGGTCAAAAGAAGAATGATAATGATGACCATGATATTGATAACGATAATAATAATTATAACAATAATTATTATTGCTATTATTATTGTTGAAAAAATTATGTGAGAATCTTTTACTAGGTAACATTAAACATACAATGTCGCTTATACCTTGTTAAATAAAGCTAGATGACACATTTGGTGAGAAAAAATATACTAGCATTTAATATAGTAAACATTAATCCTAATCATGTGTTTAACTCTTTTATTCATTCGTTGTTGTTTCTTTGCATATTGGACGTACACAATTTGTAGAGGTATAAGTTCCTATAAAGATCGTAAGGTCCAGAACCAAGAAAAACAAGTCTGAAATAACGAACAACGAAAAGACACCAGACACTATAACAGCAACAAATAAGTAAAGAAAACAAAAATAAATGCTTGCAAGAGGGGACATACAGTGAGGGTGAGGGTGATCTGGTAGGTATAAAAGGTTTTCTCATTCTCCTCGACATACTGCAATATAAGGAATAAAATAAAAACATATAGTTAGCAATAATTAACAAGAAATTTAGGAAACTCCATGATACTAAGGAATAAAAACATTCAAGGATAATATGCTTCATTATCCTTATTACTTACTCTGATTCATAATCATAGAAGTGATAGTCTTTATAGGGATCTCCGGCTACAATAATACTACCATAAGCAGAACCGAGATGATCAACCATATAGCCGCATAAACCACAAGTTCTACCGAGTGGAATGCCTATAAAAGGTTCAAAAAAAGTTTAAAAGTGCAACGAATTTTCAATATTCAAATAATAAATAGAGGACGTAAAATACCAAAATGAAAAAATCATACTTCCTCTGTATAACCATACAAGCACAATACACTCTCTGCACACTATCCTATACACTAATTTAATCCTTACTATCTCCACTTATGCATAGGTTAAAAATACAATGATATTAATAAAGTGCATCGAGATTAGATCAAACAAAATCTCACTTAATCATGTTTTAACTAATAGACTAAATAAAACTTTGACTCAGATTGATTGATGAATAGTAGCCAAAGAGGCAATAGTTACGAACGAAGTATACAATTGCTCACATGATTCCTCCATACCAAACAAATAATGCATGACCCTACCATTTTCTCCTATAAAATGGTGAATCCATCTAGCTTTATTTTAGAGCAAATGATATAATATATAATATCAATATTAAGTTACTAATACTATTACTAAATATTTCAGTAGTGAACTAATTAAGAATCTCTCTCTAAAACTAAAAAAATAAGAAATTTCAAAATTTATGCTAGTACATCAATCTGAACTATACAATGCATTTCAACTCACAAAAAGTTTAATTCAGAACTTACATGAAAATCATATGCACCAAAACTCACCTAAGTCACCTTTCTTCAACGAACAACAACCAGTTACATGAAAATCATTAGAAATTTGGTTCTTGATTTGCTCTAGGAACTTGTGCCAATCATTTTCACGTGGATCACTTTTAAGTTCGGCAAAAAGGAGATGTGTAACACCATCTTCAGATTCAGCGACGAAATTCATATGCACCACAACTTCTGGAGTATGTTCCGCAAGTGCAATGGTAACCTCTTTGAACATCAAATTCATCTTCTACATTAATGACCGACCAAAAAATACAATCTTATGATTAGTTTTAGTATAAAAGTAGTATTCATAATTGGTACCAATCTGTGATGTACTTGAGTTTGATATGCAGTTTATGAAAGAAACAACAGCAAGTAATGAAGAAAAACATGAGCAGCCTGTTATGAATATTCCGGATGGCCCACAACCAATCATCACATACAAAAGGAGGGGAAAGAAACAAACTACCAAGGGAGATGAATGACACCTGGCATATAGGGGAATATTTTCTGTTATATCTTCTTGAGCATTCTGTTATGGCTGACTAGGGTAGAAATATATACTCTAGTTAGTTATGAGCTCAGCTATATATAAGGATAGATTATGGCTATGAAAGGCATGCTTGTAATTACAATACAGTGTATTCACACATAGGAGTTACTCAACCACTCGGAGAGTTGAGCTGGGCACGTTGCCTAGTATACAATAAAATACAAGCATTCTATCTCTATTCCTTCTCTTCTTTTCTGTCTCTTTCTTACATATTATTGGTGATCTTTGCTGAATCAGTAGGTTGAGCATTACACAGCCTTCAAGTCTGCAATACTCCCAATTTTATTACAACTATAGATGGGTAAAAACATGATGCACTCCTAAAAACATTATGGCCCTATGTATAGGAATCAGGCCTACTACTAACTGAAATAACAGAAAAGACATCTTGCATTAACTCCCCCCAAACATAACAGAACTGTGCAGCTAGAATTAACCCCTAAACCTAATCTTTTATTTTTTATTTAACTTTTCGCCTCTCATATGTTTTCAGCTGCTTCTTCTTCATGGCCGGTGTGAAAATACCCACCGCAAAAACATTCACCTTATCCTCAAGGTGGGCATCCAGGGTAGGTTGCTAACATCTTGGCATAATCCTCCCACGTCGCCTTTGAACTAGGAAATCCCTCCCCCTAAAATTTCTAGGTGAGTAGAGTCCATTTCTCGTACTTGTAGAACCTCAGTCAGCTGTGTTGTATATTGCATCTTTGTTCTGATGGGTTGGGTTGTGGTGGACGGTGTGGAGATTCCAGTTGCCCTTTTGAGTTGTGAAACATGGAAGACAAGGTGGATTGAGCAGTTGTTGTGCAGCTCTAATTTGTAAGCAACTTTACCAATTCACTAGATGAATTTAAAAGGACCATAGAATCGTTTTGCAAGCTTCTCACTAATCCTTGTAGCCAAGGAGCATTGCTTATACGATTGTAGCCTAAGGCAAACCAACCCACCCTCTATGAACGAGACCTCCTTGCGAGATTTATCAGAATAGAACTTCAGCATTTGTTGTGCCTTAGCCAAATTAAACTATAATTCTTCTATCATTACGTCCCTTTCTTGTAGAAGTTGGTCCACACTATCCACCTAGGTTTGACAATGCCCAAATTGAACAATATAAGGTGGGACACTTCCAAATAATGCTTTAAAAAGGGTCATTTTTATGGATGTATGTGATGTGGTATTGTAGCAAAACTCGGTCCAGTGAACCCATGTTGCCCATTTCTGTGATTGCTTACTTGCAAAGCATCTTAAGTACGTTTCTAGGGCCTTATTTACGACCTTTCACTAGCGTCAGTTTGAGGATGGAAGAGGGTACTACGCTTAAGTGCTCTTTGCTGTAAACGGAATAACTAGAGCTAAAAGATGCTCATGAATATTTTGTATTGATCCGAAATTATTGAGCTTGGAAAACCATGGAGCTTGACTACTTCCCTAATAAATTTGGAGGCTACTTGGAGAGCATTGAAGGGATGCTTAAAAGGACAAAGTGGCCATACTTAGTTAAGTGATCTACTACGACCAAGATTGTGTCAAACCCTTCTGATCTTTGATGACCCTCTAAATCCATAGTTACATGTTCCCATACTTGTGTCGGAATCAAAGCGATAGTGGCAGAAGTAGACCCCTTGAAAAATGATTTGCCCCCTCATACCTTCCCAATGTCATTCCGCCGCTATTCTTAGGTAAGTCTTAACTTACGCGCCCTGCATGTTCCCCAATGGGTGAGTTTTGATATTCTAAAAGAATTACTGGTATAAAAGGTGATGTTTTGGACAGCAAGTATCTCCCCTTAAAAAATAATTTCCCTTCCTCTAGGGTGAATCCCGTGATGTCATTAATCCCTTCCTCCAAAGCTTGGCGTATGCGCACAAGGGTTATGTCTTTGCGAGCTTCCTCCTCCAAGAAGGACCAATCAATCCTATTAGCTCTTAGTAAGGCTTCTAACTCCATGTTCGCTTGAGGCCTTCGAGATAAAGCATATGCTACTTGTTATTTTTACCCAGGTTCTAGGCAATTGTAAAATCATACCCAATCAATTTCATCATCCATTTTTTATACTTACTTTATATTTCCTTTCTTCGAATAAGAATTTCAAGCTCCTTTGGTCAGTCTTGATCACAAATCTTCTCCCCCAACAAATAGTGTCTACTTTTGTACAACAAACACTATTGCCATGAGTTCTTTCTCATAGATGGGTTTGTTGGTAACTCTTACTCCTAATGCCTTGCTGAAATATCTAATGGGATGGTTCTCTTGTAACAACACTACCCCTAACCCCGAACCTGAAGCGTTTGTCTCCAATGTGAATTCTTTTTTAAGTTTGGCATGGCAAGCACAAGAACTTGGATCAAGGCTTGTTTGAGGTTGTGGAATGTAGTTTCGGCCTTCTATCCCCAATCAAATGCATCCTTTTTCAATTGATTGGTCAGTTCCTTGGCGATATTAGCGAACCCCTTCACAAACCTTCTGTGATACCCGGTGAGGCTCAAGAAGCCCCTTAATTCTTTAAGGTTTCTTGGTGAGGGCCATGTCTAGACTGTCGCCACTTTATCTTCATCAATTCCCTACCCATTTAGAGAGATCACATGCCCTAAATAGGCCACCTTACTCACTTCCCATTCGCACTATTCTCTGTTTACCGCTTGTTGATGTTTTTCTAGGGTATGTGATACATTTCCCACATGCTTTATATGTTGTGCCTTACCCTTAATGTATATCGATATTTCATCAAAAAAAAAACCAACACATCTCGTGAGGAGAGATCGAAAGATGTTATTCACTAGGCTTGGAACGTAGCTGCATTGGTTAGTCCAAACGGCATGACCAAGAATTCATAATGCCCCCACATGAGATCAAAAGGTTGTTTTGTGAATATCTTGGGTTCTCATGCGTATTTGGTAATAGCCGAATTTCAAATCGAGTTCAGTAAAGATTGAGGAACCATGAAGCTCGTCTAATAATACTTTGATGGTGGGTATGGGATATTTATTGGGCACCGTAGCTTTATCTCCAAGACCCGTCTTTTTTTTTACCAAAATGACTAGGCTCGAGAACGGGTTAGTAGAGGGTTGAATGATCTCGGGTTTGAGCATATCTTGCACCATTCTTTCAATCTCATTAGTCTATATGTGAGGGTAGCGAAAAGGCCTGACGTTTATGGGGTTAGTTCCTTCCTTAAGGGTAATCTGGTGGTCATGGGATCTTTGTGGAGTTAAGTCAAGTATGCATTGAAAACCATTTGGGTAGTTGCCTATGGTTTCTTTAAAGAAGGTTGGGGATTGTAATTCTTTGTGAGGTTCCTCTATCGCGTTGCATTAAATCAATATTCCTCCCCCCTCCATTCGAATTTCTTGAAGCATTGCTTTCAACGAAACCTTGGTCCTTCTTAACGAGAGAACACCAACTAAGACTACCCCTCTGTTTTGCCAAACAAAACTCATATTTTGAGTTTTCTAGTTCGTAGTGATTGGTCACAGCTTCTCCAACCACTGAATACCCAAAATGACATTCGAACTTCCCAATCAAAGAGACAAGAAATCATTTATTATCTCTATAACCCTTGTAACTGCATCCTTAGCCCTTTGCATATACCCTGTCCTAAAATCGACTTACCATTTCCTAAGATAACTCCGTATCTTTCGCATCTTTCACAGTGTATTCCCAATTTCTACACCATGTGAGTTGAAATAAAATTGTTTGTAGCCCATGGCCAATCATCACAATAACTTCCTCTTCCCTAATCGTCCCAAATAGCTTCATATTCTTGGGGTTTGTAATTCCCATTACCGAATTGAGTGATATGTTCACCAATTCCCCTACCTCTTCCCGTGTTTCTTCCTTTTTTCCTTCTTCTTCTTGGTCCTCCTCATCCTCCACCCCTATCAACACAGTGAGTTCCCTTTTGCTACATTAATGATTTAATAACCACTCGCCATCACATTGAAAACACAACCTTTTCTCACGTTTTCCCGATCCTCTCTTGTGGATAATCGCCTTACTGATTCTCCTCGACTGCTGCAGGCCTACAGCCAGTATAGGAGTCTTGATTGATTCGAAATCGTGGGGAAAAATTAGAGTTTGAAGTATTCGAGTTTAAATTTGGGTTTGAAGAAAAATTGTTTTAGAAATAAGATGAATAAGGGTTAGTGTTTGGGCGATTTTTTGTAGATGAATTAGGGCTAAGGGTTGGGTTATTTTTCGTGGGCTCATATCTACTTGACTCGGTTCTTCTTCCCAGCCAAGAATTGTTCTCAAACCTTTGGTCTATTTTTTAGCCCAATCCAAGGTTTGTTCCAATATCACACGATTCGTGATTCGTTGTAAAAATTCGGATTCGCGATTCGCTAGTTGATATATATGTTGTTCATTCGCTTAGGTGTTTGGTTCGACTTTTAGGTGGGTGATTCGTGCATTTTATTTCGAGGTATATTAAAATAACATTTTATAATTTTTAACCAAACACAAAATAAGATATTTACAATTGAATATGTACAATAACAATAAGTAAGAGGTATTAAATCTGCCAACTACAATTCTAGAAAAAATATTTAAAAAAATCTGAACTACTTTCACTTTTTTAAAGCAATTTTAATTTTGAAAATTGTGTAGGACATAATTAAGCACGATACACTAAGAGTCTTTTACTCCTTTTTTTCAATTTTCTCCCATCTTTCTATAAAGTAGAACAGGTAGATATCCTTATACTCCACATACTCTACTAATTACAGCAACTTATGACACATTCCAATGAAAGAGTCTGAAGCTGCCATCAATTTCTTTTTCCTGCAAAGGACTATACCAGTCATTTGGTCGATGCTTAATAATGGGCTCTAATGGTGGAATTTTATTCTTTAATTTGTATGTAGTCTTCAATCTTCTAATCTAATTTATTATGTAAGATTTGTATCCTTTTATGTTTCAATTTCTTCCCGTTCTCTTTTGTAATTTTTTTAGAATATCTTTTTGAAGAGAAAAATCTAGAATATTTTGCAATGATTTCTTCTTCATGCTACCCTCTTTTCTCATTTAGCATAGCTGGAAAACGATTCGCTCCCATTGGCGAGTCAACCGGCAAACGAACCCCAGTTCAGGCTGAGCGAACCGAATCGTGATTCGTGGGTAAAACCACCGAATCATGTGACACTGGTTTATTCCAAAGTTGTGGGTCCTAAAACCCTTAGTTCTTTTTTTATATTCTCTTTTAATACCCTAGAGAATGCCCATATAAGAATTGCCCCTATAAGAATTGCTTTAGGTACCCAATGCCCCTATAAGAATTTACCTTCTCCAAATGGATCACTACTCCCGCGAATTCCCTCCCATAGTCGGCCACTATCCTTTGCTCATCCGACAACCACTTTTCATAAAGGTCTCCTTCATCCAAAAGAATCTAATCTTTCAAATCTTTCCAAGTCGTCGTCAGGGTACGTTGGTTCTCCCATCGGTACCAAAGTAGGGCTTAACCCTCTAACCAGACCATCGCGGCCTCTGCCTTTTCCTCCTCATTTATCTAATAAAAACGAAACAAAAGTATTTCTCTGCCTTCATTAGCCACTCTTCCGACTCTTCGCCATTAAAGAAAGGTAAGTCAAGCTTTCTAAACTTCTAATTACCCCCACTGTTTCCTCTTTCCTGCTGATTGATGTTTCTTGACTCGTTTTCCACTTCTTTTCCCATGTTTTGTTATGAATGGGAAATTCCCCATCCCTCAAAATTCTTTCAGGATTGCAACCCTCATTCCAGAAGCTTCATCTGCCCCTCAACTGGGCAAGAGTCCTCTCGGTAGTGTCATGCTTTCTTAACATTCTTTCCTCCAGCACAACAACCTGCCCAAACAAATCCCTCATCTTTTCAAGATCTTTCTCAATTTGTTCAAAACGCTATTGGTTAGTAGGATTCACCATTGAACCAGAAAAGCTTTGATACCAGTTGTTTTGTAATTTGTAAACTCGAGTTTGATATTCGGTTTATGAAAGAAACAAAAGAAAGCAATGAAGAAAACAAGAGCAGCATTTGAGTCTGCAATACTTCAAGTTTATTACAACTATTGATGGATAAAAACATAATGCATTCCTAAAACAATATGGCCCTATATATAGGAATCGGGAATCAGGCATACTAAAAACTGAAATAACAAAAAAGACATTGCCATTGAATTTATTAGTAAATTGATGCATATACATTTATATTATAATTCAATATTTTTGAATTATTGGGTATCATGTAGCTCGTGTAGAAAGCCATAATCTCTCTTCTCGCCCTATCTAAAAGAGTTGCTCTTGAATGAAGGAGGAAAAAACAATTACGAGGCAAATCTAGTAGAATAGTAGGAACATAAAATACTGCTAAGCCCATGAATCTATAGTATTGGGTTTGTATCAAAAAAAAACCTTCAAATGAACTTAAATGTAGATACTTTTTTTCTTCTCAATTTTCCTCAAAAGGTCTCACAAGTGAAGGAAAAGTGAGAAGAATAAAAAGGAACTAAGGTAGTATTTGATAGTTGACGAGCTAGTAAAATAGTAAGTATACCGTCATATTATTGAAGTATGCCAACGCTTTTACCGCCAAAGGAGAATAATCATCAGAGTATTCAGATGCACAATAGTCATCTTCATCATCAGAGTAGTCAACTTCATCATCAGAGTAGTCATCTTCATCATCAGGGCTATCGTAATTCTCGAAACTATAATGCAAGGCAAAACAAAGTCAATTGTTTTAGAGAGGAAAAAGCAAGATGCAATCAATCACACTAACATGTGGCAACCAATGAAAGAAAAATCAAACTGTCTATATTGATAATCCTTCCTAATTTGTTATCATTATAAACAATTTACTTTAATAATAAGAACAACAATAATAATTTAGCACAAAACACAACAAACAGACATATATATATTTCAATGTGAATTGAATGGACGGATAAAATTAATAAATAAATAAATACAATAAAGGAATCCTAATTTAACATACTACTCATGTTCAAGGCTTGCGATGATGTCTTTCCGTCCAGGGGATAGCTTTATGCTGCGAAAATGGATGGAAACATGAAGTTAGCAAAAATTAACAAGAAATGACAATAATGTAACGATAAAAAGAAGAAAAGACAGTTATCATTATATAAACATATAAATTGGTTTTGAAAAAAAAGTGTCTCATACTTCTTTAGACGAGAGATCTTTGAATCTAGTTCCTTGGATATAGCATGATCCTCAAGCTTGTTCCTACTACTCGCCATACTCTAATCAAAAGTTCTTGATATGACTGTTGATAAACGGGAGAGATTGAACGAAGGAAGATTCGGCTTGATTACCAAAGAGAAGGAAAGAAAATCCTCTATTAAAGAATTCTCGAAGGTGAAATGCTCAGAGTTATGATATAAAAATAAAAAGTGAAAAAAATTTATCATAATTTCAATACTAATTTCACAAATCAAAAAATTAACACTAAGAAGTAGATAAAATTGGAATTTAAATCAATTAAAGTGATGGAAACTTAGCAAAAATGCAACTTATAATTCAAAATCGACAACCTATGATTTATAGACTAACTTATTTGAATTATAATTGGAAAACGCTATCAAGAATAGTATCTCAAAATAAATTGAATATTTTAATTAACTAGAAATTGAACAATCTATCAAATCTACGAAAATATATAAGAAAATCACAACAAAAATCTGAGAAAATAAACACAAAAACTAAGAAATATTTGACCAAAAACTAGAGTAAAACATAAATCGAGATACTAGTTAACATAAAAAACAATAAATTGGAATTTATACTAGTTAACTATTCTTGAATTTATTGAGATACTAGTTAACTATTCTTGAATTTATACCTACATCTCTACCAACAAAAAACTAGAGTAAAACATAAAAAAATAAATTAGAATTAGTTTTTAAATCAAAAAAAAAAGGATTAAGAACCAAAAACATAAACAAGAAATTGAACAATCTATCAAATCTACGAAAATATATAAGAAAATCACAACAAAAATCAGAGAAAATAAACACAAAAACTATGAAATGAAAACGCAAAATAAAACGATAAATCAAATGATACGCAAAATTAGTTTTTAAAAAATCAAAAAAAATCATAGAAAACTTAAAAATCGGAACTAATCATAAACGCTAACAATTCACTCAATAAGAACTCTCAGAAAAAGGTATAAATTCAATTGAAAACGCAAAATAAAACCATAAATCAAACTAAACACATCGAAAAAAATTACAAACCATATTCCAAAATCTAAAAAGCTCAATAGATGAATAAATAATCAACCGAAAACGTAAAAAATGTACCTAAAATGAGGAGAACAAGAAGATGAACTATTGATCTAAAAATGGTTGATGACAGCGTTTATTGGGGTTCGATCACTTTCCAGAAACTCGATTGGAGGTGTTCAAGCGACGATTAGGTTATTCTTTGAAGAGAAAAATTAGAGTTTTATAGTGAACCGACTTTGAAGGGAGAAAGGGGTGTCAACCAACAATAAGCCCATTCTTTAAAAATTGTCATCATTTTCCCCGTGTCGTCACTTTTTTAATAAACTAGTTGTGGGGCACGCGGCCCCCCAAGTTAAACTATTGAGTTTGATGATAATAGTTTACGTGATTTGAGTTCATGGATAAAAGCAATAAATTAAACGATCGTAAAAAATATTAGTTCGTGTGTTTCGAGTTTCAAATGTATTAGTTTAAATTCTCCAAAGTTTCAAATATTAGTTAATAGTTCACTTATAATATACTCTCTCCGATTCAAATTACTTGTCCAGTTTCCTTATTTGGTAAAATCTCTTTACTTGTCAACTTTCTATTTTTGGCAAAACTTTTTACCTAAATACCCCCAACTACCCCAACTTATATCATTTAATAATACCCCACCTACCACCTTTTCAATTATTATAATCACTTAAAATACCCCATTATCACCTTTTCAATTATTATAATCACTTAAAATACCCCACTACCACCCCACCACCATTTTTCTTAAAATCCGATCCAAACCCAAATTGGACAAGTAATTTGAATTGGAGGGAGTATTTGCATAGTGATGGCCAGATTTCCTATTTTTATAATAGGAATGTTTTGTTTGAGGTGAAGAGTATACATGCAGGCAAACATATTGAATATTGATTCGAGTATATACGCTATTCATACCAAATATTCTCAGTTTTAAATTATACATTATATCAGAACTCATACACTAAATGTATGATGAAAACATATGAAATATATGGCATCATGGACAAACTAAGAAATGATGAACATTACATCAAACATTGAATCTGAAATTTCTAGATCAAAGATAAAAGACTTTAAACTATAATTAAGATGTGATGTTTAGAATTCATACTCTGAATAATACAGTGATAAAATATTGAATAATGTCATATACTTCCTTTTGATTAGTTTCACGCAAAAGCTATCAATTTAGCCTATGATTCTACTTTCTCCTGATAAAATTACCTTCCAATTCGAATTTCTTAAAATAAACCATCAAATTTGTTGAATAAAAAGTGTCCAGTAGTGGTGGAAAATCTCATTAATCAACATAATAGTAAAAACATGTAATGCTTGCAAAGCATTAAAATAATTGATTGTCAATTTTTATTACCTAATCATCAACATTAGAGCTCAAACTTACCTTATCTTGGTGCGAATAACAAGCATATCAAAAAAAAACCCCAATAAACAACAAAGCTAAGTCAATCTATTTTAAAGTGTCATATGGATAACCAAAAACGATATAGTTGAAGATTTTGAAATAAAATTCATGGGTTTATCAAATGTGAGAAAAACAATATAGTCCAATTAGGGCTCCATCGAATAAGACCTTCCCAAATTCAACTGAAGAGCTGGTTAGTAATCAAGCAAATGTAGAAGCATTGAACCAATTGGATACAAACACAGAAACAAATGGGGAGACTATGGAACAAATAGCAAATTCCCAAAATTTCCGAAATGCATATATTCAATCAAATTGAAAACTAATATTATAAATAAAAAATCTTAAATCTTATGAAAAAAACGCACAAACCTAAACTCTAAACTAATTGATACCTCAAATATGACAATACGTAATTAAGTTTCCTTTCAACCCTACAACAATAAACATATCCTCTGTTATAGCCTCCCCTATGTTAAATCTTACTCCTATAACATCCCAAAGCCTATAAACTACTCCCTCCGTCCCATATACTTTGAAAGCAAAGAGAAAGTTATTGTTTTTTTGAAGAAAAAGGTAAATAATGATAATAAATAAAGTGAGAGAATGAATTGTGTGGTTGAAACTATAAAGGGTTAAAATGCATGGATGAGAATAAATGGAAGTGGTGGGTCATAGTCCAAAATGATGCAAATTAAGTGGGATTAACCAAAATTTAAAAATGCTGCAAATTAAATGAGACGGAGGAAGTATAGCAAAGCGAGTAAACAGTAGCAGCCATCAATAAGACAACTACTGTAGCAAAGCTTAACTCAGGCAAAAACTACCAAAATACCCAAATTTAAGTAATAAACGTATATAAAAATCCAATTCAGCTTAGTAGTAGCTTTGTTAGACCAAGAACATCCTGGAGCATATATAGTACTCTTCCTATGAAGTAGTAGTTACTAAAATATACATTAAAGATGTTAAAATAGTAGATAGAGGAGAAATCGAAAATTTTAGACCATAACTGCACAATAAAAAATGGAAAACCTTAAATCTAACGAGAAACGCACATAAACCCAAGAAATCTTGTGTAGCGCAATACATGAAAATCATTAGAAAATTTAAATCATTTAATCAAAATGAATTAGCGGCTAAATAAAAATAAAACATCAAAAATTCAGAAACAACTTGAAAAGAAGATTAATCGAACTTGATATTTGATTTTCTTTAAAAGCAAATGACCTAACCTTGTGGATGGAAATCAAAACCTGTGAATGGGAATCGACAAAATCAAACAAAATCAACATCAATGAGGAAGGAATAACGAGCACGAAAGGATGACATAAATATGAGGTTGAAAAAAATGAGTAAGAAATATATAAGGGGCAAAATTCAGCAAATGTGGAAGAAAGAACAATTGATAATGGCATGGGATGGGATGCCAGGAAACCAAATGAAAAAAGAATTAACACAAATCACATAATCAAACCATAACCCTTAATTTGGAATTGAAACGAAACTAAAAGTAAACTAAAAAAAATAAAACGAAACTAAAAAAACAAGATGAATTAAACTAACCAAAACCCATAAAAATCAAATCTTCAGGATTAAAAAAAACCCAAATAAATAATAAAAATACCTAAAAGTTCAGAGATGAACTAAAAATCTAAAACCCATGCACCAACAATCCCAAAAATCCCACAATCCGATTTCAAAACGGAAAACACAAAAGAATTAAAAAAAACTACCTCAAGAATCCATGAACTTTGCTAGATTTTCAACCGATGAACCACATAGGGAAAGAGGAAAGAACAGAGTGAAAAAAGGTTTACTTGAGACTTAAAAAGCAAAAGAGTAAAGAAGTAGGGAAATGGCTGAAAAAAGTGAAAAAGTAGAGAGATGGGAAGGCATATGGGAAAATAAATGATAAACAGTGAAAATATTAATATTCACAATGATTTTATAATTATGATTCTTAATGAACAATGTGGCGCTTATGTGGCAAAGAGAAAAAGAAAGGATGCTGATGTGGCTAAAACACTATTCATATCCCAATTGTGAATAGTGTCAAAGTCTTAGCCATGTTTTATAGTTAAAGGATAAAGGATTTACTAATAAATAAATAATATTAGGGGTGAATGTTCGGTCAACGGTTTGGACTTTCATCAAAATCAAATCAAACTATATTTTATTCGGTCTTCATATTTTCAGCCCAACACTAAACCAAATTAATTCCTAGACCAAACCGCACCGAACCGTATTTCTCATTTGCAGACCGAATCAAAACCGCACAACGAGAAATACGGTTCGGTGCGGTTTGGTCTAGGCTACCATCACACTTCTCGATGTAGAGAGATGTAGCCTGATACACGCGCTTTTCACGCGTGTTTTGCACCTATTTTTAATGAATTTCTATTCTTTGCTGTGCATATCTTACTTAACTTAGGCCTTCGATTGTCAAATTATATGTTTTACGCTTGTGGTGTAGTGGTTTTATATATTTCAGGTGTTTTTAGCCAATTTCGAGGAGGTTTCAAAGGTGATTGGACGCTTATCGGACCTCGGGATTCAAAACCCGAGCCTTCGGATTAAAAGAAATAATTTTTGGTGAAAATATGAGGAGTCGTGCAAGGTCGACTGGGGTCGACTCCGTGGCTGTGCATAATTTCAAAGGCAAACACTTAGAAAATTTTCTAAGTTAAAAAATTCATCAGCACAGAACCAGTCGACCGGTCGACTGGTGCCAGTCGGGCCGACTGGTTCACTTCTGACAACTACTGTTCACGTTTTTGTCCGTCTACTTTTGGCCTCTAGCTTCCACCACTCCTTTCTTGCGTGCTTCAGCCTCCCCCTCCTGTGCACCTGCTTCCCATGATGAAGGAGGTTGCTTGCTTGACCACCTTGGCAATGATGATGAGTGCAAGTGGAGGAGCCTCTTGTTTTGGCTATTTATACTCCAATTTTCTGCTGAAAAAGACACACCATTCAGCCCATAAGCTGAACCTACTCCATTCTCTCTTCTCTAAGTTTGTTAAGTTCATTTGTATGCTTAAACACTAATCCATTCCAGAAAACTTGTAGTAGTACTTTCATTTAAACACTTTTATTTGGTATTTTTCTCTTAAGAATCAAGCTTTGAAGTTGTATCATTGTAGCAAGACACTAGTAGTCGTAACAATCTTTCTTTGGTAATTTATCAAGCATTTTCCAGAATTTGTGGGTTTATTTTAGCACTTGGTTTGAAGTAATTTCTTGGGTTGAATATTGAAAGCTCTTATTCATTTGTGTGATTGTCATCCCCCTCCCTAGTTGAGGGTAGTAAGTCTCTTTAAACTTAATTTTCTTCTTTGTTGTTGTTTGCTCTAGAAATATGATCATGATAATTTGTGTGTTTATGTTAAGTACCAATATGAGTGAGTAGTTTCCTTTCTAGAGTTTGGGGATGTAGATAGCTAATTATTTTGCTTATGGGGTAATGGGTTGATCTTGAATATGTACATAAAGGAATATGTGAGTTCCATGGTAAGGAATCGGAAGTCCATTTCGATCTCCATCCATGGACAATTTATGTTGCTTGAATGTTTGAATGCTTGGGAAATATGAATTCATGCTAGTAATGAGTAGCCCGGAAGCTAACTTTATTAGGATTCCTTTGAGGCCTAGCCCGTCCTTAGGATGATGAACCATGTCTATCTTGTATGATTCTTTCTTGTTTTAACATAAATTGGAGGTCAAGAGCATGTATTAGGGTGTCATTAGTATGGTCGAGTTATACGCCCAGAAGCCGAATCTCCTAAACCATATTAGTGATTATATAGTTCCTATACCTAGAAGTTGTGGAACTAAATTAGAAAGACCTTTCTTATCATACCATGGTTAAAAACATATTTTCAACCCATCCCTTTAGCAATCTAAGAAGTTATTATCCCCAAACTCTAGTCCTTTTATATATATTGTTTAAATCTTGATACTTGAAATTTAATTTGTTGTGACCTTAAAAATCAAAAACCATAATCTCTCTTGTCATTAGACTCTTTTTGTCGCAAAAACATTTCCTTGTGGACCGACCCCTTACTTACCACTAATGCTAGTCATTAGGGTGATTTAAGGTGAACATAAATTTAATTGTGTAGACCGGGCCTAGTTAAACAATCAACGACCTACGGCTCCGCGGCCTATCAATTTGGCGCCGTTGCCGGGGAAATGTGTGTCAAATTTAGTCTTCATGGCAATTGTTAAATATTGTGAATATTGTGAATATTTGTACTTTAGTTTGTGATAGTCAGTGCTAACGATCTCTTTCTAGTGGTGGTTGCATGAGCATAAGCCGCAGGAGGAATCAAGAAGTTGAACTTTTCATTCCGGAGATAGACCGGTATCTTCGCCATCTTCGCCAAGCTACCCGCCAAACCAACATCATTGAGGAGGGTAATCCTAGTACCCCTCGTTACTCCCCACCACCATCACCATCTAGTAGTGATACAAGAAGTGAGCACCACATGGAGAATCAAGCTCTTTTTGGGCAATTTGGTACACCCGGGAACTATGAACCACAAGGGGGGATTAGGCTTCCTACCACAAATACCAACTACCAAATTCATCCTCAAAACACAAGAACCGTCAGAGAGGAGGTATTTTCGGGGATGAAAAATGAGTGTCCACTTGAGCATCTAGAAAAATTCACCGAGCTTTGTGACCTCATGCCAGTGTGTACCGATAGCCCAGATTATGTGAAGATGCATCTTTTTCGATCTAGTCTTGTAGGAGATGCGAAAGATTGGTATAAATGTCTTGAGCCCAATTCTTTGACTACATGGGAGGAGGTAAAGAAAGCCTTTCTAGAGAGATTCTACCCATCTGTAAGAACCCAAGATTGGAGAAAGAAAATTGCCGGGTTTACTCAAGATGATGATGAAACTCTAGCTGAAGCATGGAACCGTTTCAACAGAATGTTAAGGGCTTGTCCGCACCATGAATACGGTGAAAACCACCTCAATACCTTCTTCTATGATGGCCTTCTCCCACAGACCAAGGCATTACTAGATTCAAGTGTGGGAGGGCAATTGTGCAAGATTCCTCAAAATCAAGTGAGGACGCAAATCGAAGAGGTAGTCAAGAATTCATCATGGGGAAATCAAGGGAGAATTAGATCAAAGGGGATGTATGAAGTAAAGAACTCAGAGTCTCTAGAAAGCAAACTTGAAGCATTGTTGGATAAAAAGTTAGCTCAATTGGGTGTTGATAAACCTTCGAAAGTATCAGTCGTCCAAACTCCCAACTTCACCTGTGATATCTGTGGGGGAACAAATCATGATACATCTTATTGCGGAGGGTCCAATTCGGAACATGTTGCAGCCGTAAATTATGGAAATCAACACCAAGCCTCCAATTCCCAAGGGGGGCGTGGTTACCATCAAAATTCGAATCAAGGAAGGTGGAACAACCAGGGGTAGAACAATGAGCCTTACAAGCATCCGAATGCTAGAAACCAGGGTCCATCTAATTTCAACCAAGGGCCTAAGGGGGGTCAAGTTCCATTCCCAAAGGAACAAGCTCCCGCTTGGGGTATGGATTTCCAAAGTCAAGTCATGACCCAGCTGCAAGCTATAACCCAAAGCAATCAAACCCTTAACCAGCAGATATCTGAAATTCAGGCTCATCTTAGGGTGGTAGACAACCAACTAGCCCAGCTAGCCAATCCTCCTCCCCAACCCTTGTTTCCAGGAAATCCCCAACCAAACCCGATCAACCAAGCACCTCCGCATACCGCGAAGACGATTCATTTGAGATCCGGGACATCATACAAGGAGCCGGAAATGCCAAGGGAAGATGAGTATGTCAATCAAGAGAAAGGTGAGGAAGTAAGTGAAAAAAATGAGATTGATGGTGAGAAAGAAAAGATTGAGGAGAAGAATGAAAAGGGTGACAAAAGTGAGGTAGAAGAAGGTGAGGAGAAAAATGAAGAGTGTGAAAAAAATGAGAGTGAAAAAAATAAAAAAATTGAAAAAGGAGAGAAAAAGAAAGAAAAAGGGTTATTGAGAGAACCTGAAAGAGTGTATGTGCCACCAGTTCCATTTCCATACCGGAGGGTAGAAAAACAGCTCGATGTGCATTTCAAAAGATTCATTGAAAAGTTGAGCCAAATGGAAATGAAGATACCATTTCTTGAAGCAATGGAGCAGATGCCCAAGTATGCAAAGTTTCTCAAAGACCTCCTTTCAAACAAAAAGAAGTTAGAGGAGGAAGTCATCAACTTACCCCACCAAGTTAGTAAGATTGTTCAAGGTAATCTGCCAAAGAAAGAAAGAGATCCAGGGCCGTTCAATCTACCAGTGAAGTTGGGTCATCTCGAGCCAAAAGGGGCTCTTGCGGATCTTGGTGCTTCTATCAGTCTTATGCCTTTGTCCATTGCTAAAAGGCTTGTGTTTGATCTTCAACCCTCTCGGAAAACAATTCAACTTGCAGATCGCAGCATTAAGGTGCCTTATGGTGAGTTTGAAGATATCCCGATACAAGTTGGGCACTTGGTGGTGCCATGTGATTTTGTTGTAATAGAGATGGAAGAGGACCCCTACACACCTCTTATACTTGGCAGGGCAGCTCTAAAAACCCTCAATGCTCTTATCAATTGCAAAGATGACACCATCACGGTGGAGGTAGCAAAGGAGAAATTGGTCTTTCAGTTTTCAAAGACCACCAAAATGCCATTGATGGAGCAAGCTTGTCGTATGGAGGTGATTGAAAGTGAAGTGGCCTGTTTTGCCAAGAGAATTAATATCAAGGATCCACTAGAGGAGGTCCTATGTGATGAAAGTGAAAACTTATTTGAAGAGGCAATGGTTTTTGAGAAGGAACGTGATAAAGCTCAGACTTACGGAGAAGATGATGGGGTGATTTCTTGTGATGAAGTGAGGAGATATGATGATAAGTTAAAGAAGAAATTGGTTGATGTTGAGAAGGAGAAGTTTGTTCTTGAGCACTCCGAAAATGATGATGAAGCCGATGGTATTAACAAACAAACCCGCAAGAGGAAGAGGGTGAGGAAAAGAAAGAAAAAGATCTACAAAAAGAAGAAGATGGCTCCACCTAGGCTTGGAAGAGTCCCATGTTTGAGTACCCATTCGGGTGGCCCCGATTCTATATTGCTCACCTCCGCTGCTGCTGCGAGGTGGAGAGTTTTGGGTCACCATGTACGAGGCGATGGAGATGCTAGGAGTGAGTCCACTCCTAGCTCAGGTATGGTTTCTTTCCCTAGCTTTTCATTTGTTGTTTGAGCTGGTGGTTAGCTGCGTCGAACTTAACGACGCTAAACAAAAGTACTTGCGGGAGATAACCCGATGTTTGATATTGTCAATAAGATTGTTGGTAAGGTTAGGTTGTTGGAAGTCGGGCGAGAAGGCCCGTGAAGTATCTTGTTGAAGGGCGTCAAGCTAGTGACGTTAAAAGAGCGCTCTTGGGAGGCAACCCAATGTTTTTTTTTTTTTTTTTTATTTATTTTTTTTTCTTTTACTTTTTTCATTGTTTTTTTTAATTCCGCATGCATTTTAGGATAGAAGTCCGCATCTTAAGCTTCATAGTTGGAAACTCGAGCCAAAAAAAAAAATATATATATATATATCAAGCACACACAAGATTAGAATGTAGGAAAAAGAAAGAAAAATAAAAATTTCGTCAATAAAATGGGCAACTCACGGAGTCGACTGGTCGACTCCTACCAGTCGAGTCGACTCCGTGGGTGGGGTGTTTTAAAATAAGTAAAAAAATCAAAAAAAAAAATAGAAAAAAATGAAAAAAGCCGCTTTTCCTGAACCAGTCGACCGGTCGACTCACACTAGTCGACTCGACTGGTTCAGCGCTGGCAATTTTTTTTACGGTTGTTAAACCCATTTTCTTTCTAATTTTTCACTCCACTCATTTCCTATCCCTAACCCACGAAAACCCCATCTCTCTTACCCCCAAACCCCATTCTCAAACCTTCAATCCTCCATTAAAGACCAAGCCTTAAGGTCTTGTCTCCTCTCATTCCTTCAAGCTTCATCTTCTCCATTCCTTTCACTCTTGTAAGATTATTTTTGCTTTGTTTATTTTAATTTATTTCATTTTATTTCAATTTTAGATCTAGTTTTTTAGAATTTAAGTTTTAGATTATGTTTTTAGGAATAAAATTCTAATCTTGTGCTTGTAAATAAGTCTTTGTGCTTGAACATTTTTGTTTGTGGTTGTTTGTTTGATTTCTTTTCTCCAGATTTGAAATGGCTTCAAGAAAGCAAGGTGAGAAAAGGAAGGCAACCATGGGTGGCTCTTCTAGGCAGCAAGTCATCCCTCAAGACCCCGATTTTCCTGAAATAATTTTCAGAGACGAGTATCACAAAGAAAAATTCGCGAAATTGAAATCGCGTAAGGTAAAGAATACTCGTTTCATGTGTCCTAATACATTACATGAGTTAGGAATTTTTGAGCAAATGAAATATATTTTTAATTCCCTAGGGTTAAATGCTTTTTTTGAAATGAAATATGAGACCGATCATGCTTTAACCTTAGAATTTCTTAGCTCATTGCGATATAAAAGGACACATGGGGGTCAAGGTAGACTTCTGTTTCGTATTAGGAACCAGGAAAAGAATATAACCGATGCTAGACTGGGTCAAATGTTTAGGGTGGTGAATGATGGGAGCACTGGGGCTCCCGTCGATTATCATGTTAGCTCGCTTTGGGAGGCCCTAACGGGCCAAAGAACTGAAAATATGATGAATTTAAAAGCGACTTTAATTCACCACCCCACAATCAGAATTTTTGTCAGATTCTTGTCCTACACCTTAAACTCCAGAGCCGCAGCTGATAAGACCAACAGCAAGGATCTTGAGATCCTAGGCTCCCTGCTGAGGCCCGATGACATGCCTCGGATGAACTACGTGTATTGCCTCAAAAGGGCATTCGCGTATTACACCCGAGATGCAAACATCGACAGCAAGCAGGACATCACTATCGGGGGCCTCGTGTCCCACATTGCGGCTTGCTTAAACCTTGGTTTAGAACCTCCTGAGTCATATCATGATTGCCTCATCACCAAGGACCACCTCGCTAGATCGAAGTGGCTCGATGACGTGCGTGGGCAGATTTGGTGGAGGATAAACGATAGCCGCAGGTTCACTCTTCCTAGACCCTTACCCTCCGTAGCGGCTAACCTAGCCAGCTACTTATGCCCTTACACGGGCGCATCCTCCGCGGATGTGCCAGTTCGGCCTCCCCAAAGGCCGACAGTTGAGACCGACCCGATCCCACCACACCCCTCTACCGCGGACCTTTTGGAGTCTATGAATCGCCTACATGTAGGCATTAATCAGATGCGGTATGAGTCTGCCGAACGGGACTATCAAGCTGCTGAACGAGATTTCGAACAGCAGCGGGGTATGTACCCAATGTATGACCACCACTACAGGCAGGGGGTGCCTGACATTACCTACGACCATCCTAAATGGTACACCCCCCCTGTGACCCAAGGCGTGCCCGGCACATTCTCACCATACGGATTTCCTCCTGGGATGATTAACTCATTTTCCCAAGGAGGATTTTCATCCTATTACGCCGGGCAGTTTGGTATCCCTCCTTACGGGGGGTATGGTAGTACGCAGACCGAGGGGGTAGGGCACCAATCTTTCACCGCGGCTGGAGTCGATCCAACTCCAGCCCATTCTGGCCCTAGTAGCTCAAGGGGTAGGGGAGGTCGAGGTAAGGGTAAGGCTGTCCTCATAGAGAGTGAGGAAGAGGAAGATGATGATATCGATATTGACGAGTTAATGGCGGAGGATTCTGACGAAGATTCTGATGACCCCGACTTCGCTACATGAGCGGTTCCTGTAGTTCCTCCCTTTCAAGTCCAAAGCAATGGGGACATTGCTGGGTCTGGCTTGGGGGGGAGCTATCCCAATTTTGAAGCTTAGGAGGTATGATTTTTTTTTAAGTTTGCATTTTCGTATGATTTTTTTTTAGTTTTGCATTTTATTTGTTTCATTTTTGTAAATATTTTCTTTGTTTTTTATGGTTTGGATCGGTGCACGTGCCCGTATTTCTCCATTTTTGAAGAGAGACCCATGTTTGTCCCTAAGAGATGCATAACCTGTTTTTTATAATGTTTCTTTGACCATTAATTAATTGATTGTGCATAATTTGATGATGGATTTTGGTTCTTTTTTTTCCTTGTTGTTGATTGTATTGGTAGACTCACTTGAGGATATTCCTTAGAGGTTGGTGTGGTACATTGGTTTGAGGCACCGCCTTAGAGTTGGGCAAACAAATTTTAAACCTTGTGAGAATGATCGAACTTCTACCACCATTTTTTGCGCTAAATGGAGACAACTAGGGACAATTTGAATCAAGTTAGAAATAGATAGGTTTGAACATTAGCACAACATTTGAAACCTTTTTTTCCATCAACCCATTTTTACATTCACATTCCACATCCACTTTTCATTTTCACATCACCACTTTAGCACTCTAGTTCGCAAGTTGGGGGAATTTGGATATGTGTTGGATGATTACTCTTAGCACATCTCGGTTTATTTTTCTAGTTTATCATGTTTCCCGTCACCTCATTCATACTTTGGTGATGAGTTTCTTATGTTTTGTCCATTTTACTTCTCTTTGGCCATGTTCATATGTTTTGGCCTCATTGTTGCTTGGTCTAATCACTAACCAAGCTTTGGTGTATATATTTCATTTTGTTTTGTCGTCAAAAGAATAATATGTGTAGGTATATATATATATATATATATATATATATATATATATATATATATATATATATATATATATATATAAAAGGAGAATAAAAAAAAAAAAGAGAAAAAAAATGTTGATTCTTAGAAAATTATAATTTCTATTAGGAGTGTTAAGTTGGATTACATTTTTGGGTTTGTGGCTGGTTTGGTTGTTGGCTTGCTAGCTAGAGTACTTTCTATCCCCATTTCATCCATCTCCTACTTCACATTTTCATAAGCCATCCATTTTCACTACTACACCATCCCTTTTGCATCAATCAATTCCATTTCCTATTAGGTCTCATTGTTGTTGCTTGGTTTCTTAAACTTGTTGACTTTTCGAAGCTTGATTCATGAGTTCCCTTGTTGATTAGAGACTCACATCACTTGAGTCATAGGTTTGAGTGATGAGTGTTTACCCATAAACACATGAGTGTGGTGGAAAAATTTTTCTTGGAAGTTCACAACCTAGAGTGAGGTTTGCCCACCTCTTTGAGTCCGGTTTGGGAGCTAAAAGCTCATGTTTTGTTGCGTGCTCACACCATAATTCCTTGTTAGGAACGATTCAATGGAGCCTCGATATCGCTCAACTTCTTGGAACCTAGAACCAATATTTGTCATCATTGCTTGCACTTTTCCGGTTAAATATGGTCATCTTTTGTTGTTTGCATCTCAAATTGTGTTGTTGCTATTGCTTAGGGACAAGCAAAGGTTTGGCTTGGGGGAGTTTGATACACGCGCTTTTCACGCGTGTTTTGCACCTATTTTTAATGAATTTCTATTCTTTGCTGTGCATATCTTACTTAACTTAGGCCTTCGATTGTAAAATTATATGCTTTACGCTTGTGGTGTAGTGGTTTTATATATTTCAGGTGTTTTTAGCCAATTTCGAGGAGGTTTCAAAGGTGATTGGACGCTTATCGGACCTCGGGATTCAAAACCCGAGCCTTCGGATTAAAAGAAATAATTTTTGGTGAAAATATGAGAAGGAGTCGTGCAAGGTCGACTGGGGTCGACTCCATGGCTGTGCATAATTTCAAAGGCAAACACTTAGAAAATTTTCTAAGTTAAAAAAATTCATCAGCACAGAACCAGTCGACCGGTCGACTGGTGCCAGTCGGGCCGACTGGTTCACTTCTGACAACTACTGTTCACGTTTTTGTCCGTCTACTTTTGGCCTCTAGCTTCCACCACTCCTTTTCTTGCGTGCTTCAGCCTCCCCCTCCTGTGCACCTGCTTCCCATGATGAAGGAGGTTGCTTGCTTGACCACCTTGGCAATGATGATGAGTGCAAGTGGAGGAGCCTCTTGTTTTGGCTATTTATACTCCAAGTTTCTGCTGAAGAAGACACACCATTCAGCCCATAAGCTGAACCTACTCCATTCTCTCTTCTCTAAGTTTGTTAAGTTCATTTGTATGCTTAAACACTAATCCATTCCAGAAAACTTGTAGTAGTACTTTCATTTAAACACTTTTATTTGGTATTTTTCTCTTAAGAATCAAGCTTTGAAGTTGTATCATTGTAGCAAGACACTAGTAGTTGTAACAATCTTTCTTTGGTAATTTATCAAGCATTTTCCAGAATTTGTGGGTTTATTTTAGCACTTGGTTTGAAGTAATTTCTTGGGTTGAATATTGAAAGCTCTTATTCATTTGTGTGATTGTCATCCCCCTCCTTAGTTGAGGGTAGTAAGTCTCTTTAAACTTAATTTTCTTCTTTGTTGTTGTTTGCTCTAGAAATATGATCATGATAATTTGTGTGTTTATGTTAAGTACCAATATGAGTGAGTAGTTTCCTTTCTAGAGTTTGGGGATGTAGATAGCTAATTATTTTGCTTATGGGGTAATGGCTTGATCTTGAATATGTACATAAAGGAATATGTGAGTTCCATGGTAAGGAATCGGAAGTCCATTTCGATCTCCATCCATGGACAATTTATGTTGCTTGAATGTTTGAATGCTTGGGAAATATGAATTCATGCTAGTAATGAGTAGCCCGGAAGCTAACTTTATTAGGATTCCTTTGAGGCCTAGCCCGTCCTTAGGATGATGAACCATGTCTATCTTGTATGATTCTTTCTTGTTTTAACATAAATTGGAGGTCAAGAGCATGTATCAGGGTGTCATTAGTATGGTCGAGTTATACGCCCAGAAGCCGAATCTCCTAAACCATATTAGTGATTATATAGTTCCTATACCTAGAAGTTGTGGAACTAAATTAGAAAGACCTTTCTTATCATACCATGGTTAAAAACATATTTTCAACCCATCCCATTAGCAATCTAAGAAGTTATTATCCCCAAACTCTAGTCCTTTTATATATATATTGTTTAAATCTTGATACTTGAAATTTAATTTGTTGTGACCTTAAAAATCAAAAACCATAATCTCTCTTGTCATTAGACTCTTTTTGTCGCAAAAACATTTCCCTGTGGACCGACCCCTTACTTACCACTAATGCTAGTCATTAGGGTGATTTAAGGTGAACATAAATTTAATTGTGTAGACCAGGCCTAGTTAAACAATCAACGACCTACGGCTCCGCGGCCTATCATAGCCTTACTAATCAAAATACACATGTAGCCTTGATGGGAAGCAGTGTTAGTAAGGCTACATCGAGAAGTGTGATGGTAGCCTCACCGAGGGGAAGGTGAAAGGTGTGCGTCTCTTGACGCCATCTCTCTACAAGTGTTGTGATGATAGCACGATCAACTCGACCATACGCGATGAGGTGAAAATCATATAACCTCGTGCGCTCAAGGTACGGGATGATCCTCTCGTCGATCTCCTATGGAACGGAATTTGGATATCTGGTGCCTAGCGTGGTTGTATTGGACACCTACATAAATACACATTTACCTACTGTTTCACTCATTATTAAAGTACAATTGATACAAAACATTGTACTAACCTCGGCTTCCCAGAGAGGAGTGCTCCTATGCTCCTCCTGCATAGTCAAGACACTAGGGTCTTGGGGTCCTGGAGCTGTTGGATCCATCTTTTGTACTACTGTGTTTATAGTGACTTTAGTTAATATTCGAAGGGGGTTTCTCATCACTTTCTTCTACGTTTACCACTTCATCACTTGTAACTTGATTCGAAGGGGGTTGGGAAGGAGTACAAGAAGGGAAAGGAACCAAGGGATCTTGAGTTGAATACAAACACAATCAACAACATCATCAACTTCATGCCAATAATATATAACAAGTTCAAATAACATATCAAGTTCATGCCATAATCAACAATCAATAACATCATCATCACCACCAATAACATTCAATAACATCATCAAATTCAAATAATAAAATTAATAACATCAATAACTTTAAAAACCAACAAACAATAATCAACAATCAATAACTTCATGCCATAATCAACAATCAATAACATCATCAAATTCAAATAACAATCAATAACATCATCATCACCATAATCAAAAAACGAAACAAACTTCAATAGTAACCTACATTGGGGTAAAGAAACAAACTTCAATAGTAACCTAAAAAACGAAATAAAACTCAAAAAAAACGAATAAAAAATACCTTTGTGCAAGCTAGAGTATCCCAGACTAAATTTGAAGTGTTCAATTAGAGGAGGAATGTAAGAATTGATGGATTGAAAGTAGTTTAGGAGTGGTTTGAGTGAGGGAAATGACGGGTATTTTCGAATTAGGGTTTAGGAATTTAGGGGAAATGGGGAAGAAGGAAAGAAATCAGCTGATTTTAAGACACAGACCTGTTCGCAGTTACTTAGTGTGAATAGGTCAAAATAGTCCACCAAGTTGTTCGCAGTAACTGCGAACAGCTCCAACCCTCAGCTTTGGGATTTTCACGCTTACATTTGAAAAAAGTTTGATTTCACTCTTATTGCATGATTTTTTTGTTTTTAAATCTTATCTATTTCAATTTTTCGAGAGTGGGACGGCTCACGGCTGGGCTTCGGCTTTTCGGTGCTTTTGGGCTTAGGAATAATAGAGAATATAAGTTTTGGGTCTGGGCTAGTGTTAGTGGGCTATAGTAGTTTTTAAATATTTCGGTGTTCGGTCTAATAATTCGGTTTTCGGTTTTAAAAATTTTCAAACCTAATCAAAACAAAATTTAAAAGATAATGAAACCATATTTGTTAATCGGTTTGCCGTTTTAATCCGAATAAGTTTCACCCCTAACTAATATGCCTTTAAATCTAATTTTAATTATAAAATAAAAAATTATTACTATTAAACTAAAATTACTAACAATAATTAAATTGAAATAAAAAAATATTGATTATAAAAAAGAAAACAATTTTAAATAATCAGAAAAGACACGTAGTCGCACATTTTGTGCTGAAATATAATACATATTCACTCAATTGCCCATAACTTTTGATAGAAATATCACATTAATGCAACATGTCCGACATTAGAAACTAGATTTCAAGAGCTTTCCAATGATATAGTATATGTCTGATTCCGATAATCGAGCCAGAAATAACGATCGTTTAAAGTTTGCTTGTGCTGAAATTTTATACTTGTATACTCTTTTGGCTATAACTTTTGATAGAAAATTGAATTAATGAAAGGTTTGTGGCATTAGAAACTAGACTTTAAGAGCTTTCCAACGATATATTATATGTCTAATTCCGATAACTGAACGGGAAATGACGACCGTTTAATGTTTGTACTGTTTTTTTAGTACACCCAGTCGCACAAAACGCGCGACTGAACTGCGGTAGAGTTGCGTAAAACATGCGACTCCACCGCGGTCCAGCCGCGTGTTTTAGAAAACTCTACCGCGGTCCATATGAGTGTTTTACGCAACTCTACCACGGTCTAGTCGCTCATTTTGTAAGACTGGATGTACTAAAAATCAGTGCAAATTTTAAGCAATCGTTATTTCTCGCTCGGTTATCAGAATTGGACATATAATATATCGTTGGAAAGCTCTTAAAGTGTAGTTTCTAATTCCGCAATTTTTTCATTAAAGAAATTTTCTTATATGGTCAAAAGATGAACATGTATCAAGTTTCAACACAAAAAATCTTTAAACGATCGCCATTTCTCGCTCAGCTATCGAAATTGGGCATATAATATATCATTGGAAGATCTGAAGTCTAGTTCCTAACGCCGCAAAACATTACATTAATGTGATTTCATTTCAGAGAGTTTTTTTTAGATAGAAGTTCTTAATCTTTTATGTGCATACAAAAGAATCAGATGCTACAGTATCAAACAATACTTTAACAGGTACAAAGTTCACGTAAAATGTACCTGTCACCACATCTCTCGCCGACTCTGCCTCCTTACTATTGATTGTTGTCAACCTCTTAGTAGTTGGATGAGCTACAGCCGTACTAACTCCTACATTGCCATTCCCGGTGTTGTTCCCATTAGACCCTCCTAACTTGAAGCTACTTTGAGTAGTATGGATTCCATTTCAATTCCTCTTATGGTTTTGGTTCCTACCACTATGATCATTCCCTTTTTTGTAGAGTTTTGTCGACCACTATGTTGTTGAGCTGGATGTCCATGTTTCGAAAAGAACTCATACTCTCGGTGTTCTATCTTATCGAAACATTTACATTCCACCAAATTTCCACTGCAGTCCTTCCCCGGGTGATTGTTGGGACACTTGACGCAGAAGAAGACCCTTTCCTTGCCATGACAATCCATGATCACCTTTCTATCATTAGCACCTCCCAGTTGAGGCTTGCCAATTCTCCCGGTGTATCATTATTTTTGAAGTTGAGATTTCTTTATTTTGGGAGCTTAGAAGATCATCATTATTTTGGGAGCTTAATTATCTTTGGAGTATTATTATCTATCTGGAAAGGTCATATATCTTATTATTTTCCTAATTAGTACTTACACTACAACATAATTTGCTTTTAGTGGGATATATTTAGCAACATTTAATTTAAATGTCGCTAATTCAAATTTCTTAGAGTGTATATAGAGGATTTAGTGACATTTATTAGAGTCTTTAGCAGCATATTAAAAAGTCACACTTAAGCTTTTAGCGACTTAGGATCTAGTGACATTTCTCACAAATGTCACAATAGACTATAGTGACAATTACATATGCCACTAAAGACCAAATTAAGTGTCGCTAAATCACTTTATGGTGGAACTTAAAATAATCCTTGGTGTAGTGTTAGTGTACAATGCCACTAAATCCAATGTTAGTACTAATCCTTGGTGTAGTGTTAGTACTAATATCACTAAATCCAATGTCGCAAAAAGCTAAATTTGTTGTAGTATTAGTACTAATCCTTGGTGTTAGTATGGTATAACTTCTTACCCTACTCTATATGTGGAATTTCACTTTATATTTACTTTATAATATACAAAATATGAAATCCGTTGATTACCTTTAAGTAAGAAGTTAGTTTGATGAAATTATAATTAACATTATATTAAGTATACGCTAAAAGTATTTTTAGTATGTTAATTTAATAATATTTAAACAAATTTCAGAAGTTGGGTGAAAATTTATATTGTGGTGATATTAAGCATAATTTATGTTATAAACTAGTGCTAGTATGTTTATGAGTTATGTGTTATATTAGGAATATCACCATGGTTATATTAAGTATAATTTTATGTTAAGAATTTCTATTACTATGTTTACGTTAGCCTTCAAACTAGTTTAAAAAGGTAATAAATTATTTTATGAACGTATATTTATTAAATATGGTTATATTAAGAATGTTATTATTATACTTTAATTTAAGGAAAATTTGCCAAGAATAATCCCAACTATCACCCATTTGCAAAAATAATTCCAACTATTGATTATTTTTGAATAATCCTAACTATTGATGAAGTTTGCTGAAAACAATCCCAACTACAGCCGGTTAAGTATCGAATGAGACTGTTTTCAGCCAACTTCATCAATAGTTAGGATTATTAAAAAATAATCAATAGTTGGGATTATTTCTGGCCAACGGGTGATAGTTGGGATTATTTTTGGCAAATTTTCCTTAATTTAATGTTAAAGTTTATCTCCTTAAAGTTATAGTAAATTTCAAAGTTATTGTGTAAAGTTTCTATTTTTTATTGTTATGTTAGCTATTAAATCTAGGATTTACTATAATAAATTAAAGAAAGTTGTTTTTTAGTGAAAAGACCATAAAATACTCGTTGATCATTCGACCGTTATCATATTAAATATAAAAAGAGTTTGATTGATTTTTTAAAAAATTATCATAAATTATTTTTGTGATAATATTAAAATACCATCTAAAAAGATATTCTTGCGAACCTTTTTATAAGTTATTAAATATTGAAGTGGTTTTTCTTGAATATATGAGATTTTATAATAAAAATTAACTTTTGTGACAATTAATTACTATTTAGTACAAAATATTTTATTAGCTAACTATTTGACCAAAATTTATATAAAAAGATGTAGAGTTTTTTTAGTAACTTTCCTCTTCAACTATGTGTGAAATATTGATTTTTGTGAAATTATAAGTTTTATTTTTGTTTTATAACTAAAATGTTGATATTTGTTAATCTAATAAGTTTACTTGTTTTTCTAAACTTAAAATATTGATTTTGGTGAACTTATTGATTTTTGAAACTTATCCAAAGAATTCAGTTATATCTTGAATTATAATTAGAATATTTAATTTTGTTAAGAGAATAAAGTTTTGTTTGTTTCAAAGTTGAAAATATTTATTTTGGGAACTTATTTCAAGAGAAAAAGAATTTAGTATTTACTTGTGACAAATATTAATTTGGAGACTTTTAATAGAATATTAAATTAGTATGAATTTAGTGAACTACTAAGAATAAAGTTATAAACAAAATTTAATGTGTAAAAATTTAGTAATGAACGTATAAAGATATAAAGGTAAATTTAACAATATTGTAGAAACACTTAGAGATATAGAACGCAACAAGAGGGGGGTGAATTGTTGTGTTGCTCTTGTGAGTATTTTTGCCCTGTTTTTCTTGCGGAATTTTATCAATGAAAAATACTCTAAGCAATAAAAAGAAAATTTAAAGAACACAAAGATTTAACGTGGAAAACTTTCTTGGCCTCAAAAGAAAGAAAGCCACGACCACTTGGGATTTCAACTTCTCTTATTGATATTTTATGTAATTTACAACCCTATTACATAAAATTTCTCTTCTCTTCTCTAGGCCTATTCTCCTTCTCTTTCTCGAGTTCTCCTTCTCTCTTTACACAAAATTCTCTAAATTCCCCCTTAGACTTCCCCAAGTCTAATTTTACACACTCAATAATACCCTTACAAAAGAATTCTCAAATTGGATGTAAAAACTAAGAATAGCACAAGGAAATATTAAAGGAATAGAACACTTAAAATTTCCTTTTCTTGATGTAGAACTCACGAAATATTTTGTGGGAGCATTCGATAGAATTTACATGAATATTTCTCTCCCGTGGGCACTTAGACAGATTTTTCTTTTGTATGTCTCTCTCCAATTTGTGTCGGTTGTGAAGTACTATTTATATACTCAAGAGAGCCCTTATACTTATAAGCCCATGATCCCAAAATATGGGAGTAGTAGGCATGGTATATGAGGGTTATGAATAGAATACTTGGAGGTTACTCCAAGTACCTATGGGTCTTGTTACTAAAAATAGATAAGATCCTATTTTTAAGGAGCTATTTTAGGATTAACTATTTTAAGTGTTAGTTATTTTAATTGCCAAATTAAATCCTTATGCTAACTAGTTTTTCACACGTACAACTAAATAAAAGAAAATAAAATTTATTTTCTTAATATCTCGTTGACCATTTCTCTGACCAGTTGCGCTGGGAACACTGCATTGTCTCCGTTTGGACAGTCTTCGATTTTGACCAATTTGGAACTGGTCCATGTGACTTAATTATTTGACTTTGACTTTGACTTTGACATACAATGCTCTTTGCACAACCTTCTTAGGTACCATCGACGATTATGACAATCGAATATTTGACCTACAAAACAATCTCTAAAGTATTTTGTTTGTTTATAATAGTTTAGTCATCCTCAAAACTCAAATGGGCCAACAAATATGATAAACAATTTTATTAAATAAATGCGGTTACCACTTACGTTGGTTAAATTCGGAGTTAAAGTCAAATAATAATGTGATGTACGTGTGTGAATAAATATTGATTGAATGACCCTAATAGTAAGGTAATGTCGAACCATGGACCAGCATGTAAAATTCCGGCATCCGTGTTGGCCGACACGTAAAATGCGGTGTAAGACAAGGGGTTTGCTACCTATCCTGTAGAGCTAGAGCATAAATATTGTGTTGGAGGGGTGACGACTCCCACCAAAGTTAGGGTTTAGGACTACGATCCTCACCTAACCATACCCTTATTTATATCAGGTGTCATGTTGTTGTGCTTGTTGATTAGTGATGAACTTGATTAGTGTTGATCCTATGAATCATGGTACGGTTATGAGTATTAACCAAATGAACTTACTTAAGTGTTAAGATTACCAAATTGTATAAGTGACAGTAACGTACTTCTGTCAGGATTGAGAATGGTATCTTAATTACTTAAAAGTATAGAAAAGTAAAAGAATATAATAAAAGTATACAGTGGTGTCAATTAATTTAAAGTTTGTACTTAAATTATTATCTTGTAAATGTAGTGTATAATTTTCGTATTTTGAGTTGGATAGGATGTTATGCTCGGCGTTACCGTTGACCGATTCAATCGGCTATCATTCGTATCAAAGATGACAGCTATTTTGCAGGATTTAGTTTCAGGTTACGATCCAGGCCGCAAAAATTATATTTATCAGGAACTTAGATGTTTTTTGTGTCTTTATTGATGACTTGATGTTGATGTACTTTTACATTTTTAATTTTGAGCAAACAATATTTCTTATCGAATGTAATATTTTACTTTATTTTAAACAATTTTAGTTTTTATGATTTAAAGTTTTTAACAGTTCAACATTTTAATACTTCCACAATATTTTGGTATTAAACATTATCATTAAATGGTATTTATGTATCGAGATTGTCTCTTCTGTTACACGTGGTATCGGAGCTAAAGTTACTCGAATCGTGGAACTTTCAGTTCCATGTAAAAGAAGGTTCTTGATAGCCGACATTGAAAAAAGAAATTCTTTTTCAAATGATTTTTTTTAAAATAACTTTTTCTATTTTTTTATGTGTTTGTGTGACCATGTGTAGATTACATGTTTTGATTATGATTATGTTAAATTTAATATCGATCACATGTTTAAATTTTCATTTGAGATGACGAGAGATAATAATATTCCCTTACTCAGGATTCTAGGATTTGAGAGTTGGAATAATTAATGTGAATGAAGAGTTTGAAGGTAAAGTTATTTTTTATCATTTTCTCGTAGCAAATTTTTTTCCATTCATATTTTTTTATATTCCAGAGTCTACTAATGTTTTATCTCTACCTCTTTGTTTCACAATCCTCTGTCTTTTAAACCTAAGAAATTCAATCCCTAAATTTGTTTACTTATTGGTTCACCATTCCTAGGTGACCGTATCCTTTAAGTATGTTATTTTATTGAGACTCAGTATAATATATTTTATTATTTAAGGATATTAATTGTATTAATTTTGGGATCAAAGTAAACTATACGACAAAAATATGAGTATTTTTTTATACACTTCATACATATGATAAGCATAAGTACCCAAATTTCTCAAGTAAGTGCTAGGGGTGTTCAAAATTATCCGACCCGCCCGACCCGACCCGCTGACCCGCCGACCTGCCTCATAAATGGCGGGTCAAAAACTAAATAAAATTCAAAGTTCTGGGTCGAGTCATGGGCCGATAAGTTATTGATCCGGGTACCCGTTTGACCCGGATAGCTTATTTTGATTTTTTTTTAAGTATTTAGCTCACTGAACTGTCATTGAATTATAACTATCATCCAACTTAATTCAATGGTATTTTTTAATTCAATGAGCAAGGTATTTTTTTTTAATTTTCAAGGTATTTGGCTCACTAACTATCATCCAACTTAATTTTTTTTTTTAATTTTCAAGGTATTTTGATTTTTTATTTTTTAATTTTCAAGGTCTCTACATTAAAGAGGTTTGCTTTTGTTAAGAGCAAGCATTAATGCTGTCACTACTCACTGTGAGGCTTTGGCTCACTGAATTATCATCCAACTTAAATAACAAAATGATCACTACACTTGAATTTTAATGCATTTAGTTTACTCGATCTTGCTAGTGTAACATATAAACTCACGTTTGTTTACAAGGATTGCCTAATATCTACTCGGAATTCGATCTTAAAAATAATAATTAAATTTGAAAAATCACCAAAAATAATAATCGGGTACCCGGTGTCCCGACCCGTTTTATCCGGGTACCCGCTAACCGGGTACCCGCATTCGGGCCGCATAAATAGGTACCCGGCTAACCGGGTACCCGGCTTTCCGGGTACCCGTTTAGCCGGGTACCCGGTTATGAACACCCCTAGTAAGTGCCACCGAAATTTTATGACTAATCCAACAAGATTTCTACCTTATGTAAGAAACAGGACAAGCAAAACCCATCACTTTTCCATATCTTCTTCTTCTTCAAAGTAAAGTACTAATTTTCATTCCTTTTGATGCATAAAACCAACCCAAATTTCTGACAATTTGTCTACTATTACCTCACAAATACATGAACATAATGAATTAAAACAGAATCTCATCATATTAATTCCCACTAGTTAGGGTTTGAAGAAATTCAATTTAATCTTCTTGAATTTATTGGAGCAAGTGGAAGCTAATTGGGATTGATTTGGAAATTAGAGAATTCTGGGATTAAAGAAATCAAGTAGATCTTCATCTCCATCCTCTTTTGGTAAATGTGAGTTCATATTCATCTTCCTCCTTTTATGTGAATTTTGATTTAAAGGTTAATAGAACCATTAATTTGACATTTATATGTATATTGTTAGGTTCTTTTGGTAGAAGCTCCTTTTGATTGAATTAGTGAAGAAAATCTTTGATTTTGGGTGGATTATAAAGTATTTAGAAGAACTTGCTCAAAGGTAACTGACAAACTAATTTATTGAAGTATAAATTGAATGATTTAAAGTAGTTTTATGTTCTTAAGTATAAACAATGATTGTTGAATTTTGGTAGTAGCTTAGTGTTTATGGTTTAAATTTGAATTAAGATGAGTATATAGATTCAATTAGTAATTGGGTTGTTTTTAGTGTTGATTAGTATTGGTTACTTGGGTTATTTGGTTTCTAGTATAAAATTTAGTATTTTGGGTATTGAAATTTCAGTCCATGATCTGTACGTTCTGTTTTGGCT
The DNA here is from genome assembly GCA_019776075.1 of Amaranthus palmeri. Taxonomy (NCBI): domain Eukaryota; kingdom Viridiplantae; phylum Streptophyta; class Magnoliopsida; order Caryophyllales; family Amaranthaceae; genus Amaranthus; species Amaranthus palmeri. Next base: position 227,440 of record JAAKBH010000147.1, read on the forward strand.
ATTTTTGTGGCAGTTTTGATTGTTTCTAGGTTCTGGTTTCTTCATGAGATTTGTAGGGCTCAGAGTCCCGGTCGCGTGGGCACTTGAATCGCCCCAAAATGAGTTCGTATGAGTGAGTTATGTCCAAAATACTAGTAGATTGTCATGAAAATCAACAATGAGGTTTCCGTTTTGTTCTGTCCGAACCTGTGTTGCTGTTTTGAGACAGTTAGAGTCGTTTCGGGGTTCTGGTGTCTTCATGAGATTTGTAGAGCTCCAAGTCATGGTTGCGTAGCCACTTGAATCGCCTCAATACGCGTTCTTATGAGAAAGTTATGAATGAATTACTAACCGGTGTCCTGTAATGGTATTAAAATGGAATTTATTAAGTGGTATTAGAAACTATAAAATAATTCGGATGTTTAAGGTTATTTATTGGGTATTTGAGATTAATTTAGGATTATTATTCTTTCTTTATTGATTGGTAATTTAAATGATGATTGTTCATTTCAAAGAAAATCAATTGAATTATTGAATTGTTTTATATTGAAATGTTCGACTTTGAAAAATGTCTGTTTTTGGGAAATGGCAACGGATATTCATATCTGGATTATTATGAAATCCTATAGCTTGATAATAGGTAATACTTTTCGGATCGGTCTCGAGCCCCCGATCCCATTTCGTTCTTGCAAGAACCGTATTTCAATGATGGCGATCACCCGTTTTCTCAGGATTTAGATCAAGCCTACTTCCTGACGGTCCATATATTCCCACGTTTTAAAGTGCTATTATATTATTGTTTTCATATGAGTTTTGAATAAATACGTTTGGTATATATAGTTTTGTTTGTTTCGCAAATGAATTCATATGTTTCATTTGTCGTATTTTGAGTTTGCTATTTACTTGTAAAGTAATAGCCGTTTTTTGACTTTCGCTATTAACTTAAAAAGTTATAGCCGTTTTTGATTCGCTTTGAACTAAAGGTTCTTAGCCGTATTTATGTCGATACCGAACGGTCTTTTTAAAAAGTTTGGGTTTTGATAATAAATGTATTATAAGGAATTATCAAATGAGCAAAAGATTAAATTGGAGATGTTTGTTAATGACTTGCATATAAATGCAATAGTTTGTTTGATTACTTAACGATTCAATTGTTGACAATCCTTAATGGGGCTTATCCCTTACGGGAGGTAGATCCATTTTCAGGTTACCTCTGCTATGGAGAAGATGCCTACTTATGTTATGTTATCCTTAATGGGGCTTATCACACTACAAAAAATGTTGCATGTAGCTACGCTTAAAAATGCATTTAGGCACGCTTATATGTGATGCTGCTAAATTTAGCCACGCTTAATTAAGCGTGACCTCTGCATGTGTTGGTAATTTTTTAGGCACGCTTAATAAGCGTGGCTAAAGGTGCTAATAAGCGTGGCTGGTAGCACCTTCAGCCACGCTTATAGGAGTTGGAAACTTTCCTCACTTAATAAGCGTGACTGCATGATTTCATGGTCTATTGTTTTACTTCTTATATTCCCACACATTTAAGCGTGGCTAATCTAATTTTAGCGGTTAATTATTTTTAATAATTATTTTATACTTATTCTTATTATTATTATTATTATTATTATTATTATTATTATTATTATTATTATTATTATTAGTATTATTAGTACTAGTATTACTATTTTAGGAAAATAAAATTTTATTAAAATGTAAGAATAAAATACACAATATAAAATTCGAACAAAGCCCAAGATACAAAAGCACCAAACAATATACTGTAGCACGAAAGCTATTAGCCTATACAACAACATTATACTAAGATTAGAAAGTAAACAGAAGCCTAAGCAATACAAAGTGGATGAGGAAATGTAACTTCATATTACTGCGGTAAACCACACTTGAATAAGAGCAACACAACATTCAAGCTGGCAGAAGAAAAACATTCCGATCAATAGCAGTACATAACTATCAGCAGCAGCAGCCAGATTAACAACTGAACCAACATCCGTCTGCAGCAGCAACAAAACAAAAACAGCTGCTCAAACCATTTGCAACTCAACATAAAAAAAACAATTAGAAAGATCTTATGAAATTTAAACTATAAGACTACGATAGTAGGATGAATGTATAAATATAAGAAACTTGACTCACCAAGTTGTTGTACACGGTAAAGTCCAAGAAACCTAGTTGATACAAATATGCTATCAAACTTAGTGAAATGGAGGCCTAACTGTACCCAACAAGAATCAGTCAAATGCGGAATAAAAACAGAGCACTAAAATATTGAAGAAAAAACAACTATGCAATTGAAGAATGACGTACAATAGATAAAAAAAAGAGAGAAAAATATGAACTAAAAGACTGTACAATTCATACATATTCCAAGCATATGATAGATTTAACATCCTAATCCAAACAGAGCAAATTTAGCTGAAAGAATTATTAAGAGAGGCAACCTACTTATACTCTTATTAATATGAAACCAACACAGAGCAGGTCAGCCGAGAGAGGGATTTACATTTCTAGTCTTGACCTTCTTTTGACGAGCACTAGAAGACCTTGTATCATCGTTGTTATCAGCCTTCAAAGCATAAATCAGTAGGCAACAGCAGTATAGATTTATTCGCACAGACCAGCAATCAACAGCAGCTTGGCAGCAACATCATTAGAATCAGCCTCAACACAGCAGCAAACCATCAATCAAATCACCACCAGCCGACCCTAATAGTCACAAAACGACCATAGGCAGCAACTAATCAGTACATCTATGGCAAGCAGACAGCAGCTCCAAAAAGCAGAAAACAGATCAGCTAACAGAAAACAGATCAGTGATGTAGCAATATCAAATGCACAGGGCAGCAGCATCAATAGATCAGCACACTCAGCACATAGCAGCACAATACCATCCAAAAACAGCAACCCAAGCAGTGGCATCAGCATACCACACCCACTAAACTGAACCTGGTCAACAGCACCATTCCAACCATCTCCCCATAGCTCAAACAAATTCAAACAGTTGTTGGGAAATTGTACAGAACAACATATGGACAAAATGCAGCAACTTCAACTAGCAACTAAGGACAATATAAAACAGCAGGAGCAGCAACAATAGTAACCAGACAGACACTAATCCAGCAGCTCCAAGGCAACAACAACTATAAACAGCAGCAGTCTTCAATAACATGACCCAATGCAACGAATCTCACAAACATTCTGACAGCATCCTTCTCACAACAATATCAGTGAACACTCACAAGCAACACAACAATAGAATGGAGAGAGGTATGCAGCAGTATTGAGTACAATAAAAGAAGCAGCAATAATGTTGAGCATGACACCTACCACGAAGTTGATGTAGCTGCTGTCCACGTGGATCAAGGCATGACAAGCTTGGGACAAATTGCTAGTGTACAGGATGAGTTTATAAATGTATTAGCTTCATATATACAAAAGGAAATGTTATTATAAGTTTTATTTTTCTGTTATGAGTTAGTTACAAGGTTGTTGTAACAACTCACTTAGTTTAGTTTCCTAAATCCTATATATATAGATTCCCTGTAATCCTCTCCTTTAAAAACATGAAATAAGAAATTCATTTCTGTTCTTTGCTCTTTTATGCAACGTTTAACAAGCAGCAACACTCTACTAGTTCTCCACACTAGAGAAAGCACTAGGGAAGCCAGCCTAAAACATAACATATCAACCTAGAAACAATAAAGCTCAAGCCTAAAACAGCATAATCACCAAAACCAACAAACATGACAAAGACTAACAAAAAGTCTCAACATGCAAAAAAGAACACCGGTGATTAATTTTGAACTCATAACTTTGCAGCTACTCAAAAACTCAAAGTAGTTCTCTCAATGTACACACAGATAATTAGATAAAGATATGATTTCAAATTTTCCAGATTACTCAAAGAAACAACATAGTAGGTAAGAGCACCGGGAAACAAAAGAAAAACACAACAAAGAAAACCTCTATTAACAATTAGCTAACTACAAACATGATCACGAATTATGAGCACAACAACAGCTATCTGAGGGATATGAAACATCACCCTTGAGCAAATATACGGCCCGCACCCAAAGCATTATGACCAACTTCATTGTTGCCCATGTCATCTTCTGATGGAAGCCCAACAGCTGTTCCATGAGCCCTAATCAACCTCCACTTGTCTGGTGCACCCTGAAGTAGGACAAACAACTTGATTAGTTGGCTTCTAAGAACAAGAACAAGAGCCCTAAATATTCAAAGTCATCATCAAACCTACAATCCCTAAATTTTCCAACAAAAGCCCTAAATATTCAAACAAAAGCCCTAAATTTTCGAATTAGCACAACAAGCTAAGAACCCTCAATTTTTGAATCAGCACAGCAAAACCTAAATTTTCGAACAAGCACAACAAAAGCCCTAAATTTCGAACAAAAGCCCAAAATTTTCGAACAAGAACCCTAAATTTTCGAACAAAACCCCTAAATTTTCGAACAAGAACCCTAATTTTCGAAAAAAAGCCCTAAATTTTTGAAGAACCCTAAATTTTCGAAACAGAGCCCTAAAATTTCGAACAATAACAGCCCTAAATTTCGCTACTTTACAAAAGAAAAATGAATTGCACCATACCTGATCGGTTTCCTCGAACGAGATGCTTGCAGGAGAAGGAGAAGGGGCGAAAATGGTGGTAGAACGAAGGAGAAGGGCGAAAATGGAGGTAGAAGGAAGGAGAAGGGGTTTCAAAGCTACTGAATTTATATTTTCCGCAGCTTTAATACAATAAAAACTTTAGAATTTTAGCCACGCTTCTGTTTGTGTCTGATTTTGTTGAACATTTATATTCTTACTTATGTTTTAGCCACGCTTACAATTAAGGCTGAATAGATTTTTTTTAATTATTTTTTAGCCACGCTTATTAGTGTGCCTGAATATATAATATCTTAATAATATTTAAATAACATGTAGCCACGCTTATGAGTGATACTATAAGTCTCACGCTTAATAAGCGTGCCTAAAGTGTAATAAGTGAGTCTAAATGAAAAATGATTGCCACGCTTAAATAAGAGTGCCTAAATAACTGTAGCTACTTGCAACATTTTTTGTAGTAACCCCACTTTACTCCCTCCTATGTGAATTAGATATTTGTAAATTAAATTGTACTCCCTCCTATCTTAATAACCCGTTAAGTGCGCGGTGAAGACTTCTTTTTGAAAATCATAATGTAAATTAGATATTTGTAAATTAAATTGTACTCCCTCCTATTCAGCTTAAGTGTCCCATTTCCATTTTGGGCCAAGTTAGCTCAAATGTCCCATTTCCTTTTTTGGCATGTTAACTTTACCAATTTATCCCTACTAAACTTAACTTTTTTACACCTTTATACCTACTAACCCCACTTTACACCTATAAAGATTCAAAAACTCTACATTTTCTCTTACACATGTGGTCCCATTTGACTTTTCTTAAAATCCGTAAAAAGTCGAATGGGACACTTAAGCTGAATAGGAGGGAGTAATATTTTATAACGTTTTGTAAAAAAGTATTCACATGTAAAAAGTTTTAAATACTCTGATATTGGTTTGTAGTGGCTATCGAGCCACAAGTCGGATTCAGCCCAGACTTCTATAAATCTTCCCCTGTGCTTTATAAACAATATTATATTACTATTTATGCTGATTTGGGTTGTTTCATCATATTTTTCATCAATTTCAACATTTAGCTGTATGTCTCCCATTGATTTGTACTTTTATCTCTGCATTTGGAGAATGAGTGGATGTCGACATTTTAACATTTCTTCCTATGTTTTTATTACAATGGCTAAGTTCTCACAAACCCATTTAGCATAACTGGAATTATAAATGTCGATATTTTAACATTTCTTCATATGTTTTCATTACAATGGCTTATTTCTCACAAACTGATTAAGCATAACTGGAATTCTAATGCTGGCTTATTAGTACATTCTTATTGTTCTTGTTCAAGTATATATGTCGATTTGGTTATTTTTAAGTTAGATTTTAAACGTCATTGTGAAATTAGGGTTTATTAAGTTTAATTTATCAATTAAGTTAGATTTGTAAGTTAGATTTTCAATGTCATTGCGAGATCTTGACATTGGCTGAGGCTCTTTTCCTCTACAATCACTATTGATCATTTTTCAATTATGCATTCTGGGTTATTTCAATATGAATTATTTTATGGGATAAAATTATTAATACATCATTAGTTTATCTCCATTATTGATACAAAATTTTGCATTCTGGGTTATTGGCTGGTTTTCAATATAAATGGTAATCAAAAATTGATTTTTAATGTCATTGTTGTTGTAACAGAAGCGAAAATCTCGATACATAATAAAAATTTAATAATAATGTTTAATACAAAAATCTTGAAATGCTGAACTGTTAAAAACTTTAAATCATAAAAACTAAAATTGTTTAAAATAAAAGTAAAATATTACATACGAAAGGAAATATTGTTTGTTCAAAATTAAAAATGTAAAAGTACATCAACATCAAGTCATCAATAAAGGCACAAAAAACAGCTAAGTTCTTGATAAATAATAATTGTTGCGGCCTGGATCAAAACCTGAAACTAGATCCTGCAAAATGCTGTCATCCATGATGCGGATGATCGCCGATTGAATCGGTCAGCGGTAAGCCGAGCATAACATCCTATCCAACTCAAAATACGAAAATTATACACTACATTTACAAAATAATAATTTAAGTACAAACTTCAAATTAATTGACACTACTGCGTACTTTTATTATATTCTTTTACTGTTTCATACTTTTAAGTCATTAAGATACTATTCTTAATCCTGACAGAAGTACGTTACTGTCACTTATACAATATGGTAAACTTAACATTAAAGTAAGTTCATTTGGTTAATACTCATAACCGTACCATGATTCATAAGATCAACACTAATCAAGTTCATCACTAATCAACAAGCACAAGAATACGACACCTGATATATGTAAGGGTCTGGTTAGGTAAGGACCGTTGTCCTAAACCCTAACTGTGGTGCGAGTCGTCACCCCTCCAATACAATATTTATGCTCGAGCTCTACAGGAGAGGTAGCGAACCCCCTGTCTTACATTGCATTTTACGTGCCGACCAACACGAACGTCAAGATTTTACATGCCGGTCCATGGTTCGACATTACCTCACTATCAGGGTCATTCAATCAATATTCATTAACACAAGTACATCACATTTTTATTTGATTTAACTTTGAATTTAACAAACGTAAGCGATAACCTCACTTATTTAATAAAATTGTTAATCATATTGTTAACTTTACTTTTAGATCTTTATATGTTCATTGCTAAATTTTTACACATTAAATTTTGTTTATATCTTAATTTTTAGTAGTTCAATAAATTCATACTAATGTAATATTCTATTAAAAGTCTCCATTAATATTTTTCACAAATAAATATTATAATCTATTTCTCTTGAAATAAGTTCCCAAAATATACATTTCCAACTTTAAAACAAATAAAACTTTATTCTCTTAACAAAATAAAATATTCTAATTATAATTCAAGATAATACTGCATTTTTTTAGATAAGTTTCTAAAATTCAACAAGTTCACCAAAATACATACTTTAAGTTTAGAAAAACAAGTAAACTTATTAGATTCACAAAAATCAATATTTCACACATAGTTTAAGAGGTAAGTTTACTTGAAAAAAACTCTACATCTTTTTAAATAATTTTTTATCAAATAGTTAGCATATAAAATATTTTGTATTAAATAGTTAACAAATAATATGTTTTGTACTAAATAGTAATCAAGGAGCAGACATTGTGCTCACTCATTAATGCTATGTGTACTTTGTTTGTGATCCATGTTTTGTGGGCGGCTGTTCATAATGTAGTTTCTGAGCCATTGATTTGGAGCTCATATTTAATCATATATACGCATTTTGATTCCCATTTGTCGGATTGCATTTTATTTGAATTTTGGGGGGCTTCACAGCAGTTTCAATATTGTTTCCCATCATTGATTGTGCTCCATATTCCTGGTATTTTCTTCGTAGCTTTTGCAGTTTTTTTTGTTTTTGTTCGTTCACTTGTCTTTGGAGCGGGTTATTTTTTTCCTTTATCTCTATTTTATCGTTTGATTTGGTTTTATTTGCTTAGACATTCCATTACATTGCTTGGATCATGCTTGGATGATTTCCATGTTTATTGGTTATAATGCTTTGTTTTGTTTGGAGATTTGCTTACAGGTTTTAGGGTGTGGTTTTCCTGATCTTCCCCTCCTTTTTTGGTGCTTTTAAATTTTTAGACTTCTTTATGTTGTATGTTTTGTTGATCTTTTATTTGTTTATTGGATATTTGATTACACTGCTTGGATCATGCTTGGATACATTCCATGTTCATTGGTTATAATGCTTTGTTTTGTTTGGAGATTTATTTGCAGGTTTTAGGTTATGGTTTTCATGACATTTCTCTTCTTTTGGGAACAGGTCATTTCTTCTTACCATCTACTATCGCGTTAGATTGTTTCTTTAGATGTGTGTATGGAATTTCCAGTGACTGGAGTGTTGTTTTAATGGTGTTTAATGCTTTTTAGTTTTAAGGCTTTTTATGTTGTATGTTTTGTTGATCTTTAGGAAAGTTCAATGTTTTAATTAAATAGTTGGTTCATTGAGTGAAAGGTACAAAGCTGTTACAAGGAATTACTTAGAGAAGTAACGCTGCTTTTGGGGCTTGTAGAGCCTCTATATGGTACATTGAATGCCACCTCTAATGTAGCTTGCGTTGTTATTCTGGCCAGCAAGGGATACAGTCCTTACTTTAGAGTTTGTAAGGCTTGTGTGGATTTGCTTTAATTAGAAGAGTCGGCGGCAAGTGATTGTTTACAGATTCTTATAACAACTTTTAGCCTTTGTATTCCACATATAGCTAGGACCAATTGTGAGCAATGTGATATATTGGATATTAATATAACGTTAGCTTTGGCAAGTGATCATGTTGCAGGAAGGGCAGGTCTTGAGGATGAGAGGGAAATTTCTATACATGCATGTGAAAGCGAGTGCACAACACCAATTGATCCTGCATATCAGTTTGTCTGTTACCTCCTCCTCTAAAAAAGTAGGGTTCCTCAGAATAATCCAGTACATCCGCCTATTGCAAAGTTAATTTAGCTTCCTCCTGACTTTCCTCAGAGCCTGTTCTTCTATACCTCCTCTCAAGAAAAAAGTAAAGTGCCTCGGAATCATGGAGTAGATTTATCGAACTGTACGCAGTACATGTGCAAATCCAGAAATGTTTACAGAGAGAGCGATACTTAATCCAAGGAATGAAGATGTAGATCTTATGAATGCATTGCTTAAAGAAAAATTTTGCAGAGATGATTCCAAGTACAAAAGCTTTGAAACACTTATCAATGATGATTGCAAAAGGTATCAGATAGAATTTTCTGAATACACTTTAAATGCAACTTCTTCCTGATTTTCCTTCTCTTTTCCGTAAAAGGAAGCCCAACTGCTAAATATTATCATCTTGTTCACATTTTATGAAGTTGTTAACTCTAATGTAATTGTTTCCAGAAATCAGTACTATGCTCTTATTCGCTTTCACCTATTTGATTTTGAGTTGTTTCTTAAGTTTCCAGAACCATATTCCTAGACAGTATCTTCAGAAAAAAAACTCAAATAATTAGACGAGATTAGAAATATATTATAATAAAAAAACGTGTTATTTTATGTCTAGGAAAAGGAATCATGTACATTGCCAGCAATATATGCTCTAAGAACAGTGTGTTCATCATTTGTTACAAAATGAATGTTATAAAATGTTTTTACTTGTGAATATACAAAGGTTGTGTATTTTGCCAAAAAATGGGTTTTTTGTGGGAAAACAAAATCGTGTAAATTCATACGTATGTATTCGCTGGGTAGAGACACAGGTTCTCATAAATTCTTAACAAGACATTGCTAAAATTCTTAGACATTTTTCATGGGATAGGGCAGGACATGTTCCTAGCAATTTTGTTTCTCAGATAAAATTGAAGTAGAAGGGACAATGCCATGTTTTTATAAAGTCCGCAATTTCAGAATCCATCAATTACAAAATCTATCCTATAATTATTTGTACTGTACATGTAACATTTCATGACACATCTACGGGATACTATACAAAGAATATATATATATATATAGATATTTATATTATATATAGTAATATATATATATAGATATAATATATGAAATATATAGAGATATATATAATATAAATATATATATATAGAGATATATATATATATATATATATATATATATGTTATAATATATAGATTTATTATAATATATATATATATATATATATAATATATATATATATATATATCTATATATATATATATATATTATCTATATATATCTATATAAATATAAATATATATATTATCTCTATATATATATATATAATATATATATATATATAATATATATATATATATATATATATATATCTATTTCAATTGATTTTTCCTATATACAAAGGAGGCACAAACACAAATACACGCACGGGCTGGAAATTTAACTCCACCCGAGCCCAACCAAAAACGCTAACACTCTGATAACCTGCGCATTAGTACACGTCGAAGAAAAGATGATGTGCCGATCAGGAAGCCCCAGTACATAACGCACATGTGTTATCTTTATATAGCCCATTTCTCCAATCCGATCTTTGGTAGCCATGTCCCTGTATTTGAATAGCTAGGCCAAGTGATAATCGGGCACTTGTAGGCTAGCTACGTGTTCGTTTACCATAATGTCGCCCCAAGGAACTCGCAGAACGTCTGCAATCAGCTGATCATAGACCTTACCAATCCTGAAGTCGGTGCCCTTAGTGAGAATATTCCAACCCCCGAGCTTCTCAACTATCTCTCTCTGCTTGAGCATCTTCTTGAAGATCCACGAGGCGTGAATTGAGGCACGAATCTCATGGATATCTTGATCTTTCACATAGTAGCTGTGGACCCACTTGACCCATAGGTTTTCCTTCTTACGCACTAAATTCCACAGGTGCTTGAGAATAGTAGCTTTTCCAAATATACATGTCTCTAAGGTTTAGCCCCCCTTTAGCAAACGGCAACACTAATTGGCTCCAAGGGACTGCAGCTTTCCTAGAGATCCCCTCTTTCCCTGTCCAGATGAAAGATCTACAAATACTCTCCACCATCTTTATGAGCTTTTTAGGAAGGCAGAAGATCTGGGCCCAAAAATTTTGCATGCCCCCGATGACACTACGGACTAACTGGATCCTTCCTGCATAAGAGAGGAGACGAGAGGACCAAAAACCAATTCTACCAATAATTTTATCCACCAAAGGCCTACAGTCTCTAGTATTCAGCCTTTTAGAATGGAGGGGAACCCCTAGGTATCTGAACGGGAATTCGCCCTCTTCCATTTGGAGGAACTGCAGAATCCGATCTTTACTCTGATTATCTATGCCAGACATATACACATTGCTTTTATTTGCATTGGCCTCAAGCCCAGAGGCCTTAGAGAATCTACTGAAAGTGAGCATCAAGCTATTAATGGAAGCAATATCTGCTCTACAGAACATAAGAAGATCATCAGCAAAAAGCAGGTGAGTGAGATTCACCTTCCGGCATCTGGGGTGGAAGCGGAAAGATGGGTTCTCCTTCTGAATGTTCATGAGCCTTGAGAGGTACTCCATTGTAATGGCAAAGAGGTATGGAGAAATAGGGTCACCCTGGCGTAAACCTTTCTTAGCTGGAAACGGCTTGAGAGGAATACCATTCACAAGAACTGAGAACGAGACCGTGGAAACACACGCCTTGATCCAGTCCACGAACCTAGGAGGGAAGCCCAACTCATTCATAACCGTAAAGAGGAAGCTCCAACTGATGGAATCATAGGCCTTTCTGAGGTCCAACTTGATCATACATCGAGAACTATTGTTTTTCCTGTCATACCCCTTGATGATCTCCGCTGCTAGAAGGATGTTATCTGCCATTTGCCTTCCAGGAATAAACCCTGACTGAGCATGATCAATAACCGTCCCCATCACCTTCTGAAGTCTGGCTGCGAGAATTCTGGAGATGATCTTGTGTAATACTGTGCAGCAAGCAATAGGTCTGTAGTCTCCCACTTTGTTTGCATGTTTGGACTTTGGGATAAGAGTAACTGAAGTGCAGTTGTAAGGAGAGAAGATAGTGTTTGTATCAAAAAACTCTTTGATGGCGCTTATCAAATCCCCTTTGATGATATCCCAAGTCATTTTGAAGAAACACGCATTAAAACCATCTATCCCTGGAGCTTTATTGTCATTCATCCCAAACAAACAATATATATATATATATATATATATATATATATATATATATATATATATATATATATATATATATATATATATATATATATATATATATATATATATATATATATATATATATATATATATATATATATATATATATATATATATATATATATATATATATATATATATATATATATATATATATATATATATCTAGAATTATTATATCTAAAACATATGTAGTTTGTACTAGAAATATTTTGTCTTTGATTAGGTACACATTTTGTGTTGCTGCTGGAGAAGAAGATGTTACTGCACACTTCAAGATCAAAAAACTAATTAGACTGTAGTTTTGTACTAGTTTTCTACTAGAAATGTGTTCAGAAATATTTTTGTAATTGTTTAGAATTATTATATCTAAAACATATGTAGTTTTGTACTAGAAATATTTTATCCACTACATGTGTTTAAAAATATTTTGTATGATATTTATGTAATTGTTTAGAAATGTAATTGGAGATATTTATGTTTCTCTCTACTACATATGTGTTTCTTTGTTCTACAAAAAGGTTTCTTTCAACTATGGATATGAATATTCTGAAAATTGTAATTGAACATTATTAAATTCCAATAAACATTATAAACACTTCAATATGAACATTATAGTTTATAATCTGGCAAACAGCTATCCATTGTAGTTAGACAAGCTTCGTTCTCACTCTTTCGTTTTTTGCATGAAGTTTCCATGAGTCTTACAATTATTAAATTTAATATTTCTTAATGGATATCTGTTTGCCTATGTAGTTAATAATTCTTAATCTTTATCCGATCTAGCGTCAATTCTATTTATGTTATATTTAAGTAGAAGTAAATACTACTATTATTAAATTCCAATAATTATATAAAGGATGAAAAAATGATACTTTTTGCAACTTAAATGTTGTAACTTCATAAAACAATTATAGTAGAAAGAAAGAATTTGAAAAAGTACACAAACATGCATGGTATTTAAATATAACATAAATTGAAAGAAAGACTAATATTATTATAAAACATGCATAAAACATACAGTTTGTAAGTTATATGTTACTAAAAGCTATAAAACCGTTACTACTTTCATAAGTTTGTCAACCACACTTTGTTTAAAGATAACATTTGCTTTCATCACAAAACTAACATCATAATAAAGGTTACATCATATAAAGAGATTACACAAAAGAGTTTTTCAAAGACAACATTTGGTTTCATCAAATCATCTTCTTCTTTCCTTTATCAACATTAGCTTTCTTCTTTGGTTGCCCAACATTAAGATTCTCAAATTCTTCCAATCCTAAGTCAAATGATGGAAAGTCAATATTAGAAGCTCTTGTCCTAACATCCATAAGTTTATCAACCACTTCATCAATTTCTTTCCACACATTAGGATTAGAAAGCCATTGTGAAAGTGTTGGTGATAAAGAGTCTTTCCGCATATTCTGCCGACTTGAGGTTGTGGCTTCAGTAGCCCTTGCTTTCAATCTCTTGAAGTTATTCATATGATATTGAGTGACAATATCAATATTCCTTTTCATTTTAACTAATTCCTCAACAATTTCCTGATAATAAGTAACATAAAAAATCAGAAAAGAAACAATAAATTGTAGATCAGTAACATTTGATAAACAGTCAGTAACATAAACATGAAAGTGAACTTAAAACATGAAAAATTAAAAAGTCAGTAACATTTGATAAACAGTCAGTAACATAAACATGAAGTTTAGTAACATAAAAAGTAAGGAACGAAAATCCTATAAGCAAACACATATAATCAACCATAAAATCCTATGATTACTTTGATTTAGCATCTTCATGCCCTTAATAAAACATCAGATATAATCAACCATATAAGCAAACAGAACTTCAACTTACAGTGCATCAGATTTCTGGAAAAAAATTGTCAAAAACAAACCAATTATTGTTTCATTCGTTGAAAATAAACCAAATTACTATTTTTAAGCAAAAAATCCAGATATTCGGTATAATTACTAAAAGTTAACCAATTGTGTGATTAAAAAGAAGCTTTTAAAAGCTTATAAACAATAAGTGAGTTTTATTTAATTGTTAAAAAGAAAACAATAAGTATAGCACATAAACATGAAAACTTTAATCACTAAAAAGCAACATGAAAATCTCAGAAAGAAACAATAAATGTCTTAAAAGACATAAAACATAACAGTAAAATAAGTAAACTCACATCTTTTGAGTCATTATGAATCTCTTCATCACTAACTATCTTGTACCCTTGTGGCAAGGGAATCGACAAATAATCCTTTTGAATCACATTTGCTTGTTGAAAATCCACACTGTTCTTCTCCATCTTCTTTGACGAGATTGGGAAAGTACAAGAATCAAACTCCCCCAGCCCCATACATCTAGCTTTCAACTCAGACTTGGCTCTCTCTTTCAAAAGATCGTATGTCCAATGTTGTACTAAGGGGTAATTCTTTGGAAGGCCAAACTCCCCTCATACTGAAACGGTGATAATATGCCAACTCCAAAATAGTAACACAAACAGGAATGTATTTCAATTCCTTCTTTTGTGCCCTTCTAACATTTTCCCTTAACCTTTTCAACACCCAACCGCACCAATCTAACGAGCCTAAGGCAGCCACATCCTCTAAAGGCTTAACCAAACTCCAATCCACTTGTTTGTGAGGAGTGGGTGCTAAATAGGTAACCATGACATACATAATAAAAAATCATTTAAAATCAGGACCCCCATCCCGCAAATCAGTAACAATCATGTCAAACAACTTCTGAGAAGAAATTTCCCTAGTGTGACAACTTAATTTCTCCCTCCACTGCTCAATCAAGTAGGTAGCAGGATTGTTTTTTCTTTTCCTAGAAGTTTCAATAACAGGAGTTGAATGACTTAATGGCAAACCAAAAATATCACAGACATCAAATGCTGTTATTGTAAACTTAGTTGTGTCATTTACAATAAAAACACTTGTTTCTGTGTCATATTGTTGGATTAACCAACGCACAATCCCATGAAAACTTTTTAACAAATTAACATGTAACAACCCATCAAAACCTATTTCTTTTAAATCTTCTCGTTGTTTAACAAACATCATATCACACAACATCATAAGTCCCCCAGCATTCGAAAGCAAATGGAAAGATTCTTTTTGCCTGCAACGTAAATTATAAATGTTACTAACTAAAACTAATCAAAAAACAACATAATTATCATCAATAGCAACTCACTTAAAACATGGGTACACAAAAGATGTCAACTACAAATTAATATTTACACCTCTTTGAAAGAGATGGAAATCAAATGCACAATATAAGAGCAAATTAATCCACGTTTCTGTTAAAAACCTAACATGTCTTAAAATCAACATTACTAACTAAAACTAATCAAAAAGCAACATAATTATTGTAACATCCCGTAGTTTAACTCGTGTCGTTATAAAAGAGAAATAGACTTTTTTGAGTAACCAAATATAGTTCGAGTCAAACCGGGGCGTTAAACGGTTAGTTAAAACGGTTCAAGCGAAATAAAACATGAGGACCGAGTTCTAATAGTGCTAATATAATCTACCAGACATAAAGACGAAGCAGCAAGTAAGTTTGCAAAATTAATTCTATTTATTACAACTCGAGAGCGTTCACGCCTCTTAAACCAACATTATAAGAAAATACGGAAACTTAGGTTCATAATAAGTTCTGATTATAACGTTTTATTTCTCCCAGAATAGTCCTCACTCCCCACCTGCAATTAACTTACTGCTAGTCATTATCCGAAAAGGAAACGACATCATCGCAGGATCGTTAAGACCAAAAAGTACACGTCAGCAAGAAATCACAATTCAACTAATCGAGTACAACAAAGTAAAGATATTAACTAAAATAATTTCATGTTCCAGTTAGTCAGCCATACTGCTGTATCTTTTTCAGCCATACTGCTGTATCTATTCCAGCCATACTGCTGGTACCACTTCAAACTCCATAGGCGAGACAATACATTAGGGGGAGCTAACCCCTAAGCAAGTCTCTACCATAGACACACGTCCTACTTCGGTGTCTATGGTCAAGTATGCATACCCCCGCGGTGGCACATAGGCTCCAAAGGCCGCGAGTAAATCATTCCACCAATTGACGTCATACTACGTCCACTTTCAAGTTAGTGAGGTCATACTACCTCTGATTATTAAAAGTTATAATATAATAAATTATTCAGAAGCGTAACAATATACACATTACATGCCCATACTTTACCTTTGTTACCACAACATATGGTACGTAACATATATTATAATTCTATGCTGCGTGTACGTACCTTGACCAAGCAAACAATTCACAAATGTCCTAATCAATTCCCGGTTACGAATCGGTTTCCTACAAGGTTTAACCGTATTCGGGAAATAAGCACACATTCACATCTTCCTCAAAGCAACCATAACACATACATACGACTACCATCACACATAAAACACATACACATATCATGAATCATACACCACATCTCTAAGACATATTAAATACTAAAAAAAAAACAGCATATGAAATCTGTCCAGAAACCTGTCTTAACACTGTCAAACAGGAAATCCGACTTCACCGTTGCGTCCGGAAGGCATCAAAACCCCCGGGTACCAATTTTCATGATTTATAACATAGTATAAGTATTTTTAACCTAATTTCAAAGTCAAAAATGCTCCAAAAACACCTTTTTCCCACAATTTAACAAACCTACGGGATTTTGCCAATTTTACTAAAATACATACAAAATTCCAATTTCCACATTTCCTATGAAATCTATACCATAAAATTATAAACTCATGTCCACAAGAAAATCATTTTCAAAATTCTCAAATAATTAATTTCTTACAAAATACAAATCTTCATAAACAAATCATTCATCAATACTTAAGATCTTCATACCATACCAAAACAAATCCTTATACTACAATACAATTTCTTCATAAAAATCCTAATTTAAATATATTATTATTATTATTATTATCGTTATTATTTTTATACATTCTCCATCCCCTTAATTTAACATGCTCATATAAAGATAAATTCTAAAGCAAAACATCCTACACTATCATGTGATAACTATATAGAAAATTTACTTCATTTTGTTAAATCATGGAAGAAATGGTCATGGATCAAAATTCACAAATCACATAATTAAATTTAAACTTAATATAAAAATAAATGGAGATTTATACTTACAATGATATGAAAAACACCAAAAATTCACGGTTGCAAATGGTTCTAGGCGTGTGGAATTAGGTAGGTTTTGTGGGAGTTTTTCTTAAGTTTTCTAGGAATTGTAAGTAGAATGCAAATGAATTAAGGAATTAAGGACATTAAGCAAATAAAGAATTAAGGAATAAGAATAATGGATCATTATTGAGTGATCTTTCATTTCACTCTAATGGGAGTTACAACCCAAGCCAAAACCCTAATGGGCTGGCCAACCTATCATATTCCCTCCATTTTATTTTTTTTTCTTTTAAAAATTTGAAATAAGAAATGGGCTAAAGGTTTTGGGCCCGAAAAAGCTAAATTGTTAAAAAGGACTGAAAATACATGATCAAGCCCAAAATAAATAAATAAAAAAATTATTTATATAAAATAATATTACTATTAAATCATTAAATATATCGGAAAAATATCGGGGTGTTACAGACTACCCCCCTTAAAAAGGTTTTGACCCCAAAACCATAACTTACAAACACAAAAAAAACATAAAACAAGCACACACACACAAACTACAAAACAAGCACATAACAAAAGAAAATAGGTCGAAATAACTCAACACGCGAAATTCCTATCGCCTTCTACCCCCCTTAAAAAGTTACGTCCCCGTAACTCACTAACCTGAGAGAAAAGGTGTGGATACTTCTCTTGCATGGAAACTTCTGTTTCCTAAGTTGCCTCTTGTGACCGATGATTTGACCATAGAATCTTAACCATTGCAACATCATTTCGCCGAGTACTGCGAACCTTTCTATCTAAACTCTTAACAGGTTGCTCTTCATAGGTGAGGTTCTCATCAAGATCTAACGGCTCTGGGTCTAAGACATGCGAAGAAACCGTAACATAACGTTTTAACTGGGAGATATGAAAAACGTCGTGAACCTTACCCAGCGCATTAGGGAACCCTAACTGGTAAGCTAACTTCCTTATCCTTTCCACAATATTATAGGGACCAATGAAACGTGGGCTTAACTTCCCACGAGCACCAAAACGATTCACGCCTTTCATTAGAGACACACGGAGTAGACTTTGTCGCCTACTGCATACTCATCAAGCTGACAGCGAAGATCGGCGTATGAATTCTGTCGATCTTGGGCTGCCTTCACTTTCTCGCGAATTAGCTTAACTTGATCAGTCATCTGAACTAACATATCCGGTCCTAAGGTGATAGACTCAGTGAAATCATCCCAAGACACCGGGCTACGGCACTTGCAACCATAAAGTGCCTCAAACGGAGCCATTTGACTTGTGGCCTGATAACTGTTTTATAAGAGAACTCCACCAGATCCAAATGGTCATCCAATGAACCCTGCCACTCCATGGCTATCGCTCTCAACATGTCCTCAAGCACCTGATTAACACGTTCAGTTTGACCATCCGTCATAGGGTGGAAAGACGCTATAGAGAAGAGTGTTTCCCAAAGCATGCTGTAACAATTTCCAGAAATGTGACAAGTATCGAGTAACCCGATTGCAGACAAAAGTACGAGGTATCCCATGATATCGAACCACGTATTTAATGGAAGCACAAGCAAGTTGTTCCATATCCTACTTACAGTTCATCCGAATAAACCTTGCAGACTTAGTAAGCCTATCCACAATAACCCAAAGAGTATCATTACCATCCATAGTTCATGTCAAACGTAACACGAAATCCATAGAAATGTCGTCCCACTTCCATACCAGAACTTCTAAAGGTTGCAGTAACCCAACTGGTCTTCGATGTTTACTCTTAACCTTTAGACACGTTAAACTCTTGGAAACAACTTTTGCAATATTCTTCTTCATTCCCGACCTCCAAAACATGCCCTTTAAATCTTGATACATCTGGTCCCCACCAGGGCGAACAGAGTACTTAGAGTTATGCGCTTCATTCAACAATCTCTCCTTTAAAGAGTCGCACCTATCCGGCACACACCATCGTCCTTTAAAACAAACGCGACCATCCTCATGAATTGTAAAACCTTCAGCTTTACCTTCACTGACCTGCTCACGAAGCTTAACAAACTTGGAGTCATCCAATTGTTTAGCCATAAAATCCTTAAAGAACGTAGGTCGAACAGATAAAGCCCCCAACTTGGCCTCTAGCTCCCCTTCTTTGATTATCTCTAAATTCATTCTCTCAAACTCCTCACTTAACTCCTCAGAAGTAATCAATGTTGCAACCGAGTGTTTCGATTTCCTACTTAGGGCATCAGCAACCACATTTGCGTGACCCTCGTGATAAGAAATCTCCAAATCGTAATCACTGATTAATTCCAACCAACGTCGTTGTCGCAAATTAAGCTCAGGTTGTGAAAACAAGAATTGTAAACTTTGGTGATCTGTGAAGATCGTACATTTCACTCCATACAAATAATGACGCCAGATCTTCAACGCAAAAACCACAGCCGCTAACTCTAAGTCATGTGTCGGATAGTTGACTTCGTGAGTCTTCAATTGTCGCGAAGCATAAGCTACTACCTTCCTATCTTGCATCAAGACACAACCAAAACCATGTTTGGAAGCATCGCTATACACGGAGTACTCCAAAGAAGGATCATGTAAGACCAATACTGGAGCAGTGGTTAATTTTTTTCCTTCAACAATAAAAAGGCTCTCTCGCAGTCTTCGGTCCACTCAAACTTCTTCTCCTTCTTCATCAAGGATGGAAGTGGGCGAGCAATACGGGAGAAGTCCTTTACAAAACGACGATAATACCCGGCTAAACCCAAGAAACTCCGAACTTCCGTAACATTTCGAGGTGTAGACCAGTCTCGGACGGCCTCCACTTTCGTCTCATCGACTGAAATACCATCCTTAGAGATGAGATGACCTAGGAAGGCCACCTGTTCTAACCAAAACTCACACTTCGAAAATTTTGCATACAACTGATTTTCCCGTAGAATCTGCAAGACTAACTTTAGATGTTCTCGGTGTTCTTCTTGAGTATTAGAGTATACCAAAATGTCATTAATGAACACTACCACACACTTATCGAGATATGCATTAAAACCCGATTCCTCAATCCCATAAAAGCTACTGGTGCATTCGTCAACCCAAAAGGCATCACGGTTAATTCGAAGTGTCCATACCTCGTTCTAAAAGCTGTTTTACTGATATCCTGCTCTTTAATACGTAACTGATGGTACCCTGACCGCAGATCGATCTTTGAAAAGACTATAGCTCCTTAGAGTTGATCAAAAAGATCATCGATCCGTGGTAACTAGTACTTATTCTTAACAGTGACCTTATTCAGTTCTCAGTAATCAATACAGAGACATATAGTTCGTCCTTTTTCCTCACAAACAACACCGGGCTCCTCAGGGAGAAACACTAGGCCGTATATAACCCTTTTTTAACAACTCCTCTAATTGAACCTTCAATTCCTCCATCTCCTTTGGGGCTATTTGGTAAGGAGCTTTTGACATTGGCCCTATCCCAAGTAGTAATTCGATCGAAATGTCCGCGTCCCTTCTTAGTGGCATACTAGGAAGTTCTTCAGGAAAAACATCCTTAACGTCCTTGACCACCGGAATGTCCTCAAGACGCACCTTCCGCTCCTTCACCTTACTTATACTGCACAAAAACCACGGTTACCCTTGCTTGATTAGTTTTCTGACTTTCAATAACGACACGATTTTTACCTTTGGTCCCTTAGAAAGACTCCTATATTTAACCTTCTCCCCTAGGTCCACTAAGAGTCACAAACTGTTCTTCACAATCTATTATCGCTTTATATATATTCAGCCAATCCATCCCAAGTATTACATCTAGATCATCCATTTCTAAAGGAAATAAATCAATGGAAAATTTTACTTTTTTTTTATCTTAATCAACACTTCACGAAACAACATGCTACAATGAAAAGTCTCTCCAAAAGCAATAGCGACTGAAAGAGATGTTTCCTTGGGTTTTTTTTTCCAAACTTAATTCCTTAACTCTAGATTTTGAAACGAACGAGTACGATGCACCAGAAACAATAAGTGCTTTAACACACTTTGTATTGATGCAGAACGTACCAGTGACCACATCCGACGCCTGCGTTGATTCTCTTAAGTTAACTGCTGAAAGTCTGCCATTATTCTGAGTAGCAGTGGTAGCACCACCTTGATTACCACATTGACCTGAAAAATTCTCGTTTTCAGAATTCCCCTGTGGTTGCTGAACACCGGAATGATTCCCTTGAAACCTAGGGTTTGTGGCACCCACCAAGTTTCGACCAAAATTACCACCATTGTGGTTTCCCTTTCCAGCTTCGGTATTACCACATCGTTCGTTACCGAAACATTGTTATTGAAAGCGTCGATGATTTCCCCCTTGAAGCTCTTGTTGTTCCAAACGAGTATAACACTTATACATTCTATGGCCCGGTTTACCATAGTGAGAACAGTCCACAAACATACCCCGGCAGTCCCTTCCTGGGTGATTTTTTTATAGCATATTCTACAGTTATAAATTATTTCCTTCCCATTACGGTCATATAAAGGCTTCTGCATCATAACCTCTAGGGTCGAATCCCCTTTACTCTTGATGTTCTGGCTTGTATGGAAGCCTTTTTCTTGGAAGCCTCCAAACGGCTTATGCTTCTTGAAATGGTTATGAACGTGATTATCTCATTCATTGCATTCTGAAGCATGGGTTCCTTCCTCTTTTCCCCACAATGACCCATCTTCTCTTGTTCCTTCCTAATAACATTTCCAATATGTGCTGCTCTCTTGTATAGTTGGTCTAAAGTATCGTATCTATCAGTCTCAATGTGTTTTTGAATCTCATACGATAGACCTAATTCGAAGCGCTGAATTTTCTTTCCCTCATTTAGGACATCCTCAAGGCAAAATTTTAAGTGTTCCATAATTTCTGGTAATAGTCATCCACTGTCACATTCCCCATCTCAAACCTAGCAAACTCATTTGTATTGTCCTTTCACACATGAAGCGGATAGAATTGATCCTTAACGCTCCCTTAAATTTTCCAGCTTAAGTCACCATCGTTTTCAGCTATTAACCTTGTCTTACTATGGGTCCACCAATAGTCAATGTCTTCCATTAGGAAAAACGCGGCTTAGTGAACCATGAACTCAGCGGAACATCTCACCATACTGAAGAGTTTATCAAATTCTCTCAGCCAGTGTTTCCAGCATAGGAGGTACACCTTTCCCACTATAAGTCGAGGGTTTACTCTAGACTATCCTCTTACTAATCGATGAAGCTCTTTCCTCCAAGGATTTCTGTCTAGAGTTCCTTGCGCCAGCTAGGGCCTTCATTAGGTTTCGAAGCACACGATCAGAGTTTCCTCTTTGTTCGGGCCTTTTCAAGAAAGGTGGCATATTGACAAGTATACTAGAGTCTAATAATCGAATCCTCCCACTTTTCCTAAATACAATACCTAACCGATTCTACTTACTAATGTTCAAACTTTTATAAACACATTATGTAAATTTCACTTTCCATCTCACGAGGACGAAAAACACGAGAAATAACACAAAAATAAAAAAAAATAATATCACAAAGATGAACAACATTCAAATTCAAATCAGTAATGCCATATTATTCCAATCCAAAACTACTTGGGTATAAAATCCCACATATCCACTGTTTGACTATTACAAAAGTCTGAAAATAAATAACCTGATCGTTCAACTAACAAAATTGTTCACGATTTATTACTACTATGGAACTTGACATACGAACTTGTACGCATGCATACTCAGATGAAGTAGAAACAATCAGGCAAATAAAGGTGACACATCCAAATGGTCCTAATCGTCCATGTATCGATCAAGGTCAAAATCAGCATCACTAGAGTCATCGCTAGACGTGCTATCAGAATCAGAAAGAGCTCCTACAGATAAGGAATCACTCAAGACAGTCGCTCTGTGGAATCAGAAAGTTCTACAATTACTGGTTCAGGTGGTCTTTCCTCCCACATAATGATTTCACTTTCTTCCTCACTCATAGGATCTTCTCGCCTCACCGACCAACCCCCTAAAATGACTATGTCACTATCACTATCGCTCATAGTATCATTTCTATCAACTATTTCCCTCTCCATATCAGCATCATAACCGTCTCCCACATTATCCTCATAGGGTTCTACGACCTCTCCTAAGGAATCTTCCTCCATATAATCCTCCTGTTCCTCTTCAGGATCTTCCTCAAAATCCTCCTCGGGTTCCTCTTCTGGATCCTTATCGGAATCCTCATCTAGGTCCTCTTCAAAATCAAACTCATCAAATTTATCAGTAACGCTGAGTTTAGGTCAACTACGGGAACAACCTCCTCAATAATGTCAGCCCTTACCCCACTAGACTTCGAAATGTCAATTCCGTCCCGACCCATAGTCTCTACTACTCTAACCCTTCTGCCGATTTCTCGATCAAACTGTTCAATTCTCTCATTCAGTTCAGCCAACTCCTCATCTATTATACTCTCATATACTTATTTATATTTCTTGTAAATCATTTCCATACAACGTGTATAGTCTAGGTCACTTTCATCCTCTTTTCTATCCCAATTTCATAAAGCCTCAATCTCTGTCCAAGCTAGTGCACTCTCCAGGGTTCTTCTAGGGTACCAATTCCCTCTTCAGCAGGTCTCTTTCTAAGATAAGACAGAAAAAACAATAATCGAACTTTCTGACTCAGAAATAAAGCAAACGAGACAATCCATTTCTAAGATAAGACAAAGATAGATATAGACAGAATACTACAAATGTATAAACATAACTTCTACCATACACACATTAAAACTTATGTATGACAACATACTTAATGACACTAAACAAAAGACATAATTCATATTTCCCCTTAATGTCTACCCATTACTCTCGTCATCATTTATTCATTATTAGTCTATCTGTTTAGATAATAAATACTAAATAGAACTCCCGCTCTGATACCAATTGTAACATCCCGTAGTTTAACTCGTGTCGTTTTAAAAGAGAAATAGACTTTTTGAGTAACCAAATATAGTTCGAGTCAAACCGGGGCGTTAAACGGTTAGTTAAAACGGTTCAAGCGAAATAAAACATGAGGACCGAGTTCTAATAGTGCTAATATAATCTACCAGACATAAAGACGAAGCAGCAAGGTAAGTTTGCAAAATTAATTCTATTTATTACAACTCGAGAGCGTTCACGCCTCTTAAACCATCATTAAAAGAAAATACGGAAACTTAGGTTCATAATAAGTTCTGATTATAACGTTTTATTTCTCCCAGAATAGTCCTCACTCCCCACCTGCAATTAACTTACTGCTAGTCATTATCCGAAAAGGAAACGACATCATCGCAGGATCGTTAAGACCAAAAAGTACACGTCAGCAAGAAATCACAGTTCAACTAATCGAGTACAACAAAGTAAAGATATTAACTTAAATAGTTTCATGTTCCAGTTAGTCAGCCATACTGCTGTATCTTTTTCAGCCATACTGCTGTATCTATTCCAGCCATACTGCTGGTACCACTTCAAACTCCATAGGCGAGACAATACATTAGGGGGAGCTAACCCCTAAGCAAGTCTCTACCATAGACACACGTCCTACTTCGGTGTCTATGGTCAAGTATGCATACCCCCGCGGTGGCACATAGGCTCCAAAGGCCGCGAGTAAATCATTCCACCAATTGACGTCATACTACGTCCACTTTCAAGTTAGTGAGGTCATACTACCTCTGCTTATTAAAAGTTATAATATAATAAATTATTCGGAAGCGTATCAATATACACATTACATGCCCATACTTTACCTTTGTTACCACAACATATGGTACGTAACATATATTACAATTCTATGCTGTGTGTACGTACCTTGACCAAGCAAACAATTCACAAATGTCCTAATCAATTCCCGGTTACGAATCGGCTTCCTACAAGGTTAAACCGTATTCGGGAAATAAGCACACATTCACATCTTCCTCAAAGCAACCATAACACATACATACGACTACCATCACACATAAAACACATACACATATCATGAATCATACACCACATCTCTAAGACATATTAAATACTAAAAAAAAACAGCATATGAAATCTGTCCAGAAACCTGCCTTAGCACTGTCAAACAGGAAATCCGACTTCACCGTTGCGTCCGGAAGGCATCAAAACCCCCGGGTACCAATTTTCATGATTTATAATATAGTATAAGTATTTTTAACCTAATTTCAAAGTCAAAAATGCCTCCAAAAACACCTTTTTCCCGACAATTTAACAAACCTACGGGATTTTGCCAATTTTACTTAAAATACATACAAAATTCCAATTTCCAAATTTCCTATGAAATCTATACCATAAAATGATAAACTCATGTCCACAAGAAAATCATTTTCAAAATTCTCAAATAATTAATTTCTTACAAAATACAAATCTTCATAAACAAATCATTCATCAATACTTAAGATCTTCATACCATACCAAAACAAATCCTTATACTACAATACAATTTCTTCATAAAAATCCTAATTTAAATATATTATTATTATTATTATTATTATTGTTATTATTTTTATACATTCTCCATCCCCTTAATTTAACATGCTCATATAAAGATAAATTCTAAAGCAAAACATCCTACACTATCATGTGATAACTATATAGAAAATTTACTTCATTTTGTTAATATCATAGAAGAAATGGTCATGGATCAAAATTCACAAATCACATAATTAAATTTAAACTTAATAGAAAAATAAATGGAGATTTATAGCTTACAATGATATGAAAAACACCAAAAATTCACGGTTGCAAATGGTTCTAGGCGTGTGGAATTAGCTAGGTTTTGTGGGAGTTTTTCTTAAGTTTTCTAGGAATTGTAAGTAGAATGCAAATGAATTAAGGAATTAAGGACATTAAGCAAATAAAGAATTAAGGAATAAGAATAATGGATCATTATTGAGTGATCTTTCATTTCACTCTAATGGGAGTTACAACCCAAGCCAAAACCTAATGGGCTGGCCAACCTATCATATTCCCTCCATTTTATTTTTTTTTCTTTTAAAAATTTGAAATAAGAAATGGGCTAAAGGTTTTGGGCCGAAAAAGCTAAATTTTTAAAAGGACTGGAAAATACATGATCAAGCCCAAAATAATAAATAAATAAATTATTTATATAAAATAATATTACCATTAAATCATTAAATATATCGGAAAAATATCGGGGTGTTACAATTATCATCAATAGCAACTCACTTAAAATATGGGTACACAAAAAGATGTCAGTAAAAATTAATATTTACACCTCTTTAAAAGAGATGGAAATCAAATGCACAATATAAGAGCAAATTAATCCACGTTTCTGTGAAAAACCTAACATGTCTTAAAATCAACATTACTAAATTTTACATATACGTCTATTATAGAGAAACTCAAAATTATGATAATGTTAACTAGATCAATTCTACACAAACGTTTTTTGTTGGATTGTAATTTAACTGGAGCAAATTATGATCCAATGTTAACGGATCAATTATAGAAAACATAAATCAATTTCAAAAGCAAGGCATAATACTATAAATAACAACAAACTAAGCAAAAGAAACATATTAAATAGCACTCAAGTAAAAGATATCAACAATTTCTGATTACTCACTCTTCAGGAGGAATAAACAATAACAGATGAAGATGCAACATTCTTCTTCCGGACAAAAGCTTTAGCTTTTTGAGAAGCTAACCTTAACTGCAAAGCACGACTTCTAGTCAACCTAGAAGGCGATTGAATTTGAACAGCTACATAAAAATTTATTTTAAAGCAAAAAAAAAACTGTATTAACTTAAATTTCTTAAAACGCAAACCTGTTATTTTTTTTTTTTGATTAACAATTGTCATCTTTGTTTCAACTTCTATATAGAAAAACAAAAAAAATTTAATACACTAACACACAATTAAAAAACAACATGAAAAAGTATAAAAGTACAAGAAATAAAAAATACCTTTTTCTTCACTCTCACTATCATCACTTCCCGATTCTGATTGATTTGATTATCAGATGAAGATTCACTTGAACTAGTAAAAA
>JAAKBH010000148.1:0-253956 GCA_019776075.1 Amaranthus palmeri
ATGAGCATATCATCAACGTAAAGACATATAATGACTCCGTCGCCTTGCTCATCAAATTTGCTATAAACGCATTTATCCGCTTGATTCAATTTGAATCCAAAGGACAATATCGTTTCATCAAATTTTTGATGCCATTGTTTCGGTGCTTGTTTTAGTCCGTACAACGACTTAACAAGTTTACACACCTTGTTTTCATGTCCTTTCAAAACAAACCCTTCGGGTTGTTTCATATACACTTCTTCATCTAGTTCACCATACAAAAACGCAGTTTTTACGTCCATTTGGTGAATCACTAGATTGTGTATCGAAGCCAAAGCTATCAACAACCGAATAGTGGTTGTCCTTGCGACAGGTGCATATGTATCAAAATGATCGATACCAGGTTTTTGTCTAAACCCTGTGCCACTAAACGGGCTTTGAACTTATCAATAGTTCCATCTATTTTCATCTTTTTACGAAAGATCCACTTGCAACCAATCGGTTTGCAAGTCGGTGGTAAATCTACCAAAACCCAAGTATTATTTCCCATGATTGAGTCCATTTCATCATTAATTGCTTCCTTCCAAAACGCACTGTCTTGAGAAGCCATAGCATCGCTATATGTCAATATTCTCCTTCCACATTAAATAAATATGGAAAACTTGATTGAATATCGGTACGAGTACCTTCAACCAAATATACATGAAAATCTGAACCAAAAGATTTTGGTCTCCGTTGTCTTTTACTCCTCCTAGGAATTTCTTCCACATCATCGGGAGTTTCTTGTTCGATGTCTTGTTGATTCCCATCAACATCATCGTTTTCATTCGGGTTTTCATGTTGAATATCTTTGATTTCAACATCATCGTCATTGGTACTAATCCGTAGATCTCGTTGTCTACTAATCGATGAAAAACGATTCTCATCGAAAATCGCATCCCTTGACTCTATTATCGAATGAATCGCAATATAGTCATTTTGTTCTATTACATAGAACCTATAAGTTTTGCTTTGATTAGCATAACCTACAAAGATGCATTCAATGCCTCGTTCACCGAGTTTCTTTCTCTTCGGTCCGGGTACTCTAACAATAGCCCGACACCCCCAAACTTTAAGATAACTTAAGTTCGGTTTTCTTTTGTACCATAACTCATAAGGAGATTCCTTATTGGTTCTATTTGGAACCCGGTTGAGGATGTGACACGCGGTCAACATAGCCTCTCCCCAAAACCCGTCACTCAAATTGGAGTATGACAACATGGAATTAACCATTTCTTAAAGAGTTCTATTCTTCCTTTCCGCCACACCATTTGATTGTGGTGCATAACCGGCGGTAGTTTCATGTATAATTCCCATTGATTGGAAATATTGAGGATCATAATATTCTCCTCCCTTATCGGTCCTTAATCTCTTAAGTTTACCATTAATCTGAAGTTCAACTTCATTCTTGTAAACCTTAAAGAAATCAAGTGCCTCATCTTTTGTATGCAAAAGATAAACATAGCAAAACCTAGAATAATCATCAATAAAAGTAACAACATATCTTTTATTGCCTAAAGATGGTGTGCTATGGAAATCACATAAATCACTATGTACAAGATCTAAAATATTAGATTTTCTTTCTACACTTTTGAAAGGTGACTTAGTGATCTTATTAAGCATGCATGTTTTACAATTTACCGATTTTCGTTCACACATTGGAATCAAATCATGCTTAGCCATAAAAGATACTTTACCAAAATTAACATGCGCTAATCTAAGATGCCATAAATAATGTAAATCATCATCATGAGAATTAACATTGCAAATAATATTAGAATATTTACAAGACAAAGATAGTTTAAACAAGTTACAACATAAATAGGCACGTCCTACATACATATTACCCTTACTTATAATACATCTATCGGCCTCGAATACAAGCTTATATCCTAATCGGTTTAGGATTGGACCGGAGACGAGATTCCTACTAATGTCGGGAACATAATAAACATCCCTAAGGATCAAAGTATTCCCCGAAGTACACAAAAGCTCCACTTGTCCTTTGCCAAGGACTTTGATAGGCGAGTTGTCTCCCATGTAAAGACTTTCTCCATCCACAACTTCATGTAGCGTTGTGAACCAGTGTTTGCTTTTGCATACATGTCTAGCGGCTCCCGAATCGATCCACCAAGACATGTCTTCATCCTGCACAACATTCACATTAGAATCCATGGAAGAAACATTCAATTTAGAATTTTCATCCAAAAATACAGGATTACCTTTAGTAGGAGGAGGGTTGTTGCTTGAAGAAGCACCACCCTTCATTTTCTTAAGTTTATTCTTAAGCACAAAGCAGTTTTTCTTGCGATGTCCAGGTCTACCACACTCCCAACAAACATTGTCATAGACTTTGTTCTTGCCTTTACCCTTTGGGTGTTGTGGTTTCCTCTTCTTGTCTCCACTTGTAGTGGCCTTAGTATCATCAATCACCATGTTCACAGATGAAAGATTGGGATTATCTCCCTTGGAACTTTCAAGTTCCCTTAAACTTGACTCAATTTGAAGATGTTGAGCAGGTCCCACAAGAGAAATTTCTTCCTTCTTGTGTTTGAGGGCATGTTTCACATCCCTCCAAGTATTGGGTAGTTTATCTATGATACTTGAAACAATAAATATTTCATCCATAGATATATCATGCATCTTCATGTTATTGTACATGCGTTGCAACTCATGGAATTGATCCATAACAGGACGGTTGTCCAACATTTTGTAATTATTAAAGTTAGTGATCAAGAACTTTTTAGAACTAGCGTCTTCCGCCATATACTTATCTTCCAAACTATCCCACAATAGTTTGGCGGACTCATGAAATTGGTAAATATCAAACAAAGAATCACACATACCGTTTAGAATATGCCCACGACAAATAAAGTCGTCATTCTCCCATTTTTTCCTCTTTCTAGCCTCCTCTAGAGTTTCATCCTCCTTCTCTTCCGGCTTTGGAGTGGAAATGACATAGTAAACGTTGAGGGAAGTTAACAAGATTTGCATCTTCTTTTGCCACCGACGAAACTCCACACCAAGAAATTTGTCTAACTTCATAAAGTTTGAAGTAAGATCTTTCACACTTGCCATATTCCAGAAATATCACAAAAGATTGTTAAAAGATGTACAAAAGGAAAGTGCTGTAAATTACAATTACACTACACTACTACAATATACTATGTATATAAGCCTTTGTGTTTATGGCAATGATCTTCTTCAAACAACGAACCACGAACAAGATGAACACCGTAGAGAAGATTAGTTGCAACCCAATGGTCACCGGAAATCTTGATATAAGATTGAAGGCGTATGGAAACTTTCCTTTTGTGATATATCCCCCACAAAGGTACTTGGGTTATGATGATGGATATTCACAACGAGATACAATCAATCACATTAACCGATGAGTACGCACCGATTAATCTAAACAACAAAGAGTTTATAAGAGAATATGAAATCAGAAAAACAAAAGAGAAGTTAATTACTCTTCTCAATGAATCAAGAGAAATGAGAGAAAGAACAATAGAAATCAGAATTTCTATCAAATGTTAAGAGTGATTTGATATGCATGTGCCCACACCTATTTATAGAGTGTGAAGAGTCACATGTCTTCATCCAAACCATGCTTGGTGGTTACCAGGCAAAATAGAGTGTTTTAGTGAAGTAAAACACTCGTCCATAACAACACATGACTTCACGAAGCATAGCTTAGCTTCATGAAATAACACACTGTTTCAGAGGTGCTCGAACGAGCACATAAGGTGCTCGAACGAGCATGATGCAAAACAGTTTCCAGAGACTTTCTGACGCGAAATTCTCTAAGTGCTCGAACGAGCACTATAGGTGCTCGAACGAGCAAATGCCAAAACAAACAAACAGAAGCATTCTGATCAGCCCGGGACCAAGTGCTCGAACGAGCAACAGAGTGCTCGAACGAGCACAGTTATGCTCGAACGAGCACAGTGACCGAGCAGCCCAATTTTGCTTTCTTTTGTTTCCGTTTCGTTCCGTTGTTACGTACTTGCTTAGTTTATGCCTTAAACACGTTTCTAAGCCTTGGAATATTGTCCTACATGCTCTAAATATCCAACAATTCTATACCGAATATGTGAGTTTATTTAAAAATAGTCGATAGTTAATTTTCTCAAATAAATCATTAGCATCATCATCGTATCCAATATCCCGCCTGAAAGCAAGGTCTAAGTGAGGTAAGGTAACGGACAATCCAAACAGCTGAGTGACAATGTTGTCGCAAGAGTGCAGCTATTAGAAAAAAGACAGCATAAGCAGACTAAACCTAACCAAAAAAAGAAAATAAAATGACGAAAAAAGTAAAATAAAATAAAAATATAGTAAACTACGATAATTATACAAAGAAACAAAAAAAATGTGTAAGAAACAACTAGACTCTAGGGCAGGAGTAACTATAGAAACTACTAGGACAAAGTTCCCAAATAAATATGATAAGATAATACGAAAAATGTGCAAATGAGATGAAAATTAAAGTTAAAAACTTTGCTGAGAATCAAAAATAAAAAAATAGATAGCCAAAAAAATTATAGGGCAACAATTATGGAATAAAGAATACTTTTGAAAATTTGGATCATTTTAGACTTTGATTTCACGAGAGCAATCATACATTATGCATTTAATGCTTTTGAAGTGATTATTATAATTTTGAATATTGTTTATATACACAGATGAAATCAAAGGTTCAGGGGATATTAAAAAGTCAGACCATAATTATATAATTATACGAAAAATTACAAAAAATTATTTAATATAAAACGCATTTGGCAAAAAAATTACCTATTCTACTAATCTAATTTTTTTTTGAAAACTACTTGATATGACATAAATGTTTGCAAAACACAACCACGTGACAGAAACCGTTTGTTGACCATTAATTGTATGTTTGACCAATTGGTTGTCACGTGACGCTATTTGTTGAACATTTAGTGTCTAATAATCTTGTAATTACAATCACTCAGTACTACTAAAGTAGTGGGACCATATGTATTAATATACCAGGTCCAAAGGGGTCCAAAGAGTGTTACAAGAAAGGACAAAATGAGCAAAGGGAAAAACCAAGTTAGGCACAAAAAGTCGACTCGGCTTTGGCTTCTGGAATCAAAATTTTGTCCAGAAGGAAAAGCCGAGTCGGCTGTCCTTGTGCAGGACCAACCGCCGACTCGGCGGTACCTGCTGAAAATGACCGTTGGTCTTTTCTTCCCGTTTTTCTTGGAGTAAATGCCTAGGATTCTTTTTAATGCTCATATTCTCTGATTTTATTATGGAGTATTAAGGTCCATTATACTCATAAATGCCTAGAAATCTAGAATAATGGCATTGATGTCTTGATCATCAATATGATCATTATGGTGCTTAATGGCTAGAGGCTCTTCTTGTAGTATAAATAGAGGACCTTGGTGATTGAGTTGAGTACACCTTTTCTCTGAATTCTTTCTCACTTTCTCTCATTTGTATTGCTAATCCAAGAGAGTAATTAACTCTTGCTTGGCTTTTCATTGCTTATAATTCCTAAACACATTGTTATTAAGTAATATATCCTAAGTACTAAGGGTATATTGAAGTTGTTTGTATCTCGTTGTGAATTTCCATTCCTAAACCCAAGTACCTTTGTGGGCGAAATATCACAAAAGGAAAGTGAGCACACGCCTACAACTTCTATCAAGTTTCCGGGTAACGGTCGTCGTTACGAACATATCTTCAAGGTTACATTTAGCATTGTTATTGTTGTTGTAATTACGTTTTGTCATCATTAAAGTGGTTTATACAAATTCTCGCTTGTAATTTGTATTGTCATTATATACTATTCGTAATACTATTCAATTTTTTCTTCAACCTTTTCCTAATTTTAAGTTCTTTTTTCTTTCTAACTCTCCAATCTGTCAATTTCTCAACAGCACAACCATTATCATCTTTATTCAATTCTTGTTTGTTGCATTCATACCATTCCTTTGTTGTTCCTATAACAAATTAATACATAAATCAACCAATATGCATAATTCAATCAAGTAAACCCTAAAAAAATTTCAACAATAAAAAGTGCAAACTTAATCAATTAAACCCTTACTCCTAGCTATGGATAGTATACAATACTTATATTACTATTTGAAATATATATATATATATATATATATATATATATATATATATATATATATATATATATATATATATATATATATATATATATATATATATATATATATATATGTGTGTGTGTGTGTGTGTGTGTGTCGCACTAATAAATTTGTGCATTACACGAGTTTCTATATTAGTTATCTATACTATATACTAAAACCGTTATTCAGTAAGGACACGTGTCACTCTCACGTTAATTATTTTCCCTCCAAATTAACAAATGGGTATTTTTAGTAAATTTCTTCATTTAGCTAAATTAGGTAATTAGCATCATTCTTTATTCTTTATGTTATAATATATACGTTTCATATTCCAGTTATTTTATACTATCATATATTTTATAAAAATTGGACAATATATGCTGAATAGGAATAAAAATGGCAATAAAAAAATTATCATTTATATTTTCATTAATATACTAAAAGAGTAGCTAATTAGGTAAGAAAATAATGGGAAAATGTAAAGCTTGACTTGCATATTTTGAAAAATAGTAACTAATAAGATAAGGAAAAATAATGTTAATCAAATTTTCCGTGCTTGGCACGAGATTTAAGCTAGTATTATTATATATATACACATATTTTAGAAACATTCTTTAAAATAGTTGATGTTCAACCAAATTTTCTTCCGACTGTTCTTAATTTCTGACCATTTTCTTCCGATTGAAAAAACAGTTGGATAGAGCTTTACCAACCAAATTTCGAATGTTTTGGGCAATCGAAATTGACCTATTTTTTTAGTGTTTAAGTTCCACATGACTTTTTTATTTTTTTACCATTAACTTCGTTTAATACATTATAATTCTTATGATCCTACTATTTTTTTTCTCCATAAATTTGTGCAAAGTAATATTTCTACCATCTAGTTTATCATTACTCCTTTTTTGAATTATACTCCCTCCTATTCATCTTAATTGTTTCATTTACTTTATGCACTCTATCCAATGCACTTATTCAATCCTTAATATTTTTAATTGTGTATAACTAAAAATTATAAAAAAATTTGATATTAATAAACTTTTGATTAAAACGAATCGAATAAGATCTCACATTACTATGTTTTAACTTATAGATTAATAATAAAATACAATTTAAAAGTGATGGATGAATAGTGTCCCAAAAGTAAATGAGACACATAAGAAGAATAGAAGGGAGTACATTTTTATTCTATATAAATATAAATATTCTCGTCCGTAAAAGAGCATCAAACAGAAATTGCTGTAGATGACACGTGTTCATTTGGGTCATCGGATCAAGTTTTCAGATCAGTTGGAATTTAAGTTTTGTATCACGTTGGTTTTAACATAATTATAAATTCATTTTTAATGCACTTATTTTTAAATGAGACAGTCTCATGGTGAAACTATCTCTATTGGGCTAGCCCAATGCACACTTTTTTGGTCTTACAGGTGATCACCTATTGTTGAACATTTAGTGTCTAATAATCCTGCGTTCATAATCACTAAGTACTACTAAAGTAGTGGGACAATATATATTATTATATATACTAGGTCCGAAAGGCATTGAAAGATAGGACAAAACGGAAAAAAAGGAAAACCAAGTCAGCCTATAAAGCCGACTCGGCTTTGGCTTCTGGAAATTGGGATTTTTTCCAGAAGGAAAAGCCGAGTCGACTTTCCTTGGGTGGAGTCAGACCGCCGACTCGACGGTTCAGGCTGGAAGTGACTGTTGGTCTTTTTCCGGTTTTTTGAAGTTAATGCCTTGGATTCTTTCACTTATGCTCTTGATTTCTGGATTTACAAGGAGTATTATGCTCAATAATGCTCATGAATGTCTTGATTTATGGCATTGAATTACATGATCATCAATTTGATCATTAAGGTGATTTATTGGGCCATGACCCTTTACTATGCTCTTGTAATATAAATAGTGGTCTTTGGTGATGAGTAGAATACACCTAATTTCTGAATTCTTCTTCTCATTTCTCTCATTTGCTTTTGCTTTGTAAAGAGAGTAATTAACTTTTGTCTTTAGTCTTCCAATTCTTATAATTCTAAACACATAGTTGTTAAGTGGTATACCCTAAGCACTAAGGGTATATTGTGTTGTTTGTATCTCGTTGTGAATTTCCATTTCATCAACCCAAGTACCTTTGTGGGGGAAATATCACAAAAGAAAAGTGATTACACGCCTACAACAAGTATCAAGTTTCCGGGTAACGGTTGTCATTACAAACTAATCTTCAAATTTATATTAGCATTGTTATTGTAATTTCTTTCTGTCATCAACAAAGGGATAATACAAATTTCCGATTGTAATTTATATTTACATTATATATTCCTAATACCTATAAGTTATAACGTCAATGTGATCACTTCTAGTTTTAAAATAAGCATTTTTCATAGTCTTAGAGTGATTACTTATAACCTTTATAAAACGATCACTAACTATTTTAATGTAATTAATTAAAAAATAAGCTAATTTTATAGGCATATCTCAATTCACATGAAGAGACGGTCTTATATAAGAATAGTCGTTTTTAAAGTCTTCACAAAGTTAAATCAATTTTTTTTAGATAAAACGGAAAAATGTTTCTTTTCGTCTTAAAATCGAAGTCTATATATATTTATTGTACAACAGAACAGCTCATGAGAGTGGGCCCCACGTGGTAAAGCTTCAACAAAAAGTCAACATCCAAAAGCATGATATATCATCAACTTTAATTTCCACCAAATATGTTCATCACCCTATTCATAATTTTACACGTTGGGTTCAACATGGCCCCACTCATTCGACAAGTGTCTAAATTTTCACCTAATTTTTCGGATAATAGTTATTAAAAAATTTAAAATATCATATAATCAATAAATAATTATAATCAAAAAAGAAAAACATGATTACTATATGAAGCAAGGTTCAACGTAGTAAATAAATTTTTTTAATGTATGTAATGTTCTAGAGTTTTTTAACTTTTTAATGTGATAACAAAATGTTTAGTGTTTGTTTTTTATGTAGAGAAGTCATTATGATAAATAATACTACATAACATAAATCTGCAAAAACTTTTGGGAAATTCCACGTGATAATCTTGAGGTTTTGGGTTTTTCATGTGGTAACCAAAACTTTAACACTACAAAAAAATTGCAAACTAGCGACTGCGAGATATAGTCGTAAATTGGTCGGTATTTGTAAATACCGACTAACCACCGACTAAAAACGTTTAGTCGGTATATAATGGTCGGTAAAATAATTGAGTCGTTAAGTTAGTCGGCGTACCTACCAAATATCATTTAGTAGGTGAATAGTCGGACCGCCGACTACATAGTTTTGTCGGTACATAGTCGCTGCTACCGACTAAATTTTAGTAGCTAAATAGTCGCTGTAAAAATAAAAGAGATTTTGTTTTTTTTTTTATTTTTTTTTTGAAAGATGTATTTTAAATTGTACCGACTAGCTGTCGACTCAATTTATAGTAGGGAATTAGTCGGTAAAGTCAAACTTCAAATTTTGACCATATTTTTACCGACTAACCTGAGACTACTCATTTGGTAGGGAATTAGTCGGTAAAGTCAAACTTCAAATTTTGACCATATTTTTACCGACTAACCTGAGACTACTTATTTGGTAGGAGAATAGTCGGTAAAGTCAAACTTCAAATTTTGACCATATTTTTACCGACTAACCTGAGACTACTTATTTGGTAGGAGAATAGTCGGTAAAGTCAAACTTATGTTGACTGAAAAGCGTACCAAATTTTGGCGGTTATTTTTACCGACTAACCTGAGACTACTGTATTGGTAGGAGGGTAGTCGGTAAGGTCAAACTTATGTTGACTGAAAAGCGTACCAAATTTTGGCGGTTCTTTTTACCGACGGTTTTCCTACAAATGTATTAGTCGGAATCTAGTCGCTAGATTTTAAATATTAAAATAATAAAACTGGTCAAATGTGGTCAATTGTAAACCACATTTGACCAGTTTTATTATTTTATTACTAAAATAAATTGTCGCACGAATATAATAAAAAACGTAATAAAAAACGAATATAATAAAAAACGCAAAAATAAAATTAATAAAGAAAATGTTCAAACAAATAAATGTTTAATCATACAAACATAAAAAAAAAACAACCAAATAAATGTTTAATCATAAAAAAACACAAAAAAAAATGTTTAATCAACATCATCATCATCAAATAAGTAGGATCAGTTGGAGGGTGGTGGAGGTGGAGGAAAACCTCTTTCGATAAATATGCCGCGCATAAAGCCGAGAAAGTGGTTTAACTCATCGCTCAAACGCTTATGCTCCTGCACTAGATGCTCAAACTCCTCCCTCGAAATGTTGGTGGACATGTTTTGAGTTACAGTGTTCAAGGACTGCTGTAGCTCATCCAACCTCTCGTTCACTAGCTGAAGGGGGGGAGGAGTTTGCTGAGTTTGACTCTGTGACGCCGCACTATCAGAGTAATAAGTCTCTGCGGCTTCACCAAGACCAAACACAGCCTTGGAGTTACTGGTCTAAGACCACGTAGGTCTTCAAAATATGAGATGAAAAGTAACGACTGTAAATCAAAATATGGAACCTCAGAGCTGCTCATTATCTTCAATTTTGAGAAACATATTTTAAGCGTATATAACACATTTTTATAGTAAACATACACGATAATAAGTAAGAAAAACATATATTTCGATTAAGTACTGATAATTATAACAACAAAATGACACGGAAAAAAAGCTCATTCAAATTTTTGTCCTATACAATTGAAACCGTAAAATCTATATTAATCACCTTGCCCGTAACTTTCCACATCCGTACTGTATTGAAAAAACTCGCGTACGAATGTGAGGAAGAGAAGGGCAAAGTGAGAAACATAGCAACGAGATATTGAAACCGTAAAATACTAATATCATACCTAAATATTTTTGATAGAATGAAATTAAGAGAGAATTGATTGATATGAAATAGAATAGTAACTATCGATGAAGGTTTTTTTTTCTTTGAAGAAACTGTCGATGAAGGTTATTTATAGGTATTTCTGAACGTATGGAGAATAAGTTACCGACTAATCACCGACTACCCATTAGTCGCCCGGTAGTCGGCGTAAAAGTTTACCGGTTTCACCGCCCTAATTTATTACCGCAGTTAATGTTTGAAAGACGTTGGGAAGACAAAAAATTTTGAATTCAACGACTACCTGGCGACTAGCTTATAGTCGCAGGATAGTCGCTAACCACACAGAAACTTTAACCGTCCCACCGCCCTAATTTATTACCGCAGTTAATGTTTGAAAGACGTTGGGAAGACAAAAAATTTTGAATTCAACGACTACCTGGCGACAAAAAATATGAGATGAAAAGTAACGACTGTAAATCAAAATATGGAACCTCAGAGCTGCTCATTATCTTCAATTTTGAGAAACATATTTTAAGCGTATATAACACATTTTTATAGTAAACATACACGATAATAAGTAAGAAAAACATATATTTCGATTAAGTACTGATAATTATTACAACAAAACGGCACGAAAAAAAAGCTCATTATAATTTTTTCTACAATAAAATACTACATTAAGTTTATATTAATCACTACATCCTTCCCCTATATCATCACGTACACCGATTGAAATTAACCATGTACGAGATGAATAGAGAAAGGATATAGTGAAGAAAAAAACTCATTATAATTTATGTAAATCACTACATCCTTCCCCTTTATCATCACGTACACCGATTGAAATTAACCATGTACGAGATGAAAAGAGAAAGGATATAATAAAGAACATATTTTAATAGCTTTTTTCCGGCCATTTTGAAATTGTTCTTTTTCTTACTTAGATACTCGTATGTACTATAAAAATTGATAACGTTAAAGTATGTTTCTCAAAATTGTAGAAAATAAGCATCGTAAATTTTATGGTCATTTCTAGAAGCTAAAAAGCAGTAACTGATGATTCTAACATAACTTGTTCACAAAGTGCAGGTTTGAGTTTCTTGGTTTCTAGTGTTTGATTCAGGCTATCATCATTAAAAATATCGAGATTGTAGCAATTGTGTGAACTCCTATGGCATCGCCTTTTATTCTTGACGTGATGGACATCGAAATACTAAACATGGACTTACGAACTGAAAGAAGTTGGATGTAATCGTAGATGTCGTAGAGTATGGGGTGTACATCCACCTTCTTTGAGTTCGTAAACCCATGTTTAGGATTTTCATGTCCATGACGTCAAAAATAAAAGACCATGCCGTAGGGGTTCAAACAATTGTTACAATCTCGATAGTTCTAGTGATAATAGCCTTAGGCAAAACACTTGAAACCAAGATAACTTAAAACTACACTTTGTGAACAAGTCAAGCCAGAACCGTCAGTTACTGCTTTGTTAGCTTCTAGCTAGAAATAATACGTTGCGCATTTTTTTCAATTTTGAGAAACATATTTTAAACGTTTCTAACACAATTTTATAGTAAACATACAAGATAATAAGTAGGAAAAAAACATATATTTCAATTCAGCACGAAAAAAAGCTCATTAAAATTTTATTAAACAATATTTCGAATTTTGTGATTAAGTGTACAAAAATATAATAACGTTAATCACTATATCCTATCAAATCTCCATCCGTACACCTATTAATATTAATCATTTCACCGATTTAAATTAATAATGTACGGATAGAGAGGGATAGGATACAGTGAAAAACATTAAACAACTTTTATACAATATTTCGAATTTTGTGATTAAGTGTACAAAAATTTAATAACGTTAATCACTGGATCCTATCAAGTCTCCATCCGTACACCTATTAATATTAATCATTTCACCGATTTAAATTAATAATGTACGGATAGAGAGCGATAGGATACAGTGAAAAACATTAAACAACTTTTATACAATATTTTGAATTTTGTGATTAAGTGTACAAAAATATAATAACGTTAATCACTATATCCTACCCCGGTCTCCATTCGTACACCTATTAATATTAATCATTTCACCGATTTAAATTAATAATGTACGAATAGAGAGGGATAGGATACAGTGAAAAACATTAAACAACTTTTATACAATAAATATAACCATTTAAATTAGAGTATGTTAATCACTATATCCCACCCTTCTCCACGCGTACACCGATTGAAATTAACCATGTACGAGTGGAGAGGGTGGGATACAGTGAAAAACAAATTTGAGGCAAATCTCATTTGCTTAAAAACAACCATTAAATTTGTGTTAATTATCCAACCCCGTCTCTACGCGTACACCGATTAAATTAACCATGTACGCGTGGAGAGAATCGAATACAATAAATTCATGTTAATCACTATATCCCACCCCTTTATCCACACGTACACCGATTGAAATTAACCTTATACGAGTGAACAACAACCATGTACGAGTGGAAAGGGGAGGGATACAGTGAACAACAATGAAAAACAAATTTATGTATGTTTATAAGCAAATATGATTCATACCTTTAATATCAAAATTTTCCATATTTTTGATACGATTGAACTGTTAAATTTATGTTTCGCAATTTGTCCGGTTCTTCCCGAACCCATACTTAAGTAAACAAACTCGAGTATGGGTACGAAGAGAACGGGGCAAGTGAGAAACATGATAAAGTTGAAAGGTTTATTTTGAATGAATCGTTTTATTAATATTTCGAGACCGTTTATTTTTTTGTTTTTCAACTTCTCGCCGTCCACCTCCACCCCTACCTAATTCTTCTCAAGTAGGAGAGTTAAATAGGGGTGGTGGTGGATGGCGACAAGAGAAGAACAGATAAATTATAGAGAGAAGAGGGAAATGGCCGGATTGGGGCGAGTGGAAAATGACGAAGGGGGGGGGGTATTTATAGACAAAATCAGGATATTACCGACTACCTAACGACTCAGACTAAGTCGGAGTTTAGTCGGCAGAAATAAAACGTTTATTCCCGTATTTTTTTTCCTTTTTTCTTTTTTGGCGACTAACTAGCGACTACCTTTGTGGTCGGCAAAGTAGCGACTAAAACATAAAGTCGCAAGTTGGTCTGCAAACGGCGACCAAAGATTTTTTGTCTCTGGTTAGTCGGTATTACCGACTAAATTAGTATTGTCGGTATTTTAGTCGCTGTGTAGTCGGTAATAACGACTAAATCTGTCCAGTCGCTAAGTTGGGTCGCTGAATTGCAATTTTTTTGTAGTGTAAAAAAATCCACATGGTAACCCTGAGGTTTACCAAATTATTCCACCATGACCCTTTTGCACACAAAACGTTAGCAAAATGCTAACAAGCATTAATTTCGAAGCTTTATGACTATTATACACCTATCTATGTGACTCATCATTTCAAATGTCATCAGTTTCAACCTTTTCCCCCAAAATATAAACCTAAATTCTACCATCTATGGATTTGGGAAAAAAGATATGAATTGGATGAAAGATGGTAGAGTTTGGGTTTATATTTTGGGAAAAAAGGTTGAAATTGATGTCATTTAAATGGTGAGTCGTATAAATTAGCGTACAATAGCCATAAAATTTCAAAATTAACGTTTGTTAACGTTTTTATGTGCAAAAAGGTCACGGTGTAACAATTACATAAACCTTACGGTTTCCACGTGGATTTTAAAAAAGCTTTGGTTACCACGTGGAAAACCCAAAACCTCAGAGTTACCACGTGGAATTTCTCAAAACTTTTCTTTTGTCTACCAAGTTTAGGGTCACTACTCACTACACAGATTAAAAACGTTTGTCTAACACGTGAAACCCAAAAATTCGGGGTCACAACATGGAAATTTCCTATAAATTTTAATCATGCGTGATTAGTAATTGATTAATTTTAGGTCATAATTGATACATTTAATTTTAAAATTAATTTCTTTTAATAAAGTTATAAATGATAATTTAATTGATCACTTTATATATGATTGACCACTTTAAGGTCTAAAATGATTAATTTATTGTCGAAATGAAGACTTTAAAATAAGGAAACATTACCCATAATAATTCAATCTTTCACCAATTTTCCAACTTTTAATTTATATCAAATAATCCGAACTTAAATGGTGTTCGGTTTGGACGCAGTGGTGAAGTCAGCTTTTCTAGATGTTTTTGTAATTAAAGAGCATTGAGTTTTTATGGATTACTCATTTAATAATATAAATTGTAGTGGAGTCTTGATGATATGAATTACTTATTTAATAAAGGAAAAATTACCCTCAATAATACGACCTTTCACTAATTTCCCTACAATAATACGAACTATCAATTAACCCTGAATAATACGAAGTTCAATCCCAATTTTCCGCTGGTATCTTATTTTACCTATGACCGCCTAAAGGGTTTATTAATTTTTTTTTTTGAGAAAGTTAAAAAGTCTTTTGGCATAGTTTTTGAAATTACTGCCTCAACTCTAGAGGGCCGGCCCAGGGTTTTTAGGGGCCTGGGGCGAAAGATTATTTATGGGCCCCTAAACTATTGTATAAATAGAAAAATTTGAACCTTAACACTAATTGAAAACTAAAATTTATGGGGGCCCTGGGCGTAGGCACGCCTTGCCCTTGCTTAGGGCCGGCCCTGATTTACTCTACAGCAACCCAAAATTGATTTTCTATCTCTCCTTCATCACCA
Source organism: Amaranthus palmeri (assembly GCA_019776075.1). NCBI lineage: Eukaryota > Viridiplantae > Streptophyta > Magnoliopsida > Caryophyllales > Amaranthaceae > Amaranthus > Amaranthus palmeri. Next base: position 15,747 of record JAAKBH010000148.1, read on the forward strand.
ATTCACCATTAACAGTACTCTTGCAGTTTTTTCGAAGACCCAATTGACTTCCTCTCACTCAGGGTGCATAACCGTATGTTAAGGTAAGTTTTTTTTCTCAGTTGCATTATTATCCCTAAACTTTGCGTACTCAGAAAATTAGGGTTTTAAAGTAGACAATTTTTTTCAAATTGTTGATTTATATGTTCAATTTCAGTTTTCATTCAAAATTTGGATTTAATTTTGTTTTTTTGATTGGTTTTAGGCTAATCTTAGTGATTTAATTTCTTTTGCAATTGATGTTCTAGATTTAGATGATGATGAAGGAGAATAATCTTCAACATCAAAAGGGGATAAATTGAGAAGGAATTAGAATAAGTAAAAGAAAAGGAAGAAGCTTGTAAGAAAATGGATTAGTAAGAAAAAGAAGAAAGCAAAATCTACAATAATGGAAGGGAGGATGTATAGCATTAATGGAAGGGAGGATATACTGCATTAATTAAAGCAAATTAGAGGTTTTACCTATTGTACCGGTCAGAAACCGGTTAGGTATACCAGCGGAAAATTGGGAGTAAATTTCTTATTAGTGAGGGTTAATTGAAAGTTCGTATTATTGTAGAGAAATTAGTAAAATGTCGTATTATTGAGGGTAATTTTTTCTTTAATAAAAGGCTGTGAAGTTTCCGATTGTTAGAAGAATTATGTTTATACCTTTTATTAATATAACTAGATCTACAAACCCGTGCAATGCACGATTTTATATAATATCGACATGTATAAACATGTGATATTAAAAAATAAAGCCAGAATTATTATGTATTAGAAATATTCAATTTTGACATTTATATCTATACAATTACCCTGTAATTTTGAAAACTATCAGCAATATATTGCGATGAGCATGAATCGAGCACATACCTTTAGATCCTTATTCTGTTGTTCTTCCAACTTAGTTATCTCTGCCAATTAATAATTATTTATACAATAAAATAATTATTTTTTATAGATTAGCATATGATCAATAGTTGTATATAATGAGATTTATCGGTTAACTATTAAAAATCATAAAACGTTGAGAAATGTTATTTCAATTTATCATATATTGCACCAAAAAATTTATCATTTATCATTTTTTTTAATATAAACTTGATCTGTAAACTATTTAAAATTTAAAAGAGTCATATTATATATGAAAATAAATTTATATCTATAACTATAATAAAACAAAGGAAAATTTGCCAAGAATAATCCCAACTATCACCTGTTGGCCAGAAACAATCCCAACTATTGATTATTTTTTAATAATTCCAACTATTGATGAAGTTTGCTGAAAACAGTCCCACTCTATTTTCAACCGGCTGTAGCAGGTTTTTTTTGAATATTTTTTTTACCTTTTTTTTAACTTTCCTTCATCAAATTAGGTAAACCTACCCTTCTCCTCTTCATCTTCTTCTTAATTCATCCTAAACCCTAAAAATTCATTCATCCTTCATCCTTCCTCCATGGTCAAGATCTAAAAACTTCATCTCTTTTAGATATAATGAATTCCTCTCTTCTTCTAATATTCAAACCCTAATCCCAAATATATGGGTGCAATTTGTGGTGGAAGCTCTACCATGGTAATCTAGGGTTTGAAGATTGCTCATTAATGGAGGAAGGAGTTTAATGGGGTTTTGAACATGAAATGGGTAAATCAGTTTTTAAAGATGAAAGGGTAGTTTTACCTAATTTGATGAAGGAAAGTTAAAAAAAGGTAAAAAAAAATTACTCAACAAACCTGCTACAGCCGGTTGAAAATTGAGTGAGACTATTTTCAACAAACTTCATCAATAGTTGGGATTATTAAAAAATAATCAATAGTTGGGATTATTTCTGGCCAACGGGTGATAGTTGGGATTATTTTTGGCAAATTTTCCTAAAACAAAACACTACTGATATAGTCACCTTTTAAAATTTTTTACGTGTCGTTTCCTCATTAAAATTTTTCCCTATAAAATTCAATGATGATGTCATTGTCATTATGATTATCTTTGACTTTAGTAAGAGTCACTGCAAAAAATAGTTTCATTTGTGACATTTAAGATATCAAATTATGTCATTTATTCATCAAATTATTTGGTGACACTTGTAGAAAGTGTCAGAAATTAAGATTGAAATATTAGGATAATACTTTAAGAATAGTGACATTCTGATGAAGTGTCAAAAATATTGCGTCACAATTTTTAACATTTTTTGTAGTGAGTAGTTTCTAATTTGAGTATAATATTATTCATATTGAATGTTTTTTTTTTACTTTTTAGGTCACATCTTTCAATGTGTTAGAAAATCATATTATTTTTATTTCAATTGTTTATAGAATTATATCAATTTTATTTATTAAATGAGTATTATTTGGTATATTGAGTATTTTGAGATTGTTAAAACATAATCTATTTTTATTATAATCTATTTTTGTTATTTATACTATTGGTTACTTAAATGCGATGTTTAATTCTAATATGAGTATCTTAAATTATATAAGTCATTTATATTTATAATGAGAAAAAATTATCTATTTCGTTAAAACTATTGTAAAATAATTTTACATATCTATGTTTATATCTGATTAAAGCGTGTTATTTATTTATAATAGTTATTTTTGTTAGCAAAATATGATATGCTATTTTTTCCTTAAAAAACTCAATATTTTGTATTCTATACTCCAGCTACAATCTATTTGTTTTTTACTCAAAATAAAAAAATAAAAGTAAAAGTATAATTATATGACTTTTTACTTTTTAGGTCACATCATGTGTTAGAAAATCGTATTTTTTATTTCAATTATTTATATAATCATATCAATTTTATTTATTCAATGAGTATTATTTGGTGTATTGACTATTGAGTATTTTGAGATGGTTAAAACATAATATATTTTAATTAGGATTTATTTTTGTTATATATATTGTTACTTAAATGCGATGTTTAATTCTAATATGAGTATCTTTATATAAGTCATTTGTACTTTTTAAAAGAAAAAAATAGAACATTTTTGCTCGGGTCGAGCGGATCCGCTTGGTCGAGCGGCCGGTCGAGCGGAGATCGAGCGACCATCAGGTGCCTCCTGGCCAGTTTCTGCTCGACTTGCATAGTAGAGCATCTTTTACATTTCTGCATAACTCATCATAAAATGATAAAACCCTTCATAATTCATCATAAAAACCCCAATTAAGTGTCTAATCAATTCACTAATTAATCTTAACACTTAATGTGATACCCCAGATTTAGCTTGAAAAGAGATTGATAGACTACTCATATCAACAAGGTGCATCTTCTTTTCTAAGGAGCCCATTTGCTAAGAACTCCACAGTTAAGCGTGCTTGGTGGAGAGCAATCTTAGGATGGGTGACCTCCTGGGAAGTTTTCCGGGTGCGCACGAGTGAGGCCAAAGTGCGCTGGAAAGACTTGTGTTGGTTTGTGGGGCTAGTCTACAGTCTCCATGAGTAGTCACCGGTGGTCCGTTGGGCCGGGGTGTTACAAATGGTATCAGAGCAACCCTGCGACCGTGGCTGATTGTGTGTTCAGCGCACCTAGCGGGGGAAAAGATCCTGAAGTGACGGTCCAACGAGGACGTTGTATTCTTAAGTGGGGGTGAGTGTGATACCCCAGATTTAGCTTGAAAAGAGATTGATAGACTACTCATATCAACAAGGTGCATCTTCTTTTCTAGGGAGCCCATTTGCTAAGAACTCCACAGTTAAGCGTGCTTGGTGGAGAGCAATCTTAGGATGGGTGACCTCCTGGGAAGTTTTCCGGGTGCGCAGGAGTGAGGCCAAAGTGCGCTGGAAAGACTTGTATTGGTCTGTGGGGCTAGTCTACAGTCTCCATGAGTAGTCACCGATGGTCCGTTGGGCCGGGGTGTTACACTTAATCTCCACATTCAACACATATATTAAATTATAAATTTAAAACTCATGCATGACCTCCATAGGATTTCATCCCATAAGTCACCCATGAATGCACACATCAATATGCACTCAAGTCACATATTCATAACACAGGGATGTAAAACTTTAAATACTACTACAAGCATTAATACATAAAGTAAAAATAGTAAAGCAAAATGGAAAATAAAAATATAGAAAAAAAATGCAGCAATCTATCAAATATAATACTCCCTCCGTTCTTTTTTTATTGTCCACATTACTATAACGGGTAGTTTCATATTTTGTCCCATTTCCTAAAATGAAAAGTTTTGATACCCTCTTTTCACCCCTTCTCTCTTCTAATATCCCAATTATAATAATTAATTTAAATTTTCTCTCTCATAATACCAATACAATCATTAATTCACACCAATATTATAATAAAACATCCTCCTCTCTCTTCTAATATCCCATTTATAATAATTAATTTATATTTTCTCTCTCATAATACCATTACAATCATTAATTCACACAACTATTATAATAAAATAATACCCACAATCAACAAAGATTCCCACTATCTTAATATGTGTGAAATCTTCAAATAGGACACACATATAAGAAAGGAGGGAGTCAACCAATTTAAGTTGATATGACATTTAGAATATGAATAAATTCACAATGGCATTTATGCTAAATTAAAGTTGGAAAAAATGGAATTCTTTTTTTTAAATGCAATAAAGGAAAATTTTTTGAAATTCTTGATTCCAATAATGAGGCTATAAATAGATCAAATGGTTTATAACTTGAATCCACACTACAAAAACTCACACTCACAAAAACATTTTAATTTAATAATCAAAATGAGTTGTGATAAGATGAACATGCCAGGTGGATGGTTTCCTATCGACCCAAACAGTGAAAATGTCAAGAAAATTGCTTCTTGGGCTGTGGATCAGTACAACAAGGAAATCATTGTAAGCTTTTATCTTTTTTCACACTTCTATTCTTTTTTTATTGTAAATTTATATTTGTTCTTTTAGTCATTCACATATAAATTGTAGTCTTGTTAAGAGTATTATATATATGTATAATATTCATTTATTTATAGAAAAATTAATATTAATAATTCAATTTTTCACTCATCTGCTATAAATAATCTAACCTTTAGATTTTTTTATAATAGTATAAATCTAAATAACCTTTGTGATGAATTTGCCAACAACATACCATATTACTAATAATAGATAATAATAGGAGGTTGGATTATTCACAGCGTACTAAGGGCAAATGTTGGATTATTAGAAAATAATCTAAATATTAGATTATTCACAGCAGATGAGCAAAGAGTTGGATTATTAAAGTCAATTTTTCCTTTATTTATTTGTTTATATACAAATATATACATTAATTGAAAAAAAAATAACTCATTTGATAAATTTGTTACCGGACTTGTATACAAGTCCCATACAAGAGGAGAGTTGACTGCTCACAAATTCGATGAAGTTCCGTCCTAAAAGTAATTGGTAATAGGAGGATTAGCCCATCAAGCATATATGATAGTCAACCTCTTTTTAATTTTTCGACATGATATTACATATAGGTATTTTCCAATATTATTTTTTGTAGCACAATAATAAGTGTTAGCCTTTTTAATATATATACTTGGCAAGGTACATGACAAAAAATAATTACTCCAAAGACAAAACTCATTTTCAATAGAAATTAAACTTCATAGCCAATTTCAAATATAAATACTACCAACTTAAACTAAGAAGGTGTTCTTTTCAACTTATTTTTTTGACTTATTACTTATTCTTATTGGAATCAGATCAGATCAGACCAGATCAGACCAGATCAGATCAGATCAGCACTATTCAGATCAGATCAGAAAGTTTCAGATCAGACCAGACCAGACCAGATCAGATCAGATCAGACCAGATCAGATCAGATCAGCTCAGATCAGACCAGATCAGATCAGACCATACCATTATTATATTATTATGATTATTAGTATTATTATATTAATCTTATTATTATTAATATTATTATTATATTGTTATTGTTAATATTATTTATTAATATTAATATTGGTATTATAATAATATTAGTATATTATTAGTGTTTTGATAGTATTATTATGATTATTTGCAGTTATTATGTATTACTTATACTTCCTCCTATTACTTAATATTATAGCTAATATTAATTAATTAATTACTTAATTAATAACATAATAATAAATACATATATAAATAATAATTTTAATAATATAAATAATGTAAAATATTATTATGATTATTTATTTATTAATTAACAATATTTTTTAATTAATAATAATTAGATAATAATAATATAAATAACTATTAATAATTATAGTAATGTTACATGAAATTATATTAATTTATTTTTAATTAATAATTAAATAATATTAGTATTTATTAATTAAATTCTTAATTAGATACTAATAGTAATAATAATAATAATAATAATAATAATAATAATAATAATAATAATAATAATAATAATAATAATAATAATAATAATATACTAATAAAAATATTAATAATAATAATGATAATAATAATAATAATAATAATAATAATAATAATAATAATGATAATAATAATACTAATAATATAAAAGTAATAATAATAACAATAATGATAATATATAGAAAAAATAATGAAAAAAATAATAATAAAATAATAATAATAATAATAATAATAATTATTATTATTATTAGAAAAATATGAAAATAATAGTAATAATAATAATAATAATAATACTAATAATAATAATAATAATAATACTAATAATAATAATAACTCTAGCTAACCAAGCGTGGGAGTACACCTTTCCTACATCAGAGGCAACTTTCCTTCCTGAAGGGGATTTTGATCACACACCCATGTTGGTGCACTTCTTCGATCCTCCTAAAAAGACAAAAATGTTCAGATTCTTCAACCACTAGGGAAAACGGGGGGATTTCATCGACTCTCTTCAGAACGTCTGGAACACCTCCACTTATGGCTCAACAAGCCATCAAATCATCACGAAACTCAGGAAGTTCCAGCGACACTGTATCCAAAACTTCAAGTGTGATGAACAGGTTGCGGTGTCTAAAGCGGAAGAAAATCTTCTCCTAGCCCAAGAGAAGGTACATGCTAACCCCACTAATACTCATTTTATTAATGTTGAATATCAGTTGGCTAAGATTCTCAGGAAAGCAAAAGAAGATAGAGATTCTGCTCTCCGACAGAGGGCTAAGATTGATTGGCTTACAATGGGTGATGAAAATACCAAATTTTTCCACCAATCCATCAGACACAGAGCCAGATCCAATACCATCAATGTTCTCCATATGGGTAATGAGGTCACCAGCAATCAAGAGCGGATTCGCCAAGTTTTCCAAAATTACTACAAGGACCTCCTTTGTGATAACCTGGAAAGTAGACGGCTCATCAACATGAACTTCATCAATCAGGGTCCAGTCCTCTCTGAATCCCAGCATAACCTCCTATCTTTGTCCTTCTCCGAGGAAGACATAAGGAAGACGATCTGGAGCATCCCTGATGATAAAGCCCCTGGCCTAGACGGCTTCAATAGTGGCTTCTACAAGGCAGCATGGCCGGTTGTTGGCTCTGATGTGGTAAGAGCAATTCAAGAATTCTTCGACACTGGAATCTTGCCTAAGGCTTGGAACATCACTGCCATCACCTTAATCCCCAAGACTCAACATCCGAATGGCCCGGGTGACTACCGCCCCATTTCCTGCTGCAATGTCATGTACAAATGCATATCCAAGCTCATATGTAGTAGGCTCAAGCTTGTCCTGGATTCCATCATTAGCCCCAACCAAGGCGCGTTCGTGCAAGGGCGCAGCATACTACATAATATTCTGTTATGTCAAGATGTGGTGAAACACTACGGGAGGAAAAACTGTGCCCCTAGCTGCCTCCTTAAAATGGACTTACGGAAAGCCTATGATACACTGAATTGGGACTTCCTCAAAGACATGATGGTAGCACTCAACTTCCCGGCTCTGTTCATCAAGAGAATTATGGCTTGCGTAACATCCACCGAATATTCCCTGATTGTTAATGGCTCACCTATGGAATCTTTCAAGGCGAAGCGAGGAGTCAGACAAGGAGACCCAATGTCTCCACTTCTCTTTGTAATTGGCATGGAATATCTTTCCAGGATCCTCAAAGTGGTGGGAAACATGGAGAGCTTCAACTTTCATCCCAGATGCTCCAAGCTGAAACTAAACCACCTTGTTTTCGCGGATGACCTCATGCTTTTCTGCAAGGGAGATCTACACTCCATCAATTTACTCAACCATGGTGTTGATACTTTCTCTGCGTGTTCAGGCCTCGTTGCTAACAAAGCTAAATCAGGAATCTACCTTGCAGGGGTAACCGATGAATTCAGATCCTTAGCAGCTGACTCCTTTGGGTTCTCTATTGAACGTCTGCCAGTGAAATACCTAGGCATGCCTCTTACTTCCAAAAGATACACAGCAGCTGATTGTGATTATTTGGTGGACAAAATGACCACTCGTATTCGCTCATGGTTTGCTAGGAAACTTTCATATACCGCTAGACTACAGCTGGTGACCTCAGTTCTGATGAGCATCTCCAACTACTGGAGCCAAACTGTGATCATTCCCAAGAGAGTAGTGAATCAGATTAATGCCACCTGTCGTTCTTATCTCTGGCATGGGGAGACCGACAACAGAGCCCCTGGGAACGTAAAGTGGGAAAAGGTGTGTAGACCGAAGAAAGAAGGAGGTTTAGGCATCCGCAACCTCCAAGTGTGGAATTTAGCCGTAGTGGGTAAAATTGCATGGCACATCAGCTCTATGCAAGACTCTCTCTGGGTCAAATGGGTTCATGAAGTGTATATGAAAGGAGGAAGGTGGGATCTTTTCAATGCTCCAGTCACGGCGAGTTGGGTAATCAAGAAACTATGCCGAGTAAAGGAGAAGCTTGCTAACTGGATGGTTCAACCAACCTATTCCATAAATAGTGTGTACATGGACCTTATGGGAAGTATGGACAAAGCTGATTGGGCTATGTCAGTATGGAACAAAGCCGTCACTCCTGGAAGCCGCTTTGTGGTCTGGCTTGCTTACCAAGAGAGACTCAAAACAAAGCAACGCCTACTTAGTATGGGAGTAGTGAATGATGATCTGTGCCCAATATGTGAAAACCAAACGGAATCAATCACTCATCTCTTCTTCCAGTGTGATTTCGAATGCCAATGCGTTGAGGCCATTAAAAATTGGGTGGGGGTAAACTGGAGAATTAAGAGCATGCACGACATCCTCCGCAAACGCCACATGCCTCGGAAGAAAACGAAACTTATAGTTGCTATTTTCTACAACCTGATTTATGCCATATGGCGTACACGTAATGAAGCAATCTGGCACAAGAAAGTTACAACTGTTCGGAAAGTAGTAGAATCCATCAAATTAGAGTCCAAAACCAGATTTAGCTCAATTCCGGTTAGCACATCTACTTCACTGTGGCTGAGAACACTTTAATTTTCTATGTCTTATTATTTGCAGGTCTGACCTGAACAAAGCCATGAGTACTGTGTTTTGTTTTTCTGACGGAACCTGGTCCAACCCAGCAGCAGCTTGCACACCTTCCAGCAGCTGCTGCCTCGCTGTGTTGCGTCTGCTACCGCCTCCAGCTGCTGTCCGCGACCCTCCAGCTACTGCCTGCAGCCCCTCCAGCTGCTGCCTGCAGCCCCACCAGCTGCTGTCTGCAGATCAGCCTTACAAAGCTGCTGCCTGCCTGCTGTGTGCACACCCCTTGCCACCATTTCTGATGCTCCAGCTCCCCTTGCAGCAAGTCGTGTGATGAGATAGTTGCTGCCTGCCCTTGCCTCCACACACCAAGGCCTACAACAAGCTGTCTACTTCTTCGAAGGACCATGTTTTGTATGGATGCTTTGTTTTGAGTTAGGCTATGGTCTCTTTTGTACTCTTTTGTCTTGTGCTACCGATGTAACTAGCGCATCATAAACTCGTGTCTGTATAGCCGTGTTGTGGCATTTTTTGAGATATCCCATCGTCTCCTTTGCACATGAAGAGTGAGGGTGAGAAACCCTTCCTAGAAGGTGGGCTCACTTTTCACACTGATGCAGTATATAGGGAGGCTTTTGGATATCTGGGTTCTTAACCCCGTCTGTACATGTTCTGTTTAGTGTTAATAGAAAATGTTTGACAAAAATAATAATAATAACTTTATAAAATCAAATCAGATCAGATCAGATCAGACCAGATCAGATCAGACCAGACCAGACCAGACCAGACCAGACCAGATCAGATCAGATCAGACCAGATCAGAAAGATTCAGATCAGATCAGACTGAATCAGACCAGATCAGACCAGATCAGATCAGATCAGATCAGACCTTAGTAAATTCAGACCTTATCCAATCAGATCAGACGAAGAGAACAGGCCCTTAAAACTTGTTTCTTTTGAGTACGGTGTAAGTGTTAGGGCTGGACACTGTCCAGTCCAGTCTTGTCTGGTTTGATAAAAAAATTAGACTAGATTAGAAATTACGATTTGAAAATTTTTTAAATCAGATCAAATCATTCTATAACGGTTTGGTCTGGTCTACGATTTTGATTTTAGTATGTACTAGAATATGCCCGAGCGATGCACGGTTTTATTAAAATTTCTGACCCATTTGTATAAAAAAAAATTTACGACTTTATGTTTTAACCATCTCAAAATATCCTATACTCATTTAATAAAAACATTATAAAGATTCTATAAAAAAAACTTGAAAAAAATAAAATATACTTTTATGACTTTCTAATGCATTAAATGATGTGACATGAAAGTAAAAAATTAAAAATTAGTAAAGTCAAAGATATTAATATTAGTCATTATATAATGACATCATCTTTAAGTTTTAGAGGGAAATGTTTTATTGAGAGAGTGACACGTAAGCAATTTTGATAAGCGATGCATCAGCAGTGTTTTGTTTTAGTAATAGCTATAAATTTCTATTTTTAAGAACTCTGGTTTTTCGCACATCAAATGATTCTTTTTGCACGATTTTTAAAATTAAATTTGAGCTTTAATATCTCTAAATCGCATCATAAAAATTTATGAAAAATATATAGTAAAAAAGTATACATTAAGACGAACTTAACGAGATCTCACATGATATATTTATCATCTATATATCTTAAATATCTTAATCAAATTTCTCTGGCCAAAATAAAATATTCTAAACGGAAAAAATACTAGAAAACAAAGCGAGTATACTTTGTCATTTAACAAATTGGCATGCAGGAAGTAGTACTCAAGTTTGAAAATGCATACAAAGCAGAAGAACAAGTGGTGAATGGTAAGAACTACCGCATATGTCTGAATGCATTAGTTAGCATCCCTGGCTCGTGTGGCTCTTCCCAACAGAAGTACGAAGCTATTGTTCATCAGGCCGCATCGCCTTGCATTGCGCCAAAACTCGTATCGTTCAAGCATTTACCCCAAGAAAATGAGCGTGTTCTCGTTGCCAATTGATTTCCTTACAATAATGCGATGCCCATGCATTTGGTGTGCTTCCTTAAAGGCACTTCACAAATGCTTATTATATGTAATACTGTCAACTATGTTTGGATTTTGGATAAGTCTCCGCATCATATGCGACACAACTACTTAATTAATATAAATAAAGGACTTTAATCCCATTTTTATGCTTCTTGTTGGTTACTTAATATACCTTTTAGTATGCAGTTGGTCTTGGACATGACAGTCTCATTAATTTGGACCAGCCTAATTTGTACGTGTAATAATCTGGGCATTTTTTTAAATTTTCTGGACATTTTTCTATTTTGATCTTTAAGGTATCAATTTTGACCTTTAAGACCAAAATTGATAAATGCCCAAATAATTGAAATGTTGTTAAGCGCACGAACTGGGCCAGCCCAAATTGACGGTCTCATAATGAGACTGTCTCGTCCAAGTTTTTGTGTTTAATATGTCTATTAACGGTTACCTCTCTCCTCACGCTATATATAATGCATTACTTGAAATTTTTACACTCTTAATATACTTCCTCCGCTTCAATTAACTTGCGACGTTTGTTTTTTTACACAGTCCAATGCACTAAATCAATCTATAATATCTCTAATTATGTATCATAATCATCATATCATACAATTTAATAAAGATGATGTAAAATTACACATGTCAATCTCACAAGCAATCGTATTTAAGGAAATCATACAATTTAATAAAGATGATGTAAAATTACACATGTCAATCTCACAAGCAATCGTATTTAAGGAAATTAAATCAATTAAACTAAATATAATCATACAATTCAATAAAGATGATGTAAAATTATACATGTCAATCTCACAAGCAATCGTATTTAAGGAAATTAAATCAATTAAACTAAATATAAATATAAATATTTGTAATCAATCATCATACAATTTAATCATCATACAATTTAATAAAGATGATGTAAAATACTAAAATTACACATGTCAATCTCATCTCACAAGCAATCATATTTAAGAAAATTAAATTAATTAAACTAAATATAAATATAAATATTTGTAATCATCATATCATAAATCTTATTAAAAGAACTGTGAAAATCCACATGCCATCTCCTCAAGAGATATGCTAAATGTCAAATGCTTCTAAAAGGCAGTAAATTAACTACATAGATTCAATTTAAAAATAGCAAGTCAGCATTTTAATAATACCTTTGTTACAAGTTGTAACCAATTATTTATTGATTGAAAATAATAACTTCAAAAATATAATCACATATTTGATTGATATCAAAGATACTAATTTATATAAAATTACATACTCTTAAAAAACTAATAACCTACTTTACACTATTTATACAATCAATATATTATAACTATATTGAATATTGTATATCAATTAAAATTAAAAAAACTTAATAACGATAATTTAAAATTGATAATGATAAATTTATACTTAATTTTTAAATATTTAAAGCTCCATGTATTGCATGGGTTTCAAAACTAGTATAGTAATAAAGCATAAATTAGGACGAATCTAACTTGATTTCAAAAGGATATATTATTTCATCCATTTATCTTAAAAACTAGAGTTAATGTTCTCTGTCTTTAAAGTGAAATATATTATTTTTTCCTTTTAAAAACAAAGTGAAATAATTCATTATTCTAAATGAGAATACGCGAGCGAGTAGTATTATAGATAGATAGATGAATGATACGATTTGATAGGTAATCAGTAATAATCCCATAAAAAGAGAACTCATGGTAAAAGTGTGATAAAGAATTTCTCTTTACTAAAGGAGTTAATATAATAATATATTCCCCTTGAATAACCCCAAGTGTGCGGCTCCTATGATTATTTAATAATTGGGAAATTCCACGTGGTAACTTTGAGGTTTTGGGTTTTCCATGTAGTAACCAAAACTTTTAAAAAATCCACATGGTAACCCTGAGGTTTACAAAATTGTTCCACCATGACCTTTTTGAAAATAAAATGTTAGCAAAACAAGGTTTGACCTTAACTTAAAAAGTTTATTTTTTATCTTTTATCTTTTTATTGTAATATTTTTAATATTTTTATTTTATTTTTTCCTTTTTTCGTAGCAATTAACTTGCAAAAAATTGATTACGATTGGACAATAATGTTCCTGGATAAGTGACCCTAAAATTAGGGTTATTCATGGTTAATAAAAAAGTTAAGATTATTGTAGGAAAATCAATAAAAGTTGAATTATTTCAGATAATTTTTCTTATAACATATCATGAGTTTCAACCATGACCTTTTAGTTTTAGTTGTATTGGTATTAGAAACCGATGAGACAAGATTATGCGCTCAAATTTCATTCACCCCTCATTTCAAGTGGAACGTTTACCACAGTGTATCAGGAGGACGTGTGTTGCATCTACACTTCTAGTACAATAGACTTTGGTATGAGATGGTGTCATGCATGGTGTGTTATAAAGTACAACATATCATGAAGCTTCAACTATAAACTTAAGTTTTTAGTTGATTATGTCGCTTTAACATTATCTCTTTGAAATTGTTATATTTTACATTTTAGTCAATCCCTTTTACTTTTCATAATTTCTATTAATGAAAAAATTTTTATCACTTTCTTTGATTCGCGTTAACTTCTTTTATTTTTTAAGTATTATCAACATTTAAATGACCACCAAACTTTAATCTTCATTCCAAAAACCCTACTTATTTCAAAGGGGGAGTGAAATTTGTATTTTTTTTTTCTTGCTTTTATTTTGTGGGTAACTAGATATTATTCACATGGTAAAAACTAAACAACAATGAAAAAAGATAATAACCAGTGTGAGACAGTTTTTAAAATATTATATTAGTTGCACCTTGTTTACTTTTCACGCTATTCATAAACAAGGTTTGACCTTAACTTAACAACATGTTTGATCGTGAGTATTAGAAAATGATAATTACAATGTAATTTAATAGGAAAATTACTTCACAAGATTCATGATCATATATAAGTCACTCTGAAATAGTTGCTAGGATCGATACGATACTAAAGAACTTTGATGAACAAAAATAAAATTGCAAATTGACACAAGGATTTAAGGAGGTTCACCCAATGATGACTACGTCCTCCGTCGTGTGTAGTTGCTTGCTTGTATTATATTATGAGAAACACTATTACAATGAAGTATTACAATTGAGTAAGAGATAAAACAAAAGGCTATGTGTTTAGGCTAAGGGTTTGTGTTTGATGTGTTTTGGTGATCACTCTTACTTCACTATTTCTAATGCTAGATACCTAAGAGTTACATAAGAATCAATATAGGTAGTAATTGACATAATAAACAGCAATTAGAGCCTTCAATAGCTGATATTCAATGAGTTGTAACTCCCTAAGGTAAGTGATCCGTTGAAAAACAACATCCAATGCTGTAAGAGGCTTCGCTCGACCGGGTCGAGCGAGCGGGTCGAGCGTTGAAACAGAAGCTACTGGATACATTCTGACTTGTTGCTCGACCAAATAGAACATTTTTGCTCGGGTCGAGCGGATCCGCTTGGTCGAGCGGTCGGTCGAGCGGAGGTCGAGCGACCATCAGGTGCCTCCTGGCCAGTTTCTGCTCGACTTGCATAGTAGAGCATCTTTTACATTTCTGCATAACTCATCATAAAATGATAAAACCCTTCATAACTCATTATAAAAACCTCAATTAAGTGTCTAATCAATTCACTAATTAACCTTAACACTTAATCTCCACATTCAACACATATATTAAATTATCAATTTAAAACTGATGCATGACCTCCATAGGATTCCATCCCATAAGTCACCCATGAATCCACACATCAATATGCACTCAAGTCACATATTCATAACACAGGGATGTAAAACTTTAAATACTACTACAAGCATTAATACATAAAGTAAAAATAGTAAAGCAAAATGGAAAATAAAAATATAGAAAAAAAATGCAGCAATCTATCAAATATAATACTCCCTCCGTTCTTTTTTTATTGTCCACATTACTATAACGGGTAGTTTCATATTTTGTCCCATTTCCTAAAATGAAAAGTTTTGATACCCTCTTTTCACCCCTTCTCTCTTCTAATATCCCATTTATAATAATTAATTTAAATTTTCTCTCTCATAATACCAATACAATCATTAATTCACACCAATATTATAATAAAACATCCTCCTCTCTCTTCTAATATCCCATTTATAATAATTAATTTATATTTTCTCTCTCATAATACCATTACAATCATTAATTCACACAACTATTATAATAAAATAATACCCACAATCAACAAAGATTCCCACTATCTTAATATGTGTGAAATCTTCAAATAGGACACACATATAAGAAAGGAGGGAGTCAACCAATTTAAGTTGATATGACATTCAGAATATGAATAAATTCACAATGGCATTTATGCTAAATTAAAGTTGGAAAAAATGGAATTCTTTTTTTAAATGCAATAAAGGAAAATTTTTTGAAATTCTTGATTCCAATAATGAGGCTATAAATAGATCAAATGGTTTATAACTTGAATCCACACTACAAAAACTCACACTCACAAAAACATTTTAATTTAATAATCAAAATGAGTTGTGATAAGATGAACATGCCAGGTGGATGGTTTCCTATCGACCCAAACAGTGAAAATGTCAAGAAAATTGCTTCTTGGGCTGTGGATCAGTACAACAAGGAAATCATTGTAAGCTTTTATCTTTTTTCACACTTCTATTCTTTTTTTGTTGTAAATTTATATTTGTTCTTTTAGTCATTCACATATAAATTGTAGTCTTGTTAAGAGTATTATATATATGTATAATATTCATTTATTTATAGAAAAATTAACATTAATAATTCAATTTTTCACTCATCTGCTATAAATAATCTAACCTTTAGATTTTTTATAATAGTATAAATCTAAATAACCTTTGTGATGAATTTGCCAACAACATACCATATTACTAATAATAGATAATAATAGGAGGTTGGATTATTCACAGCGTACTAAGGGCAAATGTTGGATTATTAGAAAATAATCTAAATATTAGATTATTCACAGCAGATGAGCAAAGAGTTGGATTATTAAAGTCAATTTTTCCTTTATTTATTTGTTTATATACAAATATATACATTAATTGAAAAAAAAATAACTCATTTGATAAATTTGTTACCGGACTTGTATACAAGTCTCATACAAGAGGAGAGTTGACTGCTCACAAATTCGATGAAGTTCCGTCCTAAAAGTAATTGGTAATAGGAGGATTAGCCCATCAAGTATATATGATAGTCAACCTCTTTTTAATTTTTCGATATGATATTACATATAGGTATTTTCCAATATTATTTTTTGTAGCACAATAATAAGTGTTAGCCTTTTTAATATATATACTTGGCAAGGTACATGACAAAAAATAATTACTCCAAAGACAAAACTCATTTTCAATAGAAATTAAACTTCATAGCCAATTTCAAATATAAA
Source organism: Amaranthus palmeri (assembly GCA_019776075.1). NCBI lineage: Eukaryota > Viridiplantae > Streptophyta > Magnoliopsida > Caryophyllales > Amaranthaceae > Amaranthus > Amaranthus palmeri. Next base: position 32,643 of record JAAKBH010000148.1, read on the forward strand.
TACTACCAACTTAAACTAAAACTTGTTTCTTTTGAGTACGGTGTAAGTGTTAGGGCTGGACACTGTCCAGTCCAGTCTTGTCTGGTTTGATAAAAAAATTAGACTAGATTAGAAATTACGATTTGAAAATTTTTTAAATCAGATCAGATCATTCTATAACGGTTTGGTCTGGTCTACGATTTTGATTTTAGTATGTACTAGAATATGCCCGAGCGATGCACGGTTTTATTAAAATTTCTGACCCATTTGTATAAAAAAAATTTTACGACTTTATGTTTTAACCATCTCAAAATATCCTATACTCATTTTATAAAAACATTATAAAGATTCTATAAAAAAAACTTGAAAAAAATAAAATATACTTTTATGACTTTCTAATGCATTAAATGATGTGACATGAAAGTAAAAAATTAAAAATTAGTAAAGTCAAAGATATTAATATTAGTCATTATATAATGACATCATCTTTAAGTTTTAGAGGGAAATGTTTTATTGAGAGAGTGACACGTAAGCAATTTTGATAAGCGATGCATCAGCAGTGTTTTGTTTTAGTAATAGCTATAAATTTCTATTTTTAAGAACTCTGGTTTTTCGCACATCAAATGATTCTTTTTGCACGATTTTTAAAATTAATTTTGAGCTTTAATATCTCTAAATACGCATCATAAAAATTTATGAAAAATATATAGTAAAAAAGTATACATTAAGACGAACTTAACGAGATCTCACATGATATATTTATCATCTATATATCCTAAATATCTTAATCAAATTTCTCTGGCCAAAATAAAATATTCTAAACGGAAAAAATACTAGAAAACAAAGCGAGTATACTTTGTCATTTAACAAATTGGCATGCAGGGAGTAGTACTCAAGTTTGAAAATGCATACAAAGCAGAAGAACAAGTGGTGAATGGTAAGAACTACCGCATATGTCTGAATGCATTAGTTAGCATCCCTGGCTCGTGTGGCTCTTCCCAACAGAAGTACGAAGCTATTGTTCATCAGGCCGCATCGCCTTGCATTGCGCCAAAACTCGTATCGTTCAAGCATTTACCCCAAGAAAATGAGCGTGTTCTCGTTGCCAATTGATTTCCTTACAATAATGCGATGCCCATGCATTTGGTGTGCTTCCTTAGAGGCACTTCACAAATGCTTATTATATGTAATACTGTCAACTATGTTTGGATTTTGGATAAGTCTCCGCATCATATGCGACACAACTACTTAATTAATATAAATAAAGGACTTTAATCCCATTTTTATGCTTCTTGTTGGTTACTTAATATACCTTTTAGTATGCAGATGGTCTTGGACATGACAGTCTCATTAATTTGGACCAGCCTAATTTGTACGTGTAATAATCTGGGCATTTTTTTAAATTTTCTGGACATTTTTCTATTTTGATCTTTAAGGTATCAATTTTGACCTTTAAGACCAAAATTGATAAATGCCCAAATAATTGAAATGTTGTTAAGCGCACGAACTGGGCCAGCCCAAATTGACGGTCTCATAATGAGACTGTCTCGTCCAAGTTTTTGTGTTTAATATGTCTATTAACGGTTACCTCTCTCCTCACGCTATATATAATGCATTACTTGAAATTTTTACACTCTTAATATACTTCCTCCGCTTCAATTAACTTGCGACGTTTGTTTTTTTACACAGTCCAATGCACTAAATCAATCTATAATATCTCTAATTATGTATCATAATCATCATATCATACAATTTAATAAAGATGATGTAAAATTACACATGTCAATCTCACAAGCAATCGTATTTAAGGAAATCATACAATTTAATAAAGATGATGTAAAATTACACATGTCAATCTCACAAGCAATCGTATTTAAGGAAATTAAATCAATTAAACTAAATATAATCATACAATTCAATAAAGATGATGTAAAATTATACATGTCAATCTCACAAGCAATCGTATTTAAGGATATTAAATCAATTAAACAAAATATAAATATAAATATTTGTAATCAATCATCATACAATTTAATCATCATACAATTTAATAAAGATGATGTAAAATACTAAAATTACACATGTCAATCTCATCTCACAAGAAATCATATTTAAGAAAATTAAATTAATTAAACTAAATATAAATATAAATATTTGTAATCATCATATCATAAATCTTATTAAAAGAACTGTGAAAATCCACATGCCATCTCCTCAAGAGATATGCTAAATGTCAAATGCTTCCAAAAGGCAGTAAATTAACTACATAGATTCAATTTAAAAATAGCAAGTCAGCATTTTAATAATACCTTTGTTACAAGTTGTAACCAATTATTTATTGATTGAAAATAATAACTTCAAAAATATAATCACATATCTGATTGATATCAAAGATACTAATTTATATAAAATTACATACTCTTAAAAAACTAATAACCTACTTTACACTATTTATACAATCAATATATTATAACTATATTGAATATTGTATATCAATTAAAATTAAAAAAAACTTAATAACGATAATTTAAAATTGATAATGATAAATTTATACTTAATTTTTAAATATTTAAAGCTCCATGTATTGCATGGGTTTCAAAACTAGTATAGTAATAAAGCATAAATTAGGACGAATCTAACTTGATTTCAAAAGGATATATTATTTCATCCATTTATCTTAAAAACTAGAGTTAATGTTCTCTGTCTTTAAAGTGAAATATATTATTTTTTCCTTTTAAAAACAAAGTGAAATAATTCATTATTCTAAATGAGAATACGCGAGCGAGTAGTATTATAGATAGATAGATGAATGATACGATTTGATAGGTAATCAGTAATAATCCCATAAAAAGAGAACTCATGGTAAAAGTGTGATAAAGAATTTCTCTTTACTAAAGGAGTTAATATAATAATATATTCCCCTTGAATAACCCCAAGTGTGCGGCTCCTATGATTATTTAATAATTGGGAAATTCCACGTGGTAACTTTGAGGTTTTGGGTTTTCCATGTGGTAACCAAAACTTTTAAAAAATCCACATGGTAACCCTGAGGTTTACAAAATTGTTCCACCATGACCTTTTTGAAAATAAAATGTTAGCAAAACAAGGTTTGACCTTAACTTTAAAAGTTTATTTTTTATCTTTTATCTTTTTATTGTAATATTTTTAATATTTTTATTTTATTTTTTCCTTTTTTCATAGCAATTAAATTGCAAAAAATTGATTACGATTGGACAATAATGTTCCTGGATAAGTGACCCTAAAATTAGGGTGAGACAAGATTATGCGCTCAAATTTCATTCACCCCTCATTTCAAGTGGAACGTTTACCACAGTGTATCAGGAGGACGTGTGTTGCATCTACACTTCTAGTACAATAGACTTTGGTATGAGATGGTGTCATGCATGGTGTGTTATAAAGTACAACATATCATGAAGCTTCAACTATAAACTTAAGTTTTTAGTTGATTATGTCGCTTTAACATTATCTCTTTGAAATTGTTATATTTTACATTTTAGTCAATCCCTTTTACTTTTCATAATTTCTATTAATGAAAATATTTTTATCACTTTCTTTGATTCGCGTTAACTTCTTTTATTTTTTAAGTATTATCAACATTTAAATGACCACCAAACTTTAATCTTCATTGCAAAAACCCTACTTATTTCAAAGGGGGAGTGAAATTTGTATTTTTTTTTTCTTGCTTTTATTTTGTGGGTAACTAGATATTATTCACATGGTAAAAACTAAACAACAATGAAAAAAGATAATAACCAGTGTGAGACAGTTTTTAAAATATTATATTAGTTGCACCTTGTTTACTTTTCACGCTATTCACAAACAAGGTTTGACCTTAACTTAACAACATGTTTGATCGTGAGTATTAGAAAATGATAATTACAATGTAATTTAATAGGAAAATTACTTCACAAGATTCATGATCATATATAAGTCACTCTGAAATAGTTGCTAGGATCGATACGATGCTAAAGAACTTTGATGAACAAAAATAAAATTGCAAATTGACACAAGGATTTAAGGAGGTTCACCCAATGATGACTACGTCCTCCGTCGTGTGTAGTTGCTTGCTTGTATTATATTATGAGAAACACTATTACAATGAAGTATTACAATTGAGTAAGAGATAAAACAAAAGGCTATGTGTTTAGGCTAAGGGTTTGTGTTTGATGTGTTTTGGTGATCACTCTTACTTCACTATTTCTAATGCTAGATACCTAAGAGTTACATAAGAATCAATATAGGTAGTAATTGACATAATAAACAACAATTAGAGCCTTCAATAGCTGATATTCAATGAGTTGTAACTCCCTAAGGTAAGTGATCCGTTGAAAAACAACATCCAATGCTGTAAGAGGCTTCGCTCGACCGGGTCGAGCGAGCGGGTCGAGCGTTGAAACAGAAGCTACTGGATACATTCTGACTTGTTGCTCGACCAAATAGAACATTTTTGCTCGGGTCGAGCGGATCCGCTTGGTCGAGCGGCCGGTCGAGCGGAGGTCGAGCGACCATCAGGTGCCTCCTGGCCAGTTTCTGCTCGACTTGCATAGTAGAGCATCTTTTACATTTCTGCATAACTCATCATAAAATGATAAAACCCTTCATAACTCATAATAAAAACCTCAATTAAGTGTCTAATCAATTCACTAATTAACCTTAACACTTAATCTCCACATTCAACACATATATTAAATTATCAATTTAAAACTCATGCATGACCTCCATAGGATTCCATCCCATAAGTCACCCATGAATGCACACATCAATATGCACTCAAGTCACATATTCATAACACAGAGATATAAAACTTTAAATACTACTACAAGCATTAATACATAAAGTAAAAATAGTAAAGCAAAATGGAAAATAAAAATATAGAAAAAAATGCAGCAATCTATCAAATATAATACTCCCTCCGTTCTTTTTTTATTGTCCACATTACTATAACGGGTAGTTTCATATTTTGTCCCATTTCCTAAAATGAAAAGTTTTGATACCCTCTTTTCACCCCTTCTCTCTTCTAATATCCCATTTATAATAATTAATTTAAATTTTCTCTCTCATAATACCAATACAATCATTAATTCACACCAATATTATAATAAAACATCCTCCTCTCTCTTCTAATATCCCATTTATAATAATTAATTTATATTTTCTCTCTCATAATACCATTACAATCATTAATTCACACAACTATTATAATAAAATAATACCCACAATCAACAAAGATTCCCACTATCTTAATATGTGTGAAATCTTCAAATAGGACACACATATAAGAAAGGAGGGAGTCAACCAATTTAAGTTGATATGACATTTAGAATATGAATAAATTCACAATGGTATTTATGCTAAATTAAAGTTGGAAAAAATGGAATTCTTTTTTTTAAATGCAATAAAGGAAAATTTTTTGAAATTCTTGATTCCAATAATGAGGCTATAAATAGATCAAATGGTTTATAACTTGAATCCACACTACAAAAACTCACACTCACAAAAACATTTTAATTTAATAATCAAAATGAGTTGTGATAAGATGAACATGCCAGGTGGATGGTTTCCTATCGACCCAAACAGTGAAAATGTCAAGAAAATTGCTTCTTGGGCTGTGGATCAGTACAACAAGGAAATCATTGTAAGCTTTTATCTTTTTTCACACTTCTATTCTTTTTTTGTTGTAAATTTATATTTGTTCTTTTAGTCATTCACATATAAATTGTAGTCTTGTTAAGAGTATTATATATATGTATAATATTCATTTATTTATAGAAAAATTAATATTAATAATTCAATTTTTCACTCATCTGCTATAAATAATCTAACCTTTAGATTTTTTATAATAGTATAAATCTAAATAACCTTTGTGATGAATTTGCCAACAACATACCATATTACTAATAATAGATAATAATAGGAGGTTGGATTATTCACAGCGTACTAAGGGCAAATGTTGGATTATTAGAAAATAATCTAAATATTAGATTATTCACAGCAGATGAGCAAAGAGTTGGATTATTAAAGTCAATTTTTCCTTTATTTATTTGTTTATATACAAATATATACATTAATTGAAAAAAAATAACTCATTTGATAAATTTGTTACCGGACTTGTATACAAGTCCCATACAAGAGGAGAGTTGACTGCTCACAAATTCGATGAAGTTCCGTCCTAAAAGTAATTGGTAATAGGAGGATTAGCCCATCAAGTATATATGATAGTCAACCTCTTTTTAATTTTTCGATATGATATTACATATAGGTATTTTCCAATATTATTTTTTGTAGCACAATAATAAGTGTTAGCCTTTTTAATATATATACTTGGCAAGGTACATGACAAAAAATAATTACTCCAAAGACAAAACTCATTTTCAATAGAAATTAAACTTCATAGCCAATTTCAAATATAAATACTACCAACTTAAACTAAAACTTGTTTCTTTTGAGTACGGTGTAAGTGTTAGGGCTGGACACTGTCCAGTCCAGTCTTGTCTGGTTTGATAAAAAAATTAGACTAGATTAGAAATTACGATTTGAAAATTTTTTAAATCAGATCAGATCATTCTATAACGGTTTGGTCTGGTCTACGATTTTGATTTTAGTATGTACTAGAATATGCCCGAGCGATGCACGGTTTTATTAAAATTTCTGACCCATTTGTATAAAAAAAATTTTACGACTTTATGTTTTAACCATCTCAAAATATCCTATACTCATTTAATAAAAACATTATAAAGATTCTATAAAAAAAACTTGAAAAAAATAAAATATACTTTTATGACTTTCTAATGCATTAAATGATGTGACAAGAAAGTAAAAAATTAAAAATTAGTAAAGTCAAAGATATTAATATTAGTCATTATATAATGACATCATCTTTAAGTTTTAGAGGGAAATGTTTTATTGAGAGAGTGACACGTAAGTAATTTTGATAAGCGATGCATCAGCAGTGTTTTGTTTTAGTAATAGCTATAAATTTCTATTTTTAAGAACTCTGGTTTTTCGCACATCAAATGATTCTTTTTGCACGATTTTTAAAATTAATTTTGAGCTTTAATATTTCTAAATACGCATCATAAAAATTTATGAAAAATATATAGTAAAAAAGTATACATTAAGACGAACTTAACGAGATCTCACATGATATATTTATCATCTATATATCTTAAATATCTTAATCAAATTTCTCTGGCCAAAATAAAATATTCTAAACGAAAAAAATACTAGAAAACAAAGCGAGTATACTTTGTCATTTAACAAATTGGCATGCAGGGAGTAGTACTCAAGTTTGAAAATGCATACAAAGCAGAAGAACAAGTGGTGAATGGTAAGAACTACCGCATATGTCTGAATGCATTAGTTAGCATCCCTGGCTCGTGTGGCTCTTCCCAACAGAAGTACGAAGCTATTGTTCATCAGGCCGCATCGCCTTGCATTGCGCCAAAACTCGTATCGTTCAAGCATTTACCCCAAGAAAATGAGCGTGTTCTCGTTGCCAATTGATTTCCTTACAATAATGCGATGCCCATGCATTTGGTGTGCTTCCTTAGAGGCACTTCACAAATGCTTATTATATGTAATACTGTCAACTATGTTTGGATTTTGGATAAGTCTCCGCATCATATGCGACACAACTACTTAATTAATATAAATAAAGGACTTTAATCCCATTTTTATGCTTCTTGTTGGTTACTTAATATACCTTTTAGTATGCAGTTGGTCTTGGACATGACAGTCTCATTAATTTGGACCAGCCTAATTTGTACGTGTAATAATCTGGGCATTTTTTTAAATTTTCTGGACATTTTTCTATTTTGATCTTTAAGGTATCAATTTTGACCTTTAAGACCAAAATTGATAAATGCCCAAATAATTGAAATGTTGTTAAGCGCACGAACTGGGCCAGCCCAAATTGACGGTCTCATAATGAGACTGTCTCGTCCAAGTTTTTGTGTTTAATATGTCTATTAACGGTTACCTCTCTCCTCACGCTATATATAATGCATTACTTGAAATTTTTACACTCTTAATATACTTCCTCCGCTTCAATTAACTTGCGACGTTTGTTTTTTTACACAGTCCAATGCACTAAATCAATCTATAATATCTCTAATTATGTATCATAATCATCATATCATACAATTTAATAAAGATGATGTAAAATTACACATGTCAATCTCACAAGCAATCGTATTTAAGGAAATCATACAATTTAATAAAGATGATGTAAAATTACACATGTCAATCTCACAAGCAATCGTATTTAAGGAAATTAAATCAATTAAACTAAATATAATCATACAATTCAATAAAGATGATGTAAAATTATACATGTCAATCTCACAAGCAATCGTATTTAAGGAAATTAAATCAATTAAACTAAATATAAATATAAATATTTGTAATCAATCATCATACAATTTAATCATCATACAATTTAATAAAGATGATGTAAAATACTAAAATTACACATGTCAATCTCATCTCACAAGCAATCATATTTAAGAAAATTAAATTAATTAAACTAAATATAAATATAAATATTTGTAATCATCATATCATAAATCTTATTAAAAGAACTGTGAAAATCCACATGCCATCTCCTCAAGAGATATGCTAAAATGTCAAATGCTTCTAAAAGGCAGTAAATTAACTACATAGATTCAATTTAAAAATAGCAAGTCAGCATTTTAATAATACCTTTGTTACAAGTTGTAACCAATTATTTATTGATTGAAAATAATAACTTCAAAAATATAATCACATATTTGATTGATATCAAAGATACTAATTTATATAAAATTACATACTCTTAAAAAACTAATAACCTACTTTACACTATTTATACAATCAATATATTATAACTATATTGAATATTGTATATCAATTAAAATTAAAAAAAACTTAATAACGATAATTTAAAATTGATAATGATAAATTTATACTTAATTTTTAAATATTTAAAGCTCCATGTATTGCATGGGTTTCAAAACTAGTATAGTAATAAAGCATAAATTAGGACGAATCTAACTTGATTTCAAAAGGATATATTATTTCATCCATTTATCTTAAAAACTAGAGTTAATGTTCTCTGTCTTTAAAGTGAAATATATTATTTTTTCCTTTTAAAAACAAAGTGAAATAATTCATTATTCTAAATGAGAATACGCGAGCGAGTAGTATTATAGATAGATAGATGAATGATACGATTTGATAGGTAATCAATAATAATCCCATAAAAAGAGAACTCATGGTAAAAGTGTGATAAAGAATTTCTCTTTACTAAAGGAGTTAATATAATAATATATTCCCCTTGAATAACCCCAAGTGTGCGGCTCCTATGATTATTTAATAATTGGGAAATTCCACGTGGTAACTTTGAGGTTTTTTGTTTTCCATGTAGTAACCAAAACTTTTAAAAAATCCACATGGTAACCCTGAGGTTTACAAAATTGTTCCACCATGACCTTTTTGAAAATAAAATGTTAGCAAAACAAGGTTTGACCTTAACTTAAAAAGTTTATTTTTTATCTTTTATCTTTTTATTGTAATATTTTTAATATTTTTATTTTATTTTTTCCTTTTTTCATAGCAATTAACTTGCAAAAAATTGATTACGATTGGACAATAATGTTCCTGGATAAGTGACCCTAAAATTAGGGTTATTCATGGTTAATAAAAAAGTTAAGATTATTGTAGGAAAATCAATAAAAGTTGAATTATTTCAGATAATTTTTCTTATAACATATCATGAGTTTCAACCATGACCTTTTAGTTTTAGTTGTATTGGTATTAGAAACCGATGAGACAAGATTATGCGCTCAAATTTCATTCACCCCTCATTTCAAGTGGAACGTTTACCACAGTGTATCAGGAGGACGTGTGTTGCATCTACACTTCTAGTACAATAGACTTTGGTATGAGATGGTGTCATGCATGGTGTGTTATAAAGTACAACATATCATGAAGCTTCAACTATAAACTTAAGTTTTTAGTTGATTATGTCGCTTTAACATTATCTCTTTGAAATTGTTATATTTTACATTTTAGTCAATCCCTTTTACTTTTCATAATTTCTATTAATGAAAAAATTTTTATCACTTTCTTTGATTCGCGTTAACTTCTTTTATTTTTTAAGTATTATCAACATTTAAATGACCACCAAACTTTAATCTTCATTCCAAAAACCCTACTTATTTCAAAGGGGGAGTGAAATTTGTATTTTTTTTTTCTTGCTTTTATTTTGTGGGTAACTAGATATTATTCACATGGTAAAAACTAAACAACAATGAAAAAAGATAATAACCAGTGTGAGACAGTTTTTAAAATATTATATTAGTTGCACCTTGTTTACTTTTCACGCTATTCATAAACAAGGTTTGACCTTAACTTAACAACATGTTTGATCGTGAGTATTAGAAAATGATAATTACAATGTAATTTAATAGGAAAATTACTTCACAAGATTCATGATCATATATAAGTCACTCTGAAATAGTTGCTAGGATCGATACGATACTAAAGAACTTTGATGAACAAAAATAAAATTGCAAATTGACACAAGGATTTAAGGAGGTTCACCCAATGATGACTACGTCCTCCGTCGTGTGTAGTTGCTTGCTTGTATTATATTATGAGAAACACTATTACAATGAAGTATTACAATTGAGTAAGAGATAAAACAAAAGGCTATGTGTTTAGGCTAAGGGTTTGTGTTTGATGTGTTTTGGTGATCACTCTTACTTCACTATTTCTAATGCTAGATACCTAAGAGTTACATAAGAATCAATATAGGTAGTAATTGACATAATAAACAGCAATTAGAGCCTTCATCATCATCATCATCATCATCATACCCAGTGTTCCCGCACATAGATACTCTATGGCCAGGGTCTGGGGAAGGAAGGTCGACGGCGTCTCATACCCATAAGGAGAGGGCGGTCATAAGAGTCCTTCGGCTCTAGAGGAGTCTTCAAGGATAGGACCTGCAAAAATCCGAAAACCTGCATCTTACACCCACGTTAGCCAAGCATAGGGATTAAAAAAAAAAAAAAAAAACCAATAAGCGATATAGGTAAAAATGGAAGTGAAAAGCGATGACAAAAGTCACAGAACAGTATCAAACTAGTCTAGTAATCTAGGACATGAATAAGGCGCCGCCATGTGGCTCTATCCCTGGTCAGGTCCTTAGAGAGGTGTAGTTCGAGCAGGTCGCTGTTAATCTGCTCCTCCCACGTCCTCTTAGGTCTTCCCCGGCTTCTCTTGCCCTCCACTATGATGCGTTCGACCCTTCTCACTGGGGCGTCATGGGTGCTTCTCTGCACATGCCCAAACCATCTGAGCCTGTTCTCCCGCATCTTTGCAGAGAGAGGTGCAACCCCTAACTTTTCCCTAAACTCCTGATTTCTAATCCTGTCCATCCTTGTCTTAACACACATCCATCTCAGCATGCGCATCTCTGTTACATCCATTCTCTGCTCGAAAGCCTTCTTTACAGGCCAACACTCCGTTCCGTACAACAAAGCCGGCAATAGCTGATATTCAATGAGTTGTAACTCCCTAAGGTAAGTGATCCGTTGAAAAACAACATCCAATGCTGTAAGAGGCTTCGCTCGACCGGGTCGAGCGAGCGGGTCGAGCGTTGAAACAGAAGCTACTGGATACATTCTGACTTGTTGCTCGACCAAATAGAACATTTTTGCTCGGGTCGAGCGGATCCGCTTGGTCGAGCGGTCGGTCGAGCGGAGGTCGAGCGACCATCAGGTGCCTCCTGGCCAGTTTCTGCTCGACTTGCATAGTAGAGCATCTTTTACATTTCTGCATAACTCATCATAAAATGATAAAACCCTTCATAACTCATCATAAAAACCTCAATTAAGTGTCTAATCAATTCACTAATTAACCTTAACACTTAATCTCCACATTCAACACATATATTAAATTATCAATTTAAAACTGATGCATGACCTCCATAGGATTCCATCCCATAAGTCATCCATGAATCCACACATCAATATGCACTCAAGTCACATATTCATAACACAGGGATGTAAAACTTTAAATACTACTACAAGCATTAATACATAAAGTAAAAATAGTAAAGCAAAATGGAAAATAAAAATATAGAAAAAAAATGCAGCAATCTATCAAATATAATACTCCCTCCGTTCTTTTTTTATTGTCCACATTACTATAACGGGTAGTTTCATATTTTGTCCCATTTCCTAAAATGAAAAGTTTTGATACCCTCTTTTCACCCCTTCTCTCTTCTAATATCCCATTTATAATAATTAATTTAAATTTTCTCTCTCATAATACCAATACAATCATTAATTCACACCAATATTATAATAAAACATCCTCCTCTCTCTTCTAATATCCCATTTATAATAATTAATTTATATTTTCTCTCTCATAATACCATTACAATCATTAATTCACACAACTATTATAATAAAATAATACCCACAATCAACAAAGATTCCCACTATCTTAATATGTGTGAAATCTTCAAATAGGACACACATATAAGAAAGGAGGGAGTCAACCAATTTAAGTTGATATGACATTTAGAATATGAATAAATTCACAATGGTATTTATGCTAAATTAAAGTTGGAAAAAATGGAATTCTTTTTTTTTAAATGCAATAAAGGAAAATTTTTTGAAATTCTTGATTCCAATAATGAGGCTATAAATAGATCAAATGGTTTATAACTTGAATCCACACTACAAAAACTCACACTCACAAAAACATTTTAATTTAATAATCAAAATGAGTTGTGATAAGATGAACATGCCAGGTGGATGGTTTCCTATCGACCCAAACAGTGAAAATGTCAAGAAAATTGCTTCTTGGGCTGTGGATCAGTACAACAAGGAAATCATTGTAAGCTTTTATCTTTTTTCACACTTCTATTCTTTTTTTGTTGTAAATTTATATTTGTTCTTTTAGTCATTCACATATAAATTGTAGTCTTGTTAAGAGTATTATATATATGTAGAATATTCATTTATTTATAGAAAAATTAATATTAATAATTCAAATTATATAGACTAAAAATAAGAAGGGAAATCAAATGAGTAGCATGATACTTTTTTTTACAAATTCTCTCTAGTTTCTCTCACTAAGGTTTTCTCTCTTCCTTGTGAGTTTCTCTACGAGAGTCTTCTCCCTTTTTTTGAGGGTTCTTCTCCTTCTATGGAGTCTAGGAGTAGTAAGGGTGTTTGTGAGGAAGGTATGGGGCCTGTTGAAGGGGTTGCCATGGGTAAGGAAGGGTCTGGTAGGCCTCTTTTGGTGGATTGTGAAGTCTTGGGCTCCAAGACTAATGATGATAGGATTCTTGAAGATAAAAAACGATCAGGGGCATGTGTGGTGGATTATGGGGAGGAGGAGGAGGTTGAATGGGTGGAAGAGGGGGATAATGAGAGTGAGGATACGATGCGTTTATCTTTGAGTATGGTGGGCAAGTTGTGGTCAAACCGAATTCCGAATTTGACTGCTTTTATTACAACTATGAAGGGTGTATGGAGATTAAAATATGGAGTCGAAATAAGTAATATTGGGAGAAATCTTTTCCTTATTCAATTTTTTCATTGGCGCGACAAGCAACGGATAGTCGATGGCCAACCTTGGCATTTCGATAAGTTTCCGCTTCTTTTGGCCGAGGTTGAAGAGGCGGTTAAACCGTCAGATTTAGATATTTATCACCTTCCTTTATGGGCAAGGTTTTATGATGTTCCTTTTCGTGGACGTGGAAACTTGGAGAATGCTAGGAAGCTTGGGAACAAATTGGGGCAATTCTTGGAAATGTATAAACCATCACATTATGGGCTTGATAAATCTTTAAGAGTTAAAGTCCTTGTGGATGTTCGGGAGCCTCTTAAAGATTCAGTTTCTTTGAAGGTGCGGGGCGGTGTGGTGTGCAAAATTCCGGTAAAATACGAGCGGCTACCTATGTTTTGCTTTTTTTGCGGGAGACTCGGTCATGGTTCGGGGGAATGTTTGGATGTTCATGGGGATTGTTCTCCGATTAAGAAGTTTGGGGTGTCGTTGCGAGCGTCGCCTTGGAAATCGCAAGAGGATGAGGTGGTCGAAGGTGGGCTTGAAACGGGTTGTAATGGTCACATGTTTCTGGGGAAGCGGCTGTTTTTTACTAAGCCGTGTGGGGAGACAGGATGTACGGTTGATCCGAAGGTGGTGGATGGGGTTGCGGAAATGTTACGGGATGTGTCACTTGATAATATTGATAGGCAAGGTGATGATGATGTTGAACAAGGAATGGTGCAATCGTTTGGAAATTCTCTTAATAATGATGAGGAGGTTGTTCAAGGGGCTTCGAAGGGTATTGAGCAACATTCTTCAAGGAGTATGGGGTGTCAGAAGGTTAGTGGGGTTGATTGTGAGGGAGTTAAGTCAATGGTATCTCATCATTCTTTAGACAAAGGAGTCCATAATGAAGTAGGTGGTACAACTAGAAAGTGGCGAAGGCGACAAAGAAGTTCGACTAGGAAGGCCGATTTTGAGTACGATAAATGGAGTGGAGTGGGTAAGCGTCATGGGGGTTCTTCTTTTGATGATGGGGTTATGAATGATGCTCGTGGTGGTCAGAAACGTAGAGTCGAAGGCATGGAAGTAGATACGAGTAGTTTTATGGAGAATTTAGTGGCGGGCCCCACTTCTTGGGCTCTCGGGGGTCCATGAGTTCTTTATTATTTTGGAACTGCAGAGGGTTGGGGAGCCCGGAAGCGGTTCATTCTTTAGCGGACTTAGTCCGGTGTAATTCTCCAGAGATTGTTTTTTTAAGTGAGACGAAGAGATGGACGGCTGAGATGATAGTTATTCAGAATAAACTCAATTTTGCACATGGTATTTGGGTAGACGCTGTGGGTAGATCCGGAGGTTTGGCACTTTTGTGGACTGATGATGTCGAGGTGAGTATTCGGTCGACAGGGGAGAGATATATTGATTTTGAGGTGAAAACGGGCGCGGGGGAGTTTTGGAGAGGGACCGGTGTTTATGGTTGGTCTGAGTCGGGTCAGAAGGGGAGGACTTGGGCTTTGCTTCGTGATCTTGGGCACGCTCCTTCGATGCCTTGGTTGGTGGCGGGTGATTTCAATGAAGTCCTTTATGAGACGGAGAAAAAGGGTGGGAACGCTTGTGATTTGTCTTCCATTTTGGGCTTTCGAGGTGCTATTGAGGAGTGTGGCCTTAAAGATTTGGGGTTTTCAGGTTATGAGTTTACTTGGTCGAATAAGAGGGGTGAATATTTTATTGAAGAACGCCTAGATCGGGGTTTGGCGAATGATGCGTGGATGGATCTTTTTCCTTCTTTTTCGGTCAAGAACATTACTTGGGATTCATCGGATCACCTTCCAATTTTGATTGGGGCTCATAAATGGAGGTATAGGGGGGATTGTCGTGTGCCTTGGGAGGAAAGACCTTTTCGATTCGAGGCTAAATGGTTGCATATTGAGGAGTTTGGGGAGGTGATGTCGGATGCTTGGAATCGGGCGGGTTTGATGGCGGGTCATAATTGGGCGGATAAGGTGGCTCAATGTGGGCGGATTTTGGGAGATTGGGGCTCTCATACTTTCAAGGCGATTCATAAACGCCTTCGATGGTTACAAAAACGTATGCGACGATTAAGGAGGATGGTGCAATCGATGGCTATTATTGAGGAGGAGGGGAGAGTGGAAATGGAAATCCGGGACATACGGAAAAAATTGGAGACCGAGGCTTGGCAACGAAGCCGACCATTTGTTTTACGAGATGGAGATAAGAACACTTCTTATTTCCATTATCGTGCATCTCATCGGCGCAAGAGGAATAGGATCGATTCTTTATTTGATTCTTGTGGTGTCGAAAAATTTGAACAAGAGGAAATAATGAAAATAGTTTTTGATTATTATGTTGATCTCTTTACTCCCTCTCGACCCCCTATTTCTTTGGATTACTTTGATATTTTTGATGTGCGTGTTTCCGATGATATGAGGTCTTCTTTGTCTCGTCCCTTTGTTAAAGATGAGGTGATTGCGGCTCTCAAGTCTATGCATCCGGCCAAATCTCCGGGTCCGGATGGGCTTCCCGTTTTATTTTATAATAAATTTTGGAGCATTGTAGGAGAGGAAGTGTGCGATTTGGTGGTTCGTTTCTTGAATCATGGGGGTATGCCGTCCGGTGTAAATGATACGAATGTAGTGCTCATTCCAAAAGTAAAGAAGCCAAGAGTTATGAAAGATTTGAGGCCGATTAGTTTATGCAACATTTCATAAAAATTGATGTCAAAGGTTATTGCTAATCGATTGAAAATCTTTTTACCGGATTTAATTGCGGATAATCAAAGCGCATTTGTGCACGGTCGGCTTATTACCGACAATGTTCTTATTGCCTCTGAAGTTTTCCATTTTATGAAGATTAGTGGGGCTCGTAAGCATGGATTTATGGCGTTAAAGTTGGACATGAGTCGGGCTTATGATCGGATAGAATGGGATTTTTTGAGGGGTATTTTGTTGCGGTTTGGATTTCCTATTATTTTGGTTAGTCGTATTATGGAATGTGTTTCCACTGTGACGTATTCTTTTTCGGTTAATGGTCGGCTCACTTCTCCTTTGGTGCCTAAGCGGGGTTTGAGGCAAGGAGATCCTCTTTCTCCATATCTTTTCCTCTTATGCGCGGAAGGTCTCGGAATGTTACTTAAAAAGGCCTATTATTCTAATTTGATTAAGGGTGTGTCGATTGCACGTGGGGCGCCTACTATTACTCACTTATTTTTTGCCGATGATAGTATTATATTTTCTCGGGCTTCTCTTGATGAGGCTAAGGCTATTAAGGAGGTTTTGGGTCATTATGAATTTCTCTCGGGGCAAAAGGTTAATATTGATAAATGTGAGATTTCTTTTAGCTCTCGTTTTGGGGTGGCGCATCGCTCGTCCATAGTTCAATGTCTTGGCTTTAAAGAAGTTGATATTCATGGGAAGTATTTGGGTCTTCCAACTATTTTTGACAAATCCAAGAGGATTTCTTTTGCGGCATTACGAGATCGAATATGGCGTAAACTACAAGGGTGGAAGGAGAAACTTCTTTCTAGGGCGGGTAAAGAGGTCTTGATAAAAGCGGTTGTGCAAGCTATACCGTCTTACGCTATGAGTTGCTTCAAACTTCCCGGTGCTTTATGTAAAGACATTTGTAGTATTGTTCGTCGATTTTGGTGGGGAATTCCAAAGGATCATCGTGGTATTTGTTGGCGTTCTTGGGATATTCTTTGTCGTCCAAAGAAAGAAGGGGGTCTTGGTTTTAGGGACTTCGAGATTTTTAATCAAGCTATGTTATCTAAGCAATTTTGGCGAATATTTTCTTGTCCGGATTCGTTACTTGCTCGTGTCTTTAAGGCTCGATATTTCCCTCATGGTGATATTTGGAAAGCTAAGGTTGGGGCTTATCCGAGTTATGGATGGCGAAGTATTTGGGGATCCAAATTTATTTTGCGAGATGGGGTTAGGTGGCGTGTGGGGAATGGCAAAAATATTAATGTATGGGGGGATGCGTGGCTTGATGGTCCCGGGTCGGGTAGGATTGTTTCTCCTTGTGGGAATTTTCCTATGGATACGAAGGTGGAGGAGTTTATTGATTGTGAGCGTAAAATTTGGCGTGAGGATTTAGTTCGAAAATCTTTTCTCCCTTTTGATGTGGATAGAATTCTTAGTGTGCCGATTGGTTGTGGAGAAGATGAGATTTGTTGGGCTTTTAGTAAGGATGGGATTTTGCGGGTCAAAGATGTTTATTTTCATGCTTTGGGTCGTAAAGAGGTGGCTTCTTCTTCGGTTGGTCCGGATCCGATTTGGGATCGTATTTGGTCTCTTAAGATTCCTCCTAAAGTTCGTGAATTTTCTTGGCGGGCTTCTTGGAATATTATTCCCCATGGAGTAAATCTTTAGCGAAAAGGTGTTCCTAATTTTCTTTCTTGTGTTCGGTGTGGGTGCACGGAAAATCTGGCCCATGTCCTCTTTGATTGCGCCTGGGCTAAGGAATTTTGGGCCATTGCTTGTTCTATTGATCCTGGCGATTGTATTGGTTCTTTTAGGGATATCTTTGACTTGTTGTGGAGTAAAAACGGGAAGTCGATGGTTGAAGAATTTACGACGTTGTGTTGGCAAGTTTGGAAGGCTCGGAATGATGCCGTTTTTAATAATATTTTTGATCCGCCAAGTTTTTGTGTTCGTAAGGCTAAAGATTGGTTGAAAGAGTACCAAGGGGCGCTGAAATTGGACTGGCAGGATCTTGGGCCTGGGCGTTTGGTGGGCCGATGGTGTTATGCCTCCTTGTGGTTTTATTAAGATAAATTTTGATGGGGCATGGGATATTAAGGAAGAGAAATTTGGGCTGGGCTTTGTGGCTCGTGATGCCCAGGGAGCTTTTGTTATGGCGGGAGCTCGTACGGGTTGGGGGGCTGGTTCGGTGGAGATGGTTGAAGCCAAGGCGGCTTTGTGGGCGGTGGAGTGGGCTATCAAGAAAGGGTGGCGTTGCATCGTGCTTGAAGGAGATTGTAAAGTGGTCATTGAGGCCTTGATTGGGCTGCGCAAGAGGGCCTTTCATATCCAAACGGTCATTGACAATGTGATCTCGTTTAGGAATGTTTTTGAGTCCATGATTTTTGAGTTTTGTTTCCGAGAATGTAATCATGTAGCTCATAGATTAGCCCAATGGGCAAGAAAGGGTATTAGTGATGAAGTTTGGGAGCTTGTGGCCCCAACTTGGCTAGGGGACGTTTTGTATTCCGATTTTTCTATTGAATGCTAGCCTACCCTTTCATTTAAAAAAAAAAAAATATTAATAATTCAATTTTTCACTCATCTGCTATAAATAATCTAACCTTTAGATTTTTTATAATAGTATAAATCTAAATAACCTTTGTGATGAATTTGCCAACAACATACCATATTACTAATAATAGATAATAATAGGAGGTTGGATTATTCACAGCGTACTAAGGGCAAATGTTGGATTATTAGAAAATAATCTAAATATTAGATTATTCACAGCAGATGAGCAAAGAGTTGGATTATTAAAGTCAATTTTTCCTTTATTTATTTGTTTATATACAAATATATACATTAATTGAAAAAAAATAACTCATTTGATAAATTTGTTACCGGACTTGTAAACAAGTCCCATACAAGAGGAGAGTTGACTGCTCACAAATTCGATGAAGTTCCGTCCTAAAAGTAATTGGTAATAGGAGGATTAGCCCATCAAGTATATATGATAGTCAACCTCTTTTTAATTTTTCGATATGATATTACATATAGGTATTTTCCAATATTATTTTTTGTAGCACAATAATAAGTGTTAGCCTTTTTAATATATATACTTGGCAAGGTACATGACAAAAAATAATTACTCCAAAGACAAAACTCATTTTCAATAGAAATTAAACTTCATAGCCAATTTCAAATATAAATACTACCAACTTAAACTAAAACTTGTTTCTTTTGAGTACGGTGTAAGTGTTAGGGCTGGACACTGTCCAGTCCAGTCTTGTCTGGTTTGATAAAAAAATTAGACTAGATTAGAAATTACGATTTGAAAATTTTTTAAATCAGATCAGATCATTCTATAACGGTTTGGTCTGGTCTGCGATTTTGATTTTAGTATGTACTAGAATATGCCCGAGCGATGCACGGTTTTATTAAAATTTCTGACCCATTTGTATAAAAAAAATTTTACGACTTTATGTTTTAACCATCTCAAAATATCCTATACTCATTTTATAAAAACATTATAAAGATTCTATAAAAAAAACTTGAAAAAAATAAAATATACTTTTATGACTTTCTAATACATTAAATGATGTGACATGAAAGTAAAAAATTAAAAATTAGTAAAGTCAAAGATATTAATATTAGTCATTATATAATGACATCATCTTTAAGTTTTAGAGGGAAATGTTTTATTGAGAGAGTGACACGTAAGCAATTTTGATAAGCGATGCATCAGCAGTGTTTTGTTTTAGTAATAGCTATAAATTTCTATTTTTAAGAACTCTGGTTTTTCGCACATCAAATGATTCTTTTTGCACGATTTTTAAAATTAATTTTGAGCTTTAATATCTCTAAATACGCATCATAAAAATTTATGAAAAATATATAGTAAAAAAGTATACATTAAGACGAACTTAACGAGATCTCACATGATATATTTATCATCTATATATCTTAAATATCTTAATCAAATTTCTCTGGCCAAAATAAAATATTCTAAACGAAAAAAATACTAGAAAACAAAGCGAGTATACTTTGTCATTTAACAAATTGGCATGCAGGGAGTAGTACTCAAGTTTGAAAATGCATACAAAGCAGAAGCACAAGTGGTGAATGGTAAGAACTACCGCATATGTCTGAATGCATTAGTTAGCATCCCTGGCTCGTGTGGCTCTTCCCAACAGAAGTACGAAGCTATTGTTCATCAGGCCGCATCGCCTTGCATTGCGCCAAAACTCGTATCGTTCAAGCATTTACCCCAAGAAAATGAGCGTGTTCTCGTTGCCAATTGATTTCCTTACAATAATGCGATGCCCATGCATTTGGTGTGCTTCCTTAGAGGCACTTCACAAATGCTTATTATATGTAATACTGTCAACTATGTTTGGATTTTGGATAAGTCTCCGCATCATATGCGACACAACTACTTAATTAATATAAATAAAGGACTTTAATCCCATTTTTATGCTTCTTGTTGGTTACTTAATATACCTTTTAGTATGCAGTTGGTCTTGGACATGACAGTCTCATTAATTTGGACCAGCCTAATTTGTACGTGTAATAATCTGGGCATTTTTTTAAATTTTCTGGACATTTTTCTATTTTGATCTTTAAGGTATCAATTTTGACCTTTAAGACCAAAATTGATAAATGCCCAAATAATTGAAATGTTGTTAAGCGCACGAACTGGGCCAGCCTAAATTGACGGTCTCATAATGAGACTGTCTCGTCCAAGTTTTTGTGTTTAATATGTCTATTAACGGTTACCTCTCTCCTCACGCTATATATAATGCATTACTTGAAATTTTTACACTCTTAATATACTTCCTCCGCTTCAATTAACTTGCGACGTTTGTTTTTTTACACAGTCCAATGCACTAAATCAATCTATAATATCTCTAATTATGTATCATAATCATCATATCATACAATTTAATAAAGATGATGTAAAATTACACATGTCAATCTCACAAGCAATCGTATTTAAGGAAATCATACAATTTAATAAAGATGATGTAAAATTACACATGTCAATCTCACAAGCAATCGTATTTAAGGAAATTAAATCAATTAAACTAAATATAATCATACAATTCAATAAAGATGATGTAAAATTATACATGTCAATCTCACAAGCAATCGTATTTAAGGAAATTAAATCAATTAAACTAAATATAAATATAAATATTTGTAATCAATCATCATACAATTTAATCATCATACAATTTAATAAAGATGATGTAAAATACTAAAATTACACATGTCAATCTCATCTCACAAGCAATCATATTTAAGAAAATTAAATTAATTAAACTAAATATAAATATAAATATTTGTAATCATCATATCATAAATCTTATTAAAAGAACTGTGAAAATCCACATGCCATCTCCTCAAGAGATATGCTAAATGTCAAATGCTTCTAAAAGGCAGTAAATTAACTACATAGATTCAATTTAAAAATAGCAAGTCAGCATTTTAATAATACCTTTGTTACAAGTTGTAACCAATTATTTATTGATTGAAAATAATAACTTCAAAAATATAATCACATATCTGATTGATATCAAAGATACTAATTTATATATAATTACATACTCTTAAAAAACTAATAACCTACTTTACACTATTTATACAATCAATATATTATAACTATATTGAATATTGTTATCAATTAAAATTAAAAAAAACTTAATAACGATAATTTAAAATTGATAATGATAAATTTATACTTAATTTTTAAATATTTAAAGCTCCATGTATTGCATGGGTTTCAAAACTAGTATAGTAATAAAACATAAATTAGGACGAATCTAACTTGATTTCAAAAGGATATATTATTTCATCCATTTATCTTAAAAACTAGAGTTAATGTTCTCTGTCTTTAAAGTGAAATATATTATTTTTTCCTTTTAAAAACAAAGTGAAATAATTCATTATTCTAAATGAGAATACGCGAGCGAGTAGTATTATAGATAGATAGATGAATGATACGATTTGATAGGTAATCAGTAATAATCCCATAAAAAGAGAACTCATGGTAAAAGTGTGATAAAGAATTTCTCTTTACTAAAGGAGTTAATATAATAATATATTCCCCTTGAATAACCCCAAGTGTGCGGCTCTTATGATTATTTAATAATTGGGAAATTCCACGTGGTAACTTTGAGGTTTTGGGTTTTCCATGTGGTAACCAAAACTTTTAAAAAATCCACATGGTAACCCTGAGGTTTACAAAATTGTTCCACCATGACCTTTTTGAAAATAAAATGTTAGCAAAACAAGGTTTGACCTTAACTTAAAAAGTTTATTTTTTATCTTTTATCTTTTTATTGTAATATTTTTAATATTTTTATTTTATTTTTTCCTTTTTCCATAGCAATTAACTTGCAAAAAATTGATTACGATTGGACAATAATGTTCCTGGATAAGTGACCCTAAAATTAGGGTTATTCATGGTTAATAAAAAAAGTTAAGATTATTGTAGGAAAATCAATAAAAGTTGAATTATTTCAGATAATTTTTCTTATAACATATCATGAGTTTCAACCATGACCTTTTAGTTTTAGTTGTATTGGTATTAGAAACCGATGAGACAAGATCATGCGCTCAAATTTCATTCACCCCTCATTTCAAGTGGAACGTTTACCACAGTGTATCAGGAGGACGTGTGTTGCATCTACACTTCTAGTACAGTAGACTTTGGTATGAGATGGTGTCATGCATGGTGTGTTATAAAGTACAACATATCATGGAGCTTCAACTATAAACTTAAGTTTTTAGTTGATTATGTCGCTTTAACATTATCTCTTTGAAATTGTTATATTTTACATTTTAGTCAATCCCTTTTACTTTTCATAATTTCTATTAATGAAAATATTTTTATCACTTTCTTTGATTCGCGTTAACTTCTTTTATTTTTTAAGTATTATCAACATTTAAATGACCACCAAACTTTAATCTTCATGCCAAAAACCCTACTTATTTCAAAGGGGGAGTGAAATTTGTATTTTTTTTTCTTGCTTTTATTTTGTGGGTAACTAGATATTATTCACATGGTAAAAACTAAACAACAATGAAAAAAGATAATAACCAGTGTGAGACAGTTTTTAAAATATTATATTAGTTGCACCTTGTTTACTTTTCACGCTATTCATAAACAAGGTTTGACCTTAACTTAACAACATGTTTGATCGTGAGTATTAGAAAATGATAATTACAATGTAATTTAATAGGAAAATTACTTCACAAGATTCATGATCATATATAAGTCACTCTGAAATAGTTGCTAGGATCGATACGATGCTAAAGAACTTTGATGAACAAAAATAAAATTGCAAATTGACACAAGGATTTAAGGAGGTTCACCCAATGATGACTACGTCCTCCGTCGTGTGTAGTTGCTTGCTTGTATTATATTATGAGAAACACTATTACAATGAAGTATTACAATTGAGTAAGAGATAAAACAAAAGGCTATGTGTTTAGGCTAAGGGTTTGTGTTTGATGTGTTTTGGTGATCACTCTTACTCACTATTTCTAATGCTAGATACCTAAGAGTTACATAAGAATCAATATAGGTAGTAATTGACATAATAAACAGCAATTAGAGCCTTCAATAGCTGATATTCAATGAGTTGTAACTCCCCAAGGTAAGTGATCCGTTGAAAAACAACATCCAATGCTGTAAGAGGCTTCGCTCGACCGGGTCGAGCGAGCGGGTCGAGCGTTGAAACAGAAGCTACTGGATACATTTTGACTTGTTGCTCGACCAAATAGAACATTTTTGCTCGGGTCGAGCGGATCCGCTTGGTCGAGCGGCCGGTCGAGCGGAGGTCGAGCGACCATCAGGTGCCTCCTGGCCAGTTTCTTCTCGACTTGCATAGTAGAGCATCTTTTACATTTCTGCATAACTCATCATAAAATGATAAAACCCTTCATAACTCATCATAAAAACCTCAATTAAGTGTCTAATCAATTCACTAATTAACCTTAACACTTAATCTCCACATTCAACACATATATTAAGTTATCAATTTAAAACTCATGCATGACTTCCATAGGATTCCATCCCATAAGTCACCCATGAATGCACACATCAATATGCACTCAAGTCACATATTCATAACACAGGGATGTAAAACTTTAAATACTACTACAAGCATTAATACATAAAGTAAAAATAGTAAAGCAAAATGGAAAATAAAAATATAGAAAAAAAATGCAGCAATCTATCAAATATAATACTCCCTCCGTTCTTTTTTGATTATCCACATTACTATAACGGGTAGTTTCATATGTTTGTCCCATTTCCTAAAATGGAAAGTTTTGATACCCTTTTTTCACCCCTTCTCACTTCTAATATCCCATTTATAATAATTAATTTAAATTTTCTCTCTCATAATACCAATACAATCATTAATTCACACCAATATTATAATAAAACATCCTCCTCTCTCTTCTAATATCCCATTTATAATAATTAATTTATATTTTCTCTCTCATAATACCAATACAATCATTAATTCACACAACTATTATAATAAAATAATACCCACAATCAACAAAGATTCCCACTATCTTAATATGTGTGAAATCTTCAAATAGGACACACATATAAGAACGGAAGGAGTAGTAGTTATTATTGTAGCAAATATGATATGCTATTTTTTATTAAAAAACTCATAATTTCGTATTGTATACTCCAGTTACGAACCATTTGCTTTTTTACTCAAAATAAAAAATAAAAGTATAATTATAATTATATTAAATATATAATCAATTTTGCTGGCTAACATTAATTGCTAGTGCTGAGTTGTGCTTGAGTTGCTGATTTGCTGGTTCATAGCTACTGAGGTATATCCTATTCTGCTGGTGTTGCATGTGGAGTACTGGTTGCTGATGTGCTGATACTTTAGGTGTTGGCTGCTGGTGTTGTGGCTTATGTTTGCTGATACGGAGTCTGGAGGCCATTGTGCTGGTTGATTTTGCACAAATATAGTGTGCCTTGTTGCTGATTTCTACCGAGTGGATGCACAAAGGGGGTGTTTGGTATGTGGGATAAGAGGGTGGAATTGGGAATTTATATCCCAAAATATATTATTTCCTATGTTTGTTTTGTGGGATTGGGAATTGAAGGGGGGATTGGGAATGGGATTTGATCCCCTCAATTCCTATGAAATCATTACCGGGGGGGGGGGGGGGGGGGGGGGGGGGGTTGGTAATTGAGGGTGGGAATTGAGAAGAGAGCAAAAAGAACAATTTACCCATATTTAATAAAAAAAATATACATATGTTAATTTATTTAAAAAGGGTAAAATGGTAAATTTTTAGTTTATTCTCATTCTCGAACAATTTACCCGTATGCACATGAAGAGTGGGCCGGGGAAACCCTTCCTCGAAGGTGGGCCTCGGTTTCACACTGATGCAAATAGGCTTTTTCGAGTTCCCTGACTTTGATGTATTGGTGTTTTTTTTGGTAATGAAAAAGCTTTTTATTTGCCAAAAATATATAATCAATTTTTTTTGTCTTTTATTGTGAATTATGTTTGTCATGATCTAACTTTTAGAATCTCATGTGTGCACAATGCAAAATATGATACAATGTAGTAATGCATACAACTGTTCAGAGTAAAATAAAATATAACTATAATGTAAAATTTATTTCTTAGAATTTCTTAATTTATACAAATATGTCAGAAAATTTGATATAGTCATGCATTGCACTACCACTATCTAGTATATAATAAGACGAATTAAACAAATATCACATAAACTAATAAAAATCAATTACAAAAACTTTTATCGAATTCAAAATAGTAAAATGCACTACTCATTGAAAGAAGTTACTCCTATTATGGTTAACATATAAAATTTATTATTTATTAGTTAAATTTTTAAAAACTATAACAATTTAAAAAATATTTATAATTTTAAAAAAGGGCAAAAAATGCGATGAGCGTGGATCGAACACGCGACCTTCAGATCTTCAGTCTGACGCTCTCCCAACTGAGCTATCCTCGCTAATTGATAATTAATAATAAATTTAACTAATTGTTTAATAGTAGTGTATAACCCCGTGCAATGCACGATTTTTTTTAACACCAACATATAAAAACATATGATATTTTAAAAATAAAGCCAAAGATATTATGCAATAGAAATACTCAACTTTGACACTTATGTATAAAATTACCCCATAATTTTACAAACTAGCAGCAATAAATTATACAGTATATTATATTTTGTATTTTATTCAATTTAACTATAAATAAATGTTAGGCAAAGATAATTTAATTGTAGAGATATTGCTCAAGATTAAATGTCATGTCATCTTTCTTTAGCCGATAATTGAGTTTCATTTGACAAAAATCTGTTTAATTGTGACATTTGGAATTTTCCAAGCTTTTTAGTATAATGTATGATTTTTATTTGAGTTCATATTTCTTTAACAAAATTTCAATTTGTTAGAATAGATTGTGTTTATGTTTTATTTGATGTAGTTTTTCATGAACTCATAAACCTTTAACAAAAATTCAATTTGTCAGAAGGATTGCATTCATACTTGATGCAGTTTTTATGAAATCATGATTCATTAATAAAATCTCAATTTGTTTAAGAATTATGTGTATCCCTTTATTTATTATAGTCATCATAACTTATAATTCTTTAGCAAATTTTCAATTTTCTTGAAGAACTATGTTCATGATTTTTAATTTATATTCATCAGAAGAATAAAAAGGATGGTTGTTGTGAATATTCTAATTTAATGATTATTTATATTTTTATTTCGTAATTGGGTTTGGTGATGATGATGATGGATTGAGTTTGGTAATGGAAGTTTGTGTATATGTGGACGTGCATGTATTGTTTTATATATATATTTTTATTAAAGGTAGTTGATTTAATTGTTTTGAGTAAAGTTTGGTAAATAATAGTGGAAAAACTTTAATTACTGCCATTTTTTGGCAGTTATATGCTGCAGTTTTGACCCTAAGCATTTGTGCTAGTAGCAGCAGATGGACCATTAACAAATGGTGCGGTTCAAAATCGCATCATAAAAGCTAACTATATGTTGCAGTTCTAGGGAACCGCAACATATAGTTTTTTTTTTCGAAAATTTGGAATTATATTGCTCAAAAGACGACAAAACACTGAGACTTGGGAGCCCCAGACTCGCCGGCATAAAAAACCCCGCGAGAGAAAAAAGCCATTAAATAAGGGGTCCAAGAAACAGGCCACTCAGAAACAGCATAGGAGTGGGCTATGCGGACAAAGATACTAGTACTCCTAATCACCTTACGCACCAAAATAATTGACACCTACCACCTTACACACCATGAATTAAAATCAAAGCCACCAAAGAAATAAAACCATTACACCAAGAACATACTATATACCTCCATCAACATAATCAAAAATTACAATAAAATGGCACTCGGATTAGACGAAAATCCGTGGTATGCGATGGCCTCCACCCCAAGAAGTTCTTTTGCCCATAGAGCAACACGTGTCTTCACAGTATGAGAAAGCATGTAGGCATCACATTTCCTGTTTTCAAACTTGATTTTGTTTCTCTCGAACCATAGTGACCAAATTACACATCCCAAAACTAGGTCCCAAAGCTTCCCTCTACATCTT
This sequence comes from Amaranthus palmeri, assembly GCA_019776075.1. Classification (NCBI taxonomy): domain Eukaryota; kingdom Viridiplantae; phylum Streptophyta; class Magnoliopsida; order Caryophyllales; family Amaranthaceae; genus Amaranthus; species Amaranthus palmeri. Next base: position 60,542 of record JAAKBH010000148.1, read on the forward strand.
TTCGGCACCAAACTCTTCCAAGAAAGAGTAAACATATGACAACAGTTTGAAAGAACACCCGATACTCCCCACCGTTCAAGTATTTGCATCCAAATCCTCCAAGAAAATAAACAAGTAAATAATAGATGGGTGTTAGTTTCAATTTCATTTTCACAAAATGGGCAAAGACCATTTGCAGGGTCAATCACCCATTTATTCACCAGTGTATCTCCTGTTTTTAGTTTCTCCAAGTTAGCAAGCCATAATACAAGTTGGGCTCTAGGTGGAATTTTGATATTCCACAAGAGAGTGCAAACGACTTTGGGAATAATCGGATCATGTGTCTCATAGAATCTCTCTACAACATCTTTGATGGGGAATTTATGGTACTTATGACCATGCCATGTAACACCATCAGCTTCTCCAGCTTGGGGGGATACCTGCGCAATAAGAAGAGTTAGTCTATCAAGATCATTTATCTCCCAATCATATAAATGTCGCCTCCATTGAAAATTCCAAGTCCATTCCATCTCGCACCACGATCCCATTTGAGTGATCATAGCATTACTCTGTTCGGATATTGAGAATAGTCTTAGAAACACCAATTTAAGTGGTCCGGGGGTGCACCACTTATCGTGCCAGAATCTAGTGGAGTTACCATCACCAATCCTTACAAGCAAGCCCTCCTCAACAATGTGTCTAATCCTCCTGGTATCTGGATCATTTTTGAGCAGGTGTACCCAAGTGCCGTTCTTGATATCACCAAAAGAATCAGATGACGCCTTCAACCCCTTTATATTGTGAATTGAAATGAGGATGCGCTTCCAAAGAGAGTTGTCACTTTCTGAAAATCTCCACCACCATTTGAATAAGAGGATGAGGTTCTTGTGCAAAATATTACCTACTCCTAGGCCACCAATATTTTTCGGTAGTTCAATTGAAGACCATTTGACCATCGGAGTTGGGCATCTTCCATCTTTAGCATTCCCCCAAAAGAATATTCTCCGCCGCTTTACAATTTTCATCGCTACAGATTTAGGCATCCTAAAATTGCTCAAGTAGTATATCGGGAGACTATTAAGTACACTTTTAATCAAAGTAAGCTTCCCAGCTCACGAGAGGAGTTTCGCTTTCCATGACGAAAGTTTATTTTCAATCTTTCTTAGCACCGGTTTCCAAGCAATGCATGAGTTCATATTAGCCCCAAGAGGTAGGCCAAGGTAAGTAACTGGGCAAACCGAATGCACACACCCATTTTCAAATTTGCTGTGATTAAGTCGCAGCCCCGACATTAATGCAAAGACATCCAGGATACGAAAGTAGTTCCTAACCACGGAGTCGCATTTTGGGACAAAGATCAATGTATCATCTGCAAACTGAAGATGCTTGAGTTTGATTTTATCTTTACCAATAGCAACACCTTCAATCAACCTCAACTCCTCTGCCTTCTTTAGGAGGCACACAAGGGCTTCGCTCACAAGTATGAAGAGATAAGGCGATAATGGATTGTTTAAGATATACTAATGAAATAACATAATAATGATTCCCCTCGAAACGCAACATATACTAATGAAATAACATAATAACGATTCGCATTTTTTTTTAAGATATACTAATGAAATAACATAATAACGATTCCCCTGGAAACGCAACATATAGCCTAGTTTTTTTTTTTCTTTTTTTTTTCATTCTATCAATATACCAAATATGTATAATAATCATCATCAATATATATAATTGAAATCACCATATAATCTCCATACACTACAACATATATAATTTGCTTTTAGTGGGATATATTTAGCGACAATTATTTTAAATGTCGTTATTTCTAATTTCTTATAGTGTATATAGAGGATTTAGTGACATTTATTAGACTTTATCACTTATTTCATTCCGCCCAAATTCAATCAAAGTAGCATACAAAGGTACGAGACTTTATCACTCAAGTTGATTGTTTAATGCTATTATTGACTTTATGTTTAATTTGTAAATTTTATTATTGACTTTATCACTCAAATTTTATTAGAGTCGTTATTATGTTATTTCATTAGTATATCTTAAAGCCTCAATCAATGGAAGAGCAATGTCATGGTGGCCACGAAGTCGGATACGATCGTGATTCGTGACTGGATCGATTTTTATCCTGATCGACAATATGTTGCTTGTCCACTTATCCGAGATGAAGGGTTGAGATGCACCTACTTTAGGTGAAATAATCTAGAGGGCACCGAATGGCAAAAACAAATCATTATTAAGCTTGATAAAGAGAATGAGGTGCTTAGAAACGAGATAGATAACTTGAGAAGGGAACAATTGATAAAACGCATAGGATTGAAGAAATCGAGAGGATATTGAAAAAGTTTAAAAATCAATCTTAGGTTGTAATGGTTGTAGGTCATGAATGAATTATGTATTTGTAATATAGTTATTAATGAAATTATGTAGAATTTTCGGCATCATTTGCCCTAATTTTGTGAGTCGTTTTTGTTTGAAAAAGTTTAAAAAGCAATTATCTTTGATAAATTTTTTAACAAGGCACTTGTTCGCAGTTACTAACTGCGAACAGTATCATAACCCGAGGCTTGGAAATTAGACGCTATAAATGAAATTAAGTTCTTCCGAATCTCATTACATGCTTTTTTTTTGATGAATTCACTTATGTAGTGATTGGGAACAACCGAACAAGTATTTCATTTCAAATTTCAATTATGAAATCATAAATGAAGAATTTGATAATGACAAAGTTTGAGTGATCATTCTCCAATTCTCAATTTTAACCACTTAAATTTATTCCAAATTGAAATTAAATTTTCAATTTACAAACAAAACATTTGATTCAATTTCAAATTTTCTAAATAAAATAATAATTCCCCCTCAAAACGTTATATAACCAATTTTCACTTCAACTTCTCAAGAAATCGATCACGTTTTTGCCCTTCTCGAAGATCTTCACGAATTCCGGAAGTCAGCGATCTGAAAACAGTCGACCACAATTCCAATTCAGGTAAAAGTCTTTCAATTTCCAGTTCCACCGCTGTTTAATTCTGCTTAAAATTCCCCAAATTGAAACCCTAATCAATTCCAATTGTCTCCTCGATTTTCTCGCGCCTTAAATTTGCAGCTGAAAAAACGTTGAATTTAGTAGAAAATGGTGAAGGTAACAATGCTTGCGCGTGTTATGGATGGTCTACCATTAGCAGAAGGGTTGGATGATGGGCGTGATGTACAAGACGTTGAATATTACAAGCAGCAAATTAAAGCTTTGTTTAAAAATCTCTCTAAAGGTCAAAATGATGCTTCAAGGATGTCAGTTGAAAGTGGACCTTATGTTTTTCAGTATCCTTTTTTTGTTAATTACAGTATTCAATTTTGATTCTCATACAATTTCTTTGATTGCAATCATGTTCATAATGTAGATGTTAATTGTGCGAATTTTTTTTAGGTTTTATGGTAATTGTATTTATCAATGCTGTTTCTTTCTGATTTATACTGATTTATATCAAGGATAAGGCTATGTAAATTATGCATCATGCTAACCGGCATAGTTGGAAGACACTTTAATGGCTATGAGGCAATTTATTTTATATGCTCGTTGTAGATGTGATGTAATATGTAGATTTTAGTAGTGTTCTTTTGGTTCCAAAATTTAGTGCACAAGATCCTTGCATTATTCATGATATGAACTTTAACAACTTAAGGATTCTGCTTTATGGGGTTAATTTGGGTTTGTAACTCAAAGAAACTGAAGGACTATCTTACTTTTTTTTTTCCATTATTTCTCCTTATTCTTGTTAGAGTCTTTTAGGAGGCTAATTGGACAAATAAGGAGGTCGTGGATTGGACAAAGATAAAAAATTGATATCACTCTCCACGCTTAAGAACATTCTAGGAGAAATAACAAGTTGTATGGTAGTGAAAGAAAGATTCTAGGCGGTGAAATTAGGAAGTAAATATTGCTATAAAAAAATAATAATGCTATTTTTGCTTTGATAAAAGGTAGGAGGGGGAGAATATTACAAAATATAAGACATAATGTTATTTTGCTTATTGAGGAATAAAACTTAGGCGTCTCATCGTGAAATTATGGGACAGAATAATGCGTTAGCAATACTTAAAAAAATTGATTAACGATAGATGATGATTTATAGAACATATTCATTTGATACGCCAACGTATGAAATAAATACTCCTAGTTAAAGAAAAATGATTTTTATATGAAGAAAATGATTTTTATATGATTTAATTGATTTGGAGAAGACGTATGACAAAGTATCAAGGTAAGTACTCGATGGAGAAATGTATGACATGTAAGTACATCAATATAGTCCTGAACTCCTGATATGCATGAGGAAATATGAACATATGTTAGAACATGTGAAGCAACGATAAAAAATTTTCCTGCTCTTCATCAGTTTATATCAAGGTTTTGCTTTGAGTTTTATTAGTTTGTAGCATTCTAGATTAGATAACAAGGCCATTATTTGCTTTGAGTTTATATCAATATTCTTGTCACCATTGAATCAACTTTAATAAGAGTATCGTTCCATTTCGATCAGCTAGGTCTAGACTAGTGCCAATTGTAGACTTGCTCTAAGACAAGGAAAGAATTAGGCGACTAAGATGATTGAGATCTTGTAAAATAGGGTCCCCTACAAGTTATCTTACGGAACTTGTGATACAATCGAGACATGCAATCATAGTGGAGAACTACTTTTGCTGGTATCATTAGAGTTGTTGATTTTGAGTTGGGCTAGTGACTTGTGGTATTTATGTTATTGTATGCAAATCAAATTCTTTTTCTTTTATTCAGATTAAAAGAAACAAGTTGTCATTAAAAGATTTTTTGTTTACAATATTGTTGTGTGTGACTTTCATGATAACTATTGCTTCGGTCACATGTTAGAGAAGAAGCTGGGATTAGTATTTGTTTAAGAGGAATGGAGGTTTTGTCCTCAATCTAAAATGTACTTTGAAAGGAGAATGTTGATTACCTCATGTGTGTAAGTGCTTGTTGTGAAGTTTGCCAGTCCATGATGTTTATGGTCCATTAATTGTGTGTGCAGTTGTGTTGTGCTCATATATTAGTCCTTTTTTTGAGAAACAAATGCTAACTATACACTTGATCATGGTCCTATGTACTTTCTGCCTTGGTTGTTTGCTGCTACGTGAATTTTTCGTGCATACTTATTTTATGTAGTTGGGAATTTTTATTCATGCTCACAAATGTTATTGGTATATTACCCTAGGTTTTAGTTTTAGATGTTTTTCTTTCCCCTTTAATGTGCTTTGATGCACGCTTTTATCTCTATACAATATTTTAATTTTTAACTTTTTGTTTTTTAAGTTTGCTCCTTTTCAATTTTATATTGCCATAAGACATGTGCAATATGCTATCTTGGTCTCATCAAGGCCTTAACATTAGTCAATAGCTATATCATTGAGGGTAATGTTTGTTACCTGACAATGTGTGATCGGGCTTATCCAAAGAAGCTTGCATTTCAGTATCTGGAAGATCTCAAAAATGAATTTGAACGTGTGAATGGGAATCAAATAGAAACTGCTGCTAGACCTTATGCTTTCATTAAGTTTGGTAGGTTAATGTGCTATTTCCATGTGGATCTTTACTTGACAAATTGTACCATATAACATCTTTTCTATTGATAATATTCTTTTGTTCTCTGAAGATACTTTCATCCAGAGAACCAAAAAGTTGTATCAGGACACTCGTACCCAAAGGAACATTGCCAAACTAAATGATGAGCTTTATGAAGTGCACCAAATAATGACAAGGAATGTACAAGAAGTCCTTGGTGTTGGTGAAAAGTTGGATCGTAAGTCCTCTAATACATAACTTATTTTTAAGTAGAATTTTTTTACTTGACTCTGAGACTTTAGTTGCTATGGCCTATGGGTCAATAGTATTGTTATAAAGACTTTTAAAATAAGAGGCCAAGTAAGATTTTTCCGGTGATGTGTAAGCTTAGTTACATGAATTTATCATTTCATTTAAGTATATGTGTGTAATCCTGGATTAGAGGCTAAAATAATGGATATTTTCAAACAAAAATAGCATAATTGGACACATCCCCTAGTCTAAGTAATTTTTTTCTTGAGAAGATAGGTGGTCTTTATATAGCCAAGTTGAGTTGAATTATCCTTTGTGATGTGCTATAGAAATAATTTGTTTACAATGACAAGTTGGGTTTTTCATCTCTTGGGACTTATGTCTGAAGATTATTTATTTGGAAGTCATTTCTATCCCAATTTCGAACTCTATTAGAAGTGTAGTTATCTCCTAAGAATACCTAGTGATTTTACTTGTAAAATGGTTGCCTCTTTATTTGCCAATTGCTCCCACATCCGTGTATATTACCCTAGTCCTTGATAGGCCTTGATAGGAAAGTTACTATTTAATGTTTCTGTTTTAAATGCATCGGTCCCCATGCTTCTAATTGCAATTGGTAAATTGTGTTATTTTTATTATCATTTTCATACGTTTGGCAAATGGTGAATCGGAAACCCTTCATTGAAGGAGAGAGTGGAAGAGAGAAATATCAATGAGAAATTCTACGTGGTGTCCCTCAATTCTTGACATCTATAGAGTAATAGATTGATGTGAATTCATTTGACGTGACTTATAGTGTAATAGAGCGATGTGACTTTATTTGACCATATAAGCTAGTGCATTGTTAAAATCGTGTAACTAGATCATTTTTATCGGCCAAAAACATGACGTATTTTGGACTTGAAATACCTCTTAAAAAAGTGGCAATCTAGTTCCTACAGTCTATCAAAATAAACGGGTTATTTTCATAATTTCAACATTTTTTAACTGGCATTCAACGTTTTTGGCATAAATGTCAAGTTGCTATATTTGTGGAAGCCTCGGGATTCCATGTGAATTTTAAAAATTGTCTATCATGTAGAAAAGTCAACCTTGGGGGTTACTATATAAAATTTTTTAATGCTAATGGCACGTTTGGTTGTTGTACTAAATGGTTGTAATATGAATGATTTTGTAGTGTAAATTTTCATGTATCTTGTCATTCTCATGGTTATAAAAAGTTGGATCTTAAAAAATTCTTTTGCTCACATTTTTTTATTACCACCTTATTGCACTTCTCCAAATGGTAATCCATTTGAACAAAATTTTTTCAAGAAAATGAGATGATTATAGGAGAGCAAGTATGGCCATCAAATTTGATAAGAGATTTTGCTAACAAAATTATACTCCCTCTAATTCATATCTATTGTCCTATTTAGTTGGGCACGGATATTAATAGTAGATGGGGCCCACCAAAAAGATGGTAGTTGGGGTATTTTAATTGATTAAGTTAATTGTGAAAGTGGTAGTTGGGGTATTGTACGTAGTAAAAGTTAGGGTATTTTGGTCATTATTTGCGTGAACTTACCCAATAAGGAAATGAGACAATAGTTGTGAATCGGTGGGAGTACTAAATTTGAATTACCATTTCCACCATTTAATACCGACTGATAAATGGGACCTAATGAATCATTTTGGCAATGGGAGTACTTTATGGAGATAATTGGTGAGGGATAGATTAGTAGGAACAGAATCCACTTTTATGGTAGTGGTTTTTGGTGTTTATGCAAAAGCACACAAGACTGCTTTGTTTTTGTTTTTTGATGGCTAGAAAAATTTACTCCTGATAACTGCAATTTCATTGACGTGTTTTGGTAGCATTCCAGTTTGAATTACGTTGCTCTTTTGAAATCTTTTCTGAGATCTAAGTGAAATTGTGAGCAAAGTATTCTGGCCATGAAGGTGGCTCAAAAAATCTTTTTGCAGAAAATGACATTTACATGACAAAATGTTTGGTGCACTGTTTATGAGATAAATTAAATACTTATTGGAAAAAGAAAGTAAGCTGTCTTTTTAGGTCCTAATTGTTCTGCTGTAAGATCACAAGTCACAACAGACATAAAGTTATGCTGTGTAAATTTATAAATTTGAAATTTAAAGTTTGAAAATGAACTTTTTGCTCTGCATGGCGGTTATTTAGAGCTAATTTTAATCATGCATATTCATTATTGCTCTGTAGCTGTGTATCGTCTATGGGAAATCCAGGCTGTAACGGGGATCCTTCAACATATTTAGTGAGTGCTTTGAAACTTTAGAATAATTACAAGCATCATGGGAATAAATATTAACTATGTATGTCTACAAAGGGCACTGGCTAAACTTTTCAAGGTTTTCATTTTTTTCTGTATGTATCAGTGAACATAATTGATTCTAGGAAGTAGGAACCAGACGTTAGTTTTATAGCAAAAAATCCCTGTAGATTGTTGACACATAGGGAGATACTTTCAATGTAAAATGGAGATTACATTGTGAATAAAGCTGGAAATCTGTTCGTGGGACTGCTTGTTATTCTGATCTCTGTGCATACCCACAGTCCCATTCCTGCTATAAGCATTGCTGGATGAAGCTGGACATTGGTTGGATGCAGACACCATTTGGATCCAGACAACATCTTTCCAATTGGGAGGAACCGATGTGACATTGCAAATTCAGCTTGGCATTCCTATTTTCTCGTGTAAGAAAGACATGTGACTGAACTGTCAAATTATCCAGATTGAAAGGCTTTTGTTTAATGTTACTGACTTCGGTCACTTCTCTGAATCTCACTTATGAATTTCTGGCCTTGGCTAGTGCTCTTTAAGTTTTCAAATGTTTTTCCTTCTAGCCTTTGCTTAATGTTACTGGCTTGATGCTACCAACATTTGCATATTTAAAAATTGGTTTATGCAAGTTCTATCAAGCCTTATGTTCTGCTTTTTGAATATGTTGCTAGCTTGCTTAATTTTCTGTCTTGTTCTGCTTCATTGACAGCTTGCGTGTGTCTGTAATTTCGTTTACTTTTGCTTCCTCTTGGTTAAAGCTATTATATTTATCTTTGTTTATCTGACTTATTTGTTCTGATGTAAAATTTGGACACCTCCCTGCTTCCCACTCGTACTTCTAAATGTTTGTTTTGGATCACTACTTTTCTTTGTTTAATCTGCTACCTGTTATCCTCCTGTCTTTCTAAGCAATATGAATACTCTAACTTCTGCTATCGTTTTGAAGATTCATGGAAAATGAGTTATTTTTTGACATTAAATTTTTTTTTGATGCGCACGTGTTATCTGGATAGTGGTTGTTAGTGCTGCTTCTGAGAGTATAATTTTGAATGTGAAATTTAGGTCGGGTATTTTCAGACACTATTCCAGAGCTTATAGCGCCACCTCTGTGGGCTATGATCTCTGTTTTGGTTCTCAGATTTCAGTTAACACTGTATGATGAAGTGTACTATAGTCTATATTGCTACTTTAATGCTGTTCACTTCTTGATTTTCAATGTTTATGTTATTTTGTTATTTATTCATTTGTCACCAATATTTAAAATAGAATTCAGCTTTGTAATTCGTTTCTATTTCAATCTTGTAGAGGTCAGCCAAATGTCCAGCCGCTTAACATCAGAATCGCGGATTTATGCTGATAAGGCCAGAGATCTAAATCGACAGGTTCGTTTTAAAATACCAAAGGGTTCTAATTTTCTGAAACTAAGAGTTGCTGCAGATTTCAAACCGTTTATAAGTTACAAACTTTACACTCCCAAGATCGCTATGATATTTTCACTCGTTTTGCTTGTGCTCTTAACTCCTAATATGCAACGAAACTTTCTGTTCAAATTCTTGGCTATTCTGTTATTTTCTTGGACAGGAACATTTGAACATCACTAAAAATTAAGATTGTATGCTTATGTGATCACTTTTTGGATTTGTAGGCGTTAATCAGGAAATGGGCTCCGGTAGCAATTGTAATCGGAGTTGTGGTTCTTCTCTTCTGGGTTAAGAAGAAGATTTGGTGATGCACCGGCCTTTTTCTATCGAAACCTATTCGCAGACATCGACATGTTTATTCCTTCGTTTACACATGGATTATACAACACCATGCTACAAAGGAGCAACCTGGTGATTTTGAACTACATCGCGAAGTCTTCTTTCAATGAAAAACTATGTACTATCTGTAAGCTCGATTTTGTAGTAGATTATATATATAACAAGTTCATTTTAATATCCAGAATCTGAGATAGTAAAATTTGACTACTGAGAATCGTATTAATCGGCCTTAATTTTTTTGGTATCCCTTGAACATATTAAAATTTCAGAGAACCTTGCGGATATTTCCTTTCGTAGAGTTTTTTGGTTCAATTATTTGCATTAAATTATATTCTTTAGACTATAATACACATAATTAGTGCAAACATGTTGAGTTGTTTACTGATGAACTCACTAAATTGTATTTGGAGCATAAAAAAGGATTAAAAATGTCGGTAGTAGGAGAAATAGTGAATATCATTATCATACCCAGTGTATTCCACTTATAGAAAACTATAATTAGGTTCTGAAGAGGAAAGAATAATAGCAACTCGTACCCATCAAAGAGAGCACAGTCAAAAGTATATGTTGATTGTTGACTTTGTTGGCAACATATGCTGACTTTGTTGAAATCACGAGTGACGTTTAATAAAATGCCTATGATGACGTCGTAGCTGTAGGTGGGCTCCATTATCTTGGGCACTTGGTTAAATTATGGGCGAGACTATTGACTTATTAAAGTTCTTTGACTACTTCATATAGAAGGTTGCAATGCAAATATTTGGTGTTTTTGTTTAAATGTGTACGTAGGTAGAATTCCAATCTTATATTGAAAATTAGAATTATCTTTTTCAATTCTTCCATATAAGAGAACATCAAATGAAAAGTCAGAAATAATATTGCTATGGTACCTCGTTCACTTAGAATGACAAGATTGAAGAATATTTTGCAAACAATGCGTTGAAGCTAGTGGCAGATTTAGAGTTCACAGTTTTAGGGAGCGCTAACTAATATATGTATTTTTGGCTGATAATTGCAATTATTTGCACTTATCCGTGTTCATTTTACGCTCCTTAATTGTAGTTTTAGCGGGTTTTTAGGTACATTATTAGTATTTTGTGTAAATTTTGTCTCATGAGGTCAATCGTGTGTTTTATGTGATTTTGAGGCAAAATCGGAGGTTTTTGTTAGGTTTCGGAGTTATAAGAGGGTGAAGGCTTGGAGAAATAGCCTAAGACCCCTAAAATATGTGAAGAGATCGTTGCTCGCTTGAAGATGTTCGACAATGAAGATGGGCTAAAGAGAAAAGAGTAGAAAAGTGCTTAAAAGACAAAGTTTTGAAGTGAAATTTGATACATGCTCACTCTTTTGGCCATAACTTTTGATAGGGAGATCGTATTAATGCAAGGTTTGCGGCATTGGAAAGTAGACTTCAAGAGCTTTCCAACGGTATATTATATGTCCATATCCGATAACCGTGCAAAAAATGGCGGCCATTTAAAGTTCGCCAGGCCGAGACTGAGCGCCGACTCGTCGCCTGAATTGCGCCGCTGGTCGCCTGAATTGCGCCGCTCGTCGCCTATCACCTGGAGCTAATTCTGACGGTTTTTCTTCTGAATTTTTGGAGCCATTATATATAATGGCGGTTACTATTATTATTTCTTGTCTTAGACCATTTTATTTTCTGTTTTCTTTTAGTTTTTTCTCTCAAGTTCTTAGTAGTTTTCATTGTTGTAATTTCATTTTCTTGCATCGTACTTTCCGTTTCTTTAAGATTTTCAAAGCTTTCTTTGTTGAACATCATATTTTGCAATTGTATTTGGTATTTCAATTTATGTTCTCTTCAAGAATTGTAAGTTTCCATTTGTTCTTATTTCGTTCTTTGTTGTTAATTGTTGTTTGTTGCATGGTTTTCATGATTATGAATTTTGAGTAGTTTCTTTATCTAGGGTTAGGGTGAAATCCCTAATTCGAAGCATGAATTGATATTTTATTGATTGATTGTGTGCGATTTGAGTCGATGATTGAACCTATGCTTAATGAGTCTTGATTTAAACAACTTTGTTAGCCTTTTCAATAAAACGGAAGTTTGAGAATTGGTTTAACTTAGGATTGAGATATACTTGAGTTAAATTCCTTCTAGTATTAGCCAATAGAACGGAAGTTTGAGGATTAATGCTAGTTGGTCTTAAATCGATATTAGTCAATAGAGCGGAAGCTTGAGACTAATTAGATCACGTTCTCTCATATTTATGGCTCAATCTCACACAATCATAAAAGTGATTGAATTCCATGTTAGAATTAGGTGATGCCCGACACCCTAGTATTTGTCATATCTTGTTTTATCACCATTTTTATACTTGTTTTAGTTTCTTGCACCCTAGGATTAGATACAAAACCCATATTATTTGTTTTTCCCTTGTCTTGTTTATCATAAAACATACAACTTTGAATTATCTCGCCTCCTTGTGTTCGACTCGCACTACGCGTACACCGTGCGCTTGCGGTTAAATTAAAATTTGCTCATCATTGGCAGAGTTTAATTTGTAAAAGTAATAATTATTTCTCCCTTACTTGCTAAAATTTTGAATACTACATACCATAAAAGGAAATGGAACAAAATAAATCAATTGACCTAATTAAAAACTGAGATAAAAAAATAAATAAGACTAAATTACAAAAATGAGGGAGTATTTATCATCAAAAGAGTTCAGTATTAATTTTATACTTTTACTCTTACCAATAGAAAAATCTACTTTTATTTTTTTTTTAAAAACACGTAGGGACACGTGACCCCCTGGCCTCCAACCTAGCTCCGCCGCTAGTTGAAGATTCCTCAAAAACACTAGGTTCGCCCCTGATTATACTCGTGTTTTTAAAGAATACATGAAGTCTCAATCACTATTCACTTGTATATAGATCGCAAATAGAAGTGATTGAGATTTCATGTATTCTTTAAAATATTATTATTATTATTATTATTATTATTATTATTATTATTATTATTATTATTATTTCCCCAATAAATCTATTAATCTAAGCTATATCATAATTCATATACATGACATGATACTTAAATGATAGCACAACTTGTTGAAAAAGTCACGTATACGTCTACATATATTATTAATGAGCATGGCCCAATCTTATACCAAAGTAACACTTAATTAATATAATTAATTAATTAACAATTAATTTAACACCCCATCTTTCCCCTTTTTTCTATATTGTTTGACCATTTTTCAATCTCATACAACTACCCATATATATCCCATGCTATATAATAATACCTTTGATCTCCTTTCCCCCCCTATATAAAATACCACAAAACCCTATTTTTACATTTATACTAATTACTATACTTTCACTTAAAAATGACTACTAATACCCTTTCTATAATAAACCAAGCTTTTGACCTTGATGAAGCTCTAACTATGCCTCCTCTTCCACCATTAATGAATATCTCCTCCCCTAACCACGCCACCGTCACGCCGGATTCTTCACCAACTACACAATTAGCCAATATTCCGACAGTCGCCACCGGAGTCGACGTTGTTTGCCCGGTGTGCATGGAAGGATTTGGACGTTCGGCTAAGCAAATGCCTTGTGGACATTTGTTCCATGCAACATGTATTTCTCCATGGCTTTCTATTAGCAATTCTTGCCCTCTTTGCCGACATGTTGTCATTGCTAAAAGATAGGATATTTCTTCATTCCTTTCATTTCATGTCATATATTGTATTGTTAGGTTCTCGAGTTGGGGTAGTCTTTTGGCCGCGCTCTTCTTTATGGGTATGAATTGTCGCCGTCCTTTTCTCCCCCAGATCCCAATCATAGTTTTCTATGAGTTGGATATATCGGTATGATGATGATAATGATATTGTATTGTTAGGTTTTGTTGGAGTACAAGCTTGCTTTAGTTTTTTTGAGTAGTACGTTGTGTTTTTTCTAGCTTTTTCCTCTTACGTCATCTTGTGTATGAGTTTGGTTATGATACGAAATCAATTTTCTTAAAAGATACTAAGAAATTCTCATTTGCACAAATAATTTGATTTTTTTCATCTAAATAATTTTTCCGTTTCGTAATATTTGCTATTGTGGTGTTATGTTTAATGAAGAAATGTTATTATCAGTAGCAAGTATTTCTTTGTTGCTTTATAATTGTGAGGTGTTGGTATAAATATACCCCTTGGCTTCAGTACATAGGAGTTATATGTTTTGTCACTCTTTATCAATTATTTTTAATTTTAAATTCTTTCTAATTCTATAGGTAAATTATAGTAAGTTTGTACAGCATAATATATTTTTAGTGTGATATATTTAATGATATTTAATTGAAATGTCACTATTTTAAATTTCTAATGGTTTATATAGTAGATTTAGTGATACTTATTAAAGTACTACTCTTTAGTAGTATATTTCTCATAAATGCTAATATAGACTATTGTAACAATTATATATATCACTAAACATAAAGTGTTACTAAATTAGCTTATAGTGGAACTTAAAATAAAAACAAACAATTATACACTAAAAATATAAATTAGTGATATTTTTAATTTAATTGTCACTAAGCGAAAAGTTAATTTGATGTAGTGAGTTCGTTGTGACATTGTATACTTTTCGCTATGTATATAAAATTAAATAATATTAAAGATTGAATGAGTACTATATTGTAAGTACATCTTAATTAATGTAAGTAAATTTAATATTAAAATTTTATTTTTTTGCTCTGTATATTTAGAAATATTAAAGATTGAATGAGTATTTGACAAGTATATATGCAAAATTTTAGGAGAGCACTAAAAGAGTATTATGGAATGTGGGGACACATTTAAAAGAAAAGTATAGTTAAAAGAGACAAATAAAGAAACTTTTATTTATTTAGAGTTGTTTGGAAAAAAAATGAAAATTGAGTTACTGAAAAACTAAATTACCTTTAAGGTCAACCTTATATATTTAGGGGTTCTGGGCGAAATGATGCATAGAGTTATTTTTTTTTCTTTTGTTTTTTTGTTTTTTTGTTTTTTGTAATTTATAACCTATAGGCTATATGGACCTTTTACGAGCATTAGTTTCTCTAATTACAAGTCTTAACATCTAAGTCTCACCATGTCCTTTTCCTCCCCAACTTAAAATAATGGGACATAAAGACTTGACAATTTTAAGTCTCATTCTCATTTCCATTTTCCTGGCTAAAGAGACTTTGTGGTTATCTCTAAACGTCTCATTCCCATCTCCCAAATCACACTTACCGAAAGCTTTCTTCTTTAAACAATCTAATAAGTAATAACAAGAAAAACAATATCACGCGACACACATTTATATTAACATATTAAGTATCAAATATAAACATCCTAAATTTTTAGATCAGTTAATTCATTGACATAATATCATAAGTTAACATTGAATAAATTGTCACGTGTTCGAATTTTGTCCATCGTAATTGCCCCTCATTATAAGTTAAATATGTACTTCTATGAGGAGAGTATGTATAGCATCCACACTTCTAACCGAAATGGTTATTTCGTTTGAGGGGGCATAATAGAATATATAACATATCTTGAGACTTCAACCATCAACATAAACATTTGGTTGAGTTGTTACAGTCTTTGCATAGTATCATTAGTCAATGAAAGAGTAATCTAGAAAAATCTAGTTGTATTTTGTACAATTTGTACTCTCCACAAAATATCTAGGAAACATCTAGATTAATATCTAAACTAAAGAATTAAAAAAATAAAAATATCTAAGATAATATGATAAGAATTTTCTAGGATATGTTATTAAAAAATTAAATATCTAAGATATTTTAAAGCCTTGATTGCATTAAATACCAATGATGTGCACAAGAGATGTACACCTTACACCCTTATAATGAGAGGTGTAAAAGATAGGTGACACATGTGCTCACATAAAATTATGAGTGTATAGGTGTGGAACAAATATCCCACCAAATATTCTTGTACAAATTATAATGTAATCAGTATTCAATAAATGTAATACAATATTTATTTGGGTCAAACTATATGTTCCGCATGCGCCCAAAACTTTTAACAGTCAACATGACATAATAGTCACAACTTGAACCTTGTCCTTTGCTTATTTCAAGTAAATTATCTAGCGTCAAGTATGAGGTGGACATGTGCTGCACATGACTTACATCTAAAAATTTAGTTCAAAGGACTATTGAATGAGAAGGTGTGCTAGAATATACAAATATATACTATATACTACCTCCTATTCAGCTCAAATGTCCCATTTGATTTTTTGGTACTATTCACTCATGACTCTTAATTTGTATTTTACTCTTAATCTATAAGTTAAAACATAGTCATGTGGGATCTTGTTTGATTCGTCTCAATACAAGGATTATTAATATCAAATTTTTATAATTTTATTTAAGAATATTTTGAGATATTAACGGTTAAAATGTTGCCTCGGCAAGTGTGAGAAAACTAAATGAGACATTTAAGCTGAATAGGAGGGAGTAGTATATACTATCTTGGAACCTCAACCAACCATCTAAATTTTAATTGAGCTGCAAGTTGTTGAAATAAGATTTTAATACAATATTCTTAAATTATTTAGCTTACGAATAACACGAAAATCTATGCCATATCTGGGAGCCATGATTTCATTTGAAAATTTGAAATTGACTCAAATTATTATTTGGCAAAATAAAAATTTTCAAATTTGAATTTACATCAAATTGCATTATTGTTTTTAAAGGACGTAGTTAAAATTGAGAATTTGTAAATAACTATCGAAACCTTGTAATTCTCAAATTCTTCATTTATGATTTCATAATTAAAATCCACAATTTAAAATGAAATAAATTTCCACAAAAGGCACAAATACTAGTTGTTTAGAAATACCAACTCTACTTCTCATTTTTCAAAAGTTTAATCCATATATTATATATATACTAATTCATTTCTTTTTTCGCTGGTAATGGAGAAAATGATGTTAATATCTTACAAT
Source organism: Amaranthus palmeri (assembly GCA_019776075.1). Taxonomy (NCBI): domain Eukaryota; kingdom Viridiplantae; phylum Streptophyta; class Magnoliopsida; order Caryophyllales; family Amaranthaceae; genus Amaranthus; species Amaranthus palmeri. The sequence continues at coordinate 77,392 of JAAKBH010000148.1, forward strand.
ATTTCCTACGTAAAAAGTATACGCTACTGTCTATTAGAGGCCTTGTGACCGCTAGCAGCTAGCTGTATTCTGCATGCTTCAATTGTTGCTTATATTTCTAATCTAGAGCTGCAAAATGATTTTTTTATTTAATTAATTTAACAAATATAAATTTATATATCTACTTTAGTATGGATAAACTATGGGGCCTTCTTATCTTAACTCTTTTTAAACACTTGTATTATTTTATACATAAAGGTATTCTTATGTTTGCAAGAAAAAATACCTTTTCAACTCTAAATAATAGTCCTTTAATTCTTTTTATTTGTCCTATTTTTTTATTGGATGAATTCATCTTACTTGTCCCATTTCTATTTTAGGACCAATATTTATAGGTGGTCCTCTTATTTTCTTAATATTAAAAATACCCAATATTGCACGTGAGTCTACTATTTTAGGTGATCCTCTATAACTTAAAATTAAAAACACCCAATATTGCACATGAGTCTACTATTTTAGGTGGTCTCCTCATTTTCTTAATAATTGTGCCCAAACCAAATGAGACAACTAAATTAAATTAGAGGAAATATTCATACTTAGGTTAAATATACTCTAGAAGAGGGATTCAATAAAATACATGTTGGTGATAAACTGATAATTAGTGACTTAAACTAGAGTCACTGTCTAAAATAGTTAGAATTTAGTCGATATAGGGATATACCGACTAAATTCCGATTGTCTCAATCCAGTCGGCTCAAATTAGGCAGCTTCATTTACTTTTGAGAATATTGGATCATTCTTTATCATACTCCAAAACTTCATGTCTTGATCAATAATGAACATTTCATTATCTCAAAAAAAATAAAAAAAATAATGAACATTTCATTAGAAAACGCCAGTGAACACAGTGTTATTTCCTGGGAACAGAGGTGGACAACAAGGCTAATTCATTTCATTCACTTTCTTTTAATTTAGATTCCTACTATACAAACTATTTAGAAAGTTACATTTATTTTTCAAATACACCCTTAACCTCTTGTGTTAAGAATATATAACATATTTTGGGGTCTGAACTATCAGCTTAAACTTTTGGTTTAGTTGGTTCTTTGACATGGTATTATCAGAAGCTATTGTAACAAGAGGTCACAGGTTCGAATCTTAACCACCCCTCATTTAAAGTGAAATATTTAGCACCATATATAAGGAGGACATGTGTTGCATTCACACATAGCCCAAAGGGATTTCGTGTGAGGGGACATGTTAAAGTATATAACATATCATGAACCCTCAACAATCAATTTAAACTTTTGATTCCTTGACATTTTGCTACCACAACATAGCAAATCTAACCTAGTGAACTAAAACAAAATTTAGACCAACTCAATTCTCAAAAGTATTTCAAGAGTTCAACCCAAAACTCAAATTAAATTTACATAATAATTTATTGACTTTACTTTACAAAATTCTTCACACAAATTTACTTAATAAATTATTTTGACTTTCATCATTAAAGCAGTCAATAATTATGTTATCTTTTTAATCTTGATCGACTTGGCAAATAGAAGTACTTCCTCCTTTTTAATGCATTAAAACTAACTTTTACACCCTTCTTTATTTTATAATATTTTCTTATTGTGGCTATTATGCAAAATAATGTAATTATGCGGGAATTTGTTTTTAAGCCTTATCTAATATTTTTATAATAAAATTTATAATTTTTAAAGTTGAATATAATATAAAAAATTCGACTAAGGCATTGAACAGTGTAAAAAGATGTTTGAGTGCAAATAAAAACAGATTTATTGTTCTTTGTGAAACTATGGTAGTGACTTCCATATTTTTTATCTTAAATTTTATTTTGTTATTTTTCCTATTCATGTCAAATTATTTACAACATTTACATAGTAATACTATTCATCAACTAATTTATTCACGTAATCCATACCTATATATAAAAAATAGGAAAAATTACCTAGAATAATCCAACATTTTCGTGATTCTCCTACAATAATCCTATCTATTGATTAAACATGAATAATCCCAACTTTAAAGGGTATTTTCTTAGAATAAACCGGATAAATAATCTTATTAAATTTTTTTTAAACACCTTCAATTTTAAGAAAGCACATCTATTTTGTCTTAAGTGGATTTTCTCTTTTATCTAATTAAAAAAATGTATCTTTTAGGAAAAGTGGTTTCTTATCTATGGAAAAAAACCAACTTAATTAATTTTATCCTCATGGGTTACTTTTACGTCTCACTTTTAAGTTTTAACTACTTTCACTTACCAATTAAAAATATATCACTTTTTAAGAGAATTAGATCTCATATCACTTACAAAGAAACCAGTGACGTGAAGACCACTTCTGTAATGGTTTATTTGGCCTTTTCTTTAATTTATGGAATTTCTTTAGGCATATTTGTAGATTGTAGTAATGAATTTTATTTTGTTTTTATTATAGGGCTTGTTAGAGATGAGACAAGGGCCAAATAATAGAATCGTACTCATGGCCTTTTATAAAAAGATATAATTATTCGTTGACTAATACAAGGTTCGATTTTTATGGTAATAGTCTATGAATAAAGTATATGGCTGTGATTTTGATTTGTCGTTGATTATAGTTGAGTTTGTCTTTTCAGATGGGTAGTTTTTTTATTGATGTATTATCGAAAAGCAATATCATTAATGAATCAATCATATCAAATCAAATCCATTTTTATACAACATTATGTTTAGATAACAAATTAAAAGATAAAAAAAGGAAGGAAAGGGAAGGAAGGTTAAAGAAAAGGAGGAGTAAGGGGAAAAAGTGCACCTCATTTGTTTAATAAGAGAAGGGAATTAATGGAAAGAAAAATGTGTGTTTTCCACTTTAAATCATTTCACTTTAGGAAAATTATTTTCGGAACAAAACCTAGTCACGTTTTCCCTCTAAATTCCTTCCTTCTCATTTCGTTATTTAAATAATAGATTCTCCATCTTTCTAAATGTTTCATGTTCCATTCTCTCTATTTTCCTCTGTCTAAATATATTGTAAATCTAATTAAATTTGTTTATAGATTTTCATTAGAAAGACTCTTGGATATGCTTTATCAGATTGTGTGAGCCATAATGATATTCAACTCTAACTTTTTGTCATGTTCACTAAACAAAATGTGATAGAGATATTCTGTCGCCATGCTTGGCTAGGGGATGGCGACATGAAAGACCCATCGCCAAAGGTGGCAACAGGATAGCCCGTAGCCATCTTGTATTCTGTCCCAAAAATTGGTTACGTGCATTTAATTTGTGTCTCCATCCTGTCGCCATTTAATATTCTATGAGAATCCAAAATCGCAGAAGGAAAGAACTTTGGTCTATAAATTGCAATGAGATTTTTTTGGTTTTGTATTCGAAGTAAGTTGTTAGTAATCGATATAGTTTGGGTTTACACTTATTTTTTTCACAAAAAACTACTGTTTTTGTTGATATGAAGAAAATTCCTCGGGAAAATTCCAAGTTTATTTTTTTTTCTACTTAATTACTTTATTTTTTATGTTTATTATTGTTTAAATTTAATTTTTTTCCTACTTATATGCATAAATGTGTAGATTATTGTTTAAATTAAAATATTTATTGATTATCATAGGTTATTTGCAATAATGGCGGATAATGATGAATATTTTTTATACAATAGAAGTTGGATGTGTAAAAGACAATTTGATGATGGGGCATATAATACGAGAATAGAGTTAATTTGGCCGACCATATGAGTGATCGCGACAGGATGGAGACGGAATGCACTCGTAGCCATCTGATGTATTTTTTTTTGGTAATGTTTTAGCTCGTTTTTTAAACTATAAATAAATATGTTTAGAACTACAACACTCTCTTGCATCAATTGTCATTTTGGTCTTTTCGACTCAGTTTGCATTGTTTTTATTTTTGTACAATGAACCATCACATTCTTTTTCTCATCCATAGTATTTAACTCTCTTCTATTTTTATCCACGCAATTCATTCTCTTTCTTCATTTATTACTAACTTTTTTTAAAAACACAATTTCTCTATACTTCAAATCTAATAGGGCATAAGGAGTACGTGTTTTAAAAAGGAAAAGATAGATATGGTTTAAGTTGCTTTTTCTGAGACAGTTGAAATTTAACCCGATTAACCAAAATTAACATATTATGTCAAAGAATTAAAACTAATTCATGTTGGATAAATTGACATCTAAAGGTTAGAAACTCATCGTGGTTACCGTTGGGACTTAATTGGTTTGCTATTAATTAATTAATTCCATACTAATGCTTCCAACAACTATATTATCATTAATGGGGTGATTTAATATTAAAACATATTTATACTATTTGACTAAGGTTAATAAGGTCAAAATATGACAGTTGGAAAGTACCTATATATAGTGGATGGTTCCATCCTTTTGGAGACACGTAATTCTCAATTTCTCATCTCTTTTTCTATTTAATGTGCAAGAGTGGTATTTTTCCACACATCAAGTAGTGAGTGAACATTGCTTTTGGTGGATGTGTTAACCTTGAAAAAGTTCTGTCTTTTTACACTTAGGATAGTTGGGAAATAGTTTTCTTAATGCAACAAGAAGTTCGTGTCAATACCAAACACATGCTAAACACAACTCTAAACACATTTCTTATATATAAATGCTATACATATTATTATTTATAATGTGTTAATGATTGTAGCCATAAGAAGATTTTTCGCAAAGACCATTTTCTACAATTCACCCAATACATTATACCTAAAATCCATGTGAAACACCCAACAGAGGTTCAAATTCTACAATTTTATCATATTAGACATCAATGAACTTGCCTTTTTTGTATTCTTGTTTAGATTGCCAACAAAATTCTTAATATCATTGATATGAATGATAGGTGGGTAAAATTCTACGGGATTTACTTTGTATTTATTTTAGTTGGGACGGGTGTGTGTAACTGTGTATGAATTTGGTGGATAATAGATGACTATAATTGTGAAAAGCATAGGCGTACCTATGTGGTAACAAAGGGTAACCTTAAATAGGCTTATACTTTTTTTAAAAATAATTGTATTTTTGTTTAGCCATTTAATGTTTGAGGAAATTGTGATTTTGTGGCTTAAATTTTGAATTGATGAATGGTTATTTTGAATTGATTAATTAAATAACTATTGTGAATTTTTAATTGATGAATGGTTATTACTGTCAATTAATCAATTATTGTAGGGTTTGTGGACACTATGACACTGTGATTTGTTTTGTAGGCTTGTTCTTTTAATGGTTATTTTGATCATAATTAGTTTTGTCTTTGTTATCTTGTACTACTCCCCCCAATTCACAACTATTGTCCCATTTTCTTTTTCACACTTGCCGAGACAACATTTTAACCCTTAATATCTCTAATTATTCTTAATCAAAAATTATTAAAAGTTGTTATTAATAATCCTTGTATCGAGACGAATCAAAAAAGATCTCACATGACTATATTTTCACTTATAGATTAAGAGTAAAATACAAATTAAGAGTGATACGTGAATAGTGCCCAAAAACTAATGTACAAATGGGACATTTATTTTGAATTGGAGGGAGTATTTCACTATGTTAGACTTTAATCTCATTGTAATTTGTAACTTGTAATTTAGAGCAATGAATTAATTTTTGAAATGCTCTTTTTATAAACAATAATGTCGACCGTAATTCATTTCAACACGTTGGTGAATCATAAATGATGCTACGCATGCTTTTTAATCCTGGATCTGTCTATAGTGAAAAGCCCTGCCCGTAAAGATAATAGGTAAGCGGTTAGTGTTAGAACATACCGGCCACATATCCACCCAACCCATTGCATAGCCTACTTTGACTCACTCCGACATCTTACTACATAACAATTTTGTATACTTTTATCAAAACCTAATGACAAACTAAAAGATACTAATTTATTTTATTATAATTCATGATTCGAATAAACTTAGATATACAATTAAATTCATAAAGAATTGCAATTTTATAGAGCATATAAGGCATATTTAAATTGAATGTGAGATCGATATAAGGCGAGTATACCTATAATGAGTAATAATGCTTGGCTATAGTGACTATGGATGAGTTTAAACTTTCAATGCATACACTAGGTAGAAGCAGATATAAAAATTTCGTCTTTTAGGTGGTGGATAGTTGGAAAACTTTTTGGTCTATATGAAAATTTTAGATGAGTATGAAAATGGAGAAGAGCATACTGCATGCAGTCGCTTATTTTATTATCCTTACGGCCCGTTTGGTTTTATACTAATTGATAGTAATGAGAATGGTTTGCAGTGTAAATTTTTATTATCAATGTAAAATTTCATGATATGTATCATGTCATACCCATAATGAAAATTTTTACTGATAAAAAAGTTTCTTTTCACAATTTTTCATTACCAGCTAATACCACATTTCAAATAATAATACATTAAATGTATTTTGTGAAGAAAATGAGAATGTTGAAGAAGAATAAACATGACCATTAAATTTGTTAAGAAAAATTCTTATAAAAATTATATTAACTTTCTATTAACATTCGCATTATTTAGCATAAATTACCTAACTGTTTATTAGAACTTATTCATAATAAGTTAATAACCTTTTATTTATAATTTTATTTTCCCGTGAACTTTTAAAAATTAAAGATCATTTTAAAAGTCAAAATTAAGTAGTTGTATATGTTTTCCCTCTTGCCTATTTAAAAAAATCACAAATACCGACAGAATGAAAGCTTAGCTACTGTGCAGTTATGGGAAGGTTAGATTATTGGTCGCAAAAACTGCCGACAATTTTACATTCATAGTTGAACTTGAGCAGGTTAGGGTGGAGTGGCTCACCTCACTTGGACTCCATAGTTATTGGATTTTTATTTTCGTTAATATTGTGTTTGGAAACTAGCATTTCATTTCAAATTAATGATTTCAATTATGAAATTATGACCGTAAAATTTGAGACTGACAAGGTTTGGAGGTCATTCTCAAATCCTTATCTTTAAATCATTTTGATAACAATTGTGGATTTGCCAAATACTAATTTTGAGTCAACTCTATATTTTCAAATGAAATCATCTTTCCCAAACAGTATTTGAATGATTAAACAACCATAACACCAACAACCTTACTTTTTCAAACATATGAAGTTTTACTAATAATGATAAAAAAACATAATGTGTTGTGGTGTGTCTTTTCGTCTTCACTCCCCTGTTGATATTGTGTTAAGCTGCTTCTATTGCCTTGCTAGTTGCTTGTTGCTTGTTGCTTGTTGCTTGTTGCAAGTTGCTTGTGTTTTTGTAGCTGGTTTGTTGTTATGGTGTGTTAATCACTGTTGATCTGTTGAGTTCTACTATGTAGTAGGTGGAGTCTCTGTGCTGGTGTTGTTTGATGTTGTTATGATTGTTGGTGGTCTTGTTGTGGTGAGATGTTTTGTTGGATGTAGTACTTCTTCTTCTTATTCTGATGCCAAGTTTATCTTGTTGATGATGCTGGTTCTGCTTATGATATTCCTTCTGAGCTGCTTGTTTGGGTGGGTTGTTGGCACTTGTGAGCTGTTGGGGTTGGCTGCCAGGCTCCTTCCAACTTGTTGCATGCCTGTTTAATGGATTGATGATCTGTGCTTGAGTAGCCTGTGCCTTTGCTGATTGTTGATGCATAGATGATTATGTTGATGTTGTTTCTTGGTGCTGAGTTGCTTGTGATTGGATGGTTTGCTGCTGGGAGGCTGCCTCGCATGATGCTATTTCCCATGTTGAAGCTGCTGCTTGCTGGAGGCTTAATTTGCACTGTGTTCTACTAATTGTTATTCTTATTGCTGCCTTTGAGTTGATGGAGCCTTCATTTAGTCCTTCCCTTCCTGCCCTGCTGTTGTCTAATGCTGCTAACTGCTGCTAACTGCTGCTTATAGTTATCGATCACTTCGTTATGAAGCTACTGGTTTATGTTGCTGCTGGATTTGTCTTGGCTCTATGATTGCTGCTGTTTTATGGTGTTGTGATTATCAATGTGAGATAGCTGATGTCCTCATTGTGCTTGGTTTCTGCAACGTGCTGCTGGCTATTGTTTATATTGATGCTAGTGTTGTCTCACTGAGGTTGCTGTGAGCTTTTATTTTTGTCTGCAATGTGCTGCTGATTTGTGGTATTCAAGGATGGCTTAATTGCTAAGAAGCTGCCTTTGAGTGATTATTTGGGCTCTGCTGCTTGTGCTGATCTTGTGGCAGCTTCTGGAGTGTTATTTATTCAACTACTGTTTTGCTCCTTTGAGTTATGAGCTGCTGATTACTTTAAGGTGTTTAAGGACTTCAGCTCTTGATCTTGCTGCTGGTCCTTTGGTTTTGGTGCAATAGTTTGTTATGTATAGCTATTAGCATCTTGTATTGGATTTTAGCTGACTTTTATTTTGTCGGCTGGTTTTAGGCCTCAATTTTTGCCCGTATGCACATGAAGAGTGGGTCGGGGTAATCCTTCCTAGAAGGTGGACCTTGGTTCCACACTGATGCAAATAGGTTTTTCCGAGTGACCTTTGTCTTGATGTATTTGACTTTTTTCTGGTGAATGAAAAAATTATTTAGTTGCCAAAAAAAAAATAAAAAAACATAATGAAAAACTATTTGCTTGGTAAAGTAAAAAAAACAAACAATCATTAGAATAATTTTTGTATACTATTATTTTTGATATTATGATTTATGCTGTAATTTATGTGATGTTTTGTAACACCCCTGAATTTCCGACACCTTAAACGAAACCAAATTCGTGAAGGACCGGAGGAAATTCGGGTGTTACATAAAAAGAAAAGGAAAAGAATTTAGATAAACATTAAAGGTTAACTTTAAAAAGGTGAGTGAAAATTTTGGCAGCATCTCTGCTAAAACTCGACATGTGGTAGAGTAGTTAGCACAATAAAAACATTAAACTAATCTAAGGCATCCTTGCTTTTTAAGATCTCACACCATGGCGGAATAGTTCATCGCGGGCTTCTCAAGTCGACATACCAAGCATGGATCGTGGTTCCAATGTCAACGCTTGCGTTTAAAAAAAAGAATTGACTCTTTAAAACCATACAAGTTATAAACTACGCAGCGGAAATATAAATATACAAACGAGAACACAAGGCCCCATAACAACACGTATACAACCAAAGTTTACAAAAGATATACAAGAACTACAAAATCAGAAGATGATGATATGACACGTGTTATGCTTCACCCTCATCACTCTCCCCCAATGCAATGCAAATGCAAAAGAAGCTCCAAAACCTGCTACGACTGTCCATGATCCTCCTGCTGCTCGACATCAGACCAAACGCCAATGTGTCATAGCAGGACAATCATAGAAAGTCATCAAACAATCAAGCATAAACACAAACACATACACGTCAGTAACTAGCATCAAATATAAGAAGGTCAATAGACTAGCTAACATTATATTATAAAACTATATAAAGATGATGTCGTAAAACACAAGGCATAACTAGTAACTATTTATCATCCATTAATACTTGTTCATCTCATTTCTCCCTTTCCAACCCGAACAATGCGTTTCGGGGTGGAATGTAAGTCTTAACACTCCTATTTTCAAGAACATAAACTCTAATAAACACGCGTAGTGTCAACTCATATAAGGACATCAACAGGCTACTTAACGTCTGACCTGAAAAGTTTGTCTACCTTAAAGTAAGTTTAATCATAATATATCCTTGGGATCATTATCTTCCATAAGGATTCTTCACATAGACGTAATCTTTTTATGATGGAAAACCCTTGGAGTTCGCAAGACCCATAGGGCACTTCTCACTATAAGTATTGTACCAATGAATAAACTCTCTACTAAAAACTCAAACTTAACCATGGGGTTTGCAAGACCCACTAGAAACTCACGTACTCCTTTACTATCAAGGAGAACCATGGGGCTTTCACGGCCCACCGGTAACTCACATATATCTTTGCTATCAATGAGAACCATGGGGCTTGCAAGGCCCACCGGTAACTCACATATATCTTCGCTAACAATGAGAACCATGGGGCTTGCAAGGCCCACCGGTAACTCACATATACCTTTTCTATCAATGAGAACCATGGGGCTTGCAAGGCCCACCGGTAACTCACATATATCTTTGCTATCAATGAGAACCATGGGGTTTGCAAGACCCACCGGTAACTCACATATACTCTTGCTTTCAATGAGAACCATGGGGTTTGCAAGACCCACCGGTAACTCACATATACCTTTTCTATCAATGAGAACCGTGGGGCTTGCAAGGCCCACCGGTATCTCACATATACATTTGAATTCATATATAAAGGAATCGTGCCGACTCCAAGTAAATCTATCGATAAGGGGGATTGTTCTCAACTTCTACTAGTACTTTCGTTCTATGCATCTATTTCATTCTAAGTTCGAGAGATTCGCAAAACGAAAGCTATTCATGAATACAAATTTACTTGCTAGTACTTCATATTTCTAATACAATGCATTTAATCACAACTATCGATAGTATTTTAGCAATAGCTTGAGTAGTTAGTTACTGCGTGTGCGTACCTGTAATTGCAATTGCAGACAAAAAAGTTATCGCAACCACCAAATGTGAGGTTCTTAAGCTTCTCTAATGAACAGAGCACCTATGCACGTTCAAAGTATGACTAATAAGTTTATTTAACCTCATATAAGAGTCACTTACTCTAAAAGAAAGTACTATACTACCATAGAGTGAGTTCTATTTCATGTTATCAAGCTAACTAGCCAAATGTAACAGTTTGAATTCTAGGTTTGGTTGCTAATACACCAATAATTCTAATCTAATCACAACATACACTTTTCACACTATATTTACGACACAGTATGTTCTAAGGAACAAAACTTAACTATATATATATATATATATATATATATATATATATATATATATATTGCATTGTCAAATTACTATGAATTAGTAGACATAAGATTGAATAAAATAATGTATTACATATAATAGAGGCAATACCCAAGGTAGTAAGCTAGTAATGACAAAAAAAATCCATTTTACCACATTATTCAAGGTTCGTAGAGACTATAAGAAATTACTTATATCACTCACAACATCAAGACTCCCTTTTTTTTGTACCAAGACTATACAACATACAACAACGACTAGTTTAAGTAATAACAACAATTAATTTAATTCTCAAGTTCAATGAAAACAATGTCAATTCATAACAATAATCGCAAAAGCCCATTAACAACTCTTAGCAATCAATGAAAATTAGTTGACAACCATTATTAACAAACACCTCTTAATGGCATTAACAACATAAACCACCATGAACAAAAATAGTAATAATAATTAACAATCACTCTTGTGAACAAGAATCATAACCATCACTAATAACTAATACGACCACCATTCATCAATAATGTCACATACACAAACCTTATACGAGATTTTCAATTAATAAAACACCATCCAAACCACAAAAGTAGTACATACTACTTTTAAAGTCATCCTTATATCAACCCTAACTTATTCAAGTTCAAGTCACAATTTCTTATACTTACTCACTTTAAATTCTATCAAGATATAACTTAATTTAAGCTAAAATTCATGAATTTAACCAAAATACTACTTTTAAATTCACCATAATATAAACCCTAACTTGTCTATTTTCAAATCATCACAATAATCAAACCCATAACAAAATTTCAAGACATCATACTCAAATTTAACAAGTATAAACTCTAAATAACAAGAAACTAAATATCAAAAACATACAAAATTAAATTGGGTAAGAGATTGCTCACAAAGGGTTGAGAAGATGATGAAAGAAAGTAGAAAGCTTTAAGCAATGTGAGAGGAGTTGCCGGTGGTGGCGGCTGCTAGTGGCAGCCGGCGGCTGGCGGCTGGCGGCAACTGCTGGTGGTGGTGGTGGGTGTTCTTGATGTTGAGGAGGGAGGTGAAGAAGAAAGAGAGAAAGAGATGGAAAATAAGGAGTATGGGTTTGGGGTTTTTATTTCTTTCTTTACTCTTTTTTTCTTTCTCTTTTTCTTAATTCAACACCCTTACTCATCTATATAATCATATTTTTACTTACAAGCCCAAATTAAGACAACTTTCAATATGCTAGCAAGATTTTGAATTACAAATATAAGTTTAATTTGTACATCTTAATTTGATTAATTATAAATATGCTCTTAATATAAATATGTACGCATTCATTATTTATATAATGACTGATTCAAAATAATTATTAAAATAAAAAAAATTATTATTACAATTAAATAATTACGTGATAAAATAACGGGGTGTTACAGACTACCCCCCTTAAAAGTAGTTTCGTCCTCGAAACTAGAGGAAGAAAGACTCGAAAACATGAAAACTTTCCACGCAATCATCCCTAAAACACGTCTTTTGGCAAATACTGCATAACGAATTCTTATTAAAGATAACTTTGACTATAATTAGAACAAACAGATTGGACTTTATTACCATTGTTTCTCAGAACTTTACTTTAAATGGGACAACTAGTCACATAAAATTGCAATCAAGCTTGAATAAACATATAATATAGCTCAAATTTCCAACGGCAAGCGTGCAGTAATTGCAATAACAAACCTTTTATAGAAAAAAAAATAATAAACACGTGAAAACACGCGAAATTTTATCGCATTCCACCCCCCTTAAAAACAAAGTTACGTCCCCGTAACTCTAAAAACCAATAAACCCCACCCCTTTTTTATAATGAAGGAAAAAAAAAATGCGTTAACCTTCCTATATGTATTTCTGCAAGATTCCCCTAAAAACTTTCTTAGCAAGCACTCTTCATATTAAATATCCTGCATTTAATAAATAAATAAGCAACTATTATCATTTTAACTAGCTACACTCATAATATAACATATATTGTAACTCAAGAAATTGTATCAAACTAAATTGATATTTACGACAAAACTTATTCTACAACCTTGCAAAAGATTATATCATCAAACGCACGGATCAACTTATTGTAAATGAAAAAAAAAAAGAAAACTTCTTTTTTTTTAATTCCATATTTTCATACGATAATATTGTTTAGCAAGTGTAAGCCACCACGACCTAAGCTCTTTGTCCCAAGAAATGCATTTAAGGTGCAATAATTCATACTTTCATAGTACAAATTAGCATTTGCTAATGAATGAAAATTAAGTACGGAGTCGAGTTTACTTAATATGAAACTTTCGCTAACATTCTAAGTTATTATAAGTGTTTTCAAATTGTATTACTCGCAACATTAAATGATTAAATAGATAAATAAAATAATAGAAATACACTTTCAAGTTATTATTTTTCGCAAGTTTGTAGTCTGAAGACCAACTAATGGTGCTTAATTATATAAGTATCCCTACAAAGAAAAACTAGTGTTGACTCACACTAACACGCATCACAGCTACTCAACAATAAACTTCTTTATGCATTAGAATATCAAACTCTAATAAACCGTGAAAGCCCCATGGTTCTCATTGTTTTTAAGGGGGGTAGAATGCGATAATTTAGTCCAACCAATATGACATTACCTTAAAATAATTAAAGACATTGAAAATAATCTCTTGACTTCAACTTATTAGGCTAAAATAACAATAATCTTGTAAATCATGACCCAAAATCAGAGGTTTAAGTCTCAAACTATGAATTCTTACCATACTCTCAACCTTCTTCTCAGTATTTAAATTTCGACGAGCTTCTTTAACTATGAACGTATTATTATCATCAACTGATGATCAATATTTTATTTACAAGGTATCACATACAAGACCGCTCTTTATCATATAATTGACTTTCATTTTACAATTATATTGAATTCTTATTACAATAGCTCCATGTTTATTCTCTTTTAAATTACTTACGCTTCTACTTGCATGCTCATAAACCATATTTAGATGAATTTTGATCACCACTTTATATACCATGAAGAACAAATGCACTGGCCTAATGAACATGTACAAACAGATAGCAGAGAAATGAAAATTATGTCTACTATTAATATCAAAACTCATAAAACTTTATGGAAACCCACATTAACAAATATTGAGAGACATAAGACCAAAGCTTATAATATCCTTACAACCAAGAGAAAATTCCAAATGCAACCAGCTTCTCTAAAATTTCATTATTCATACACCATAAATCAATAATCATACAACTCATGAATTACGCCAATACTCGAAACTTGTCATCAATGCTCAATAATACATAATTCAAATCTACCAACTTGTTAAAATTGTAACATTCGAACCAAAATCATAAGAATTGATTATAATAATAACATGCATGATCACTGATCTTATAGCATACCAATCAAATCATCAAGATATCTATGCACGTGCAACGATAACAAAACTTATATCACAGATGATGCTCCTATCCCAAGTCTACCCCAACTCTCATGAATAACTTTAACTTTCAAAACTATTTTGAAATGAATTTAAAAACACAAGGCGTCAAAACAGAAACCACTGGCTCTGGTAACCACCTGTAACACCCCTGAATTTCCGACACCTTAAACGAAACCAAATTCGTGAAGGACCGGAGGAAATTCGGGTGTTACATAAAAAGAAAAGGAAAAGAATTTAGATAAACATTAAAGGTTAACTTTAAAAAGGTGAGTGAAAATTTTGGCAGCATCTCTGCTAAAACTCGACATGTGGTAGAGTAGTTAGCACAATAAAAACATTAAACTAATCTAAGGCATCCTTGCTTTTTAAGATCTCACACCATGGCGGAATAGTTCATCGCCGGCTTCTCAAGTCGACATACCAAGCATGGATCGTGGTTCCAATGTCAACGCTTGCGTTTAAAAAAAAGAATTGACTCTTTAAAACCATACAAGTTATAAACTACGCAGCGGAAATATAAATATACAAACGAGAACACAAGGCCCCATAACAACACGTATACAACCAAAGTTTACAAAAGATATACAAGAACTACAAAATCAGAAGATGATGATATGACACGTGTTATGCTTCACCCTCATCACTCTCCCCCAATGCAATGCAAATGCAAAAGAAGCTCCAAAACCTGCTACGACTGTCCATGATCCTCCTGCTGCTCGACATCAGACCAAACGCCAATGTGTCATAGCAGGACAATCATAGAAAGTCATCAAACAATCAAGCATAAACACAAACACATACACGTCAGTAACTAGCATCAAATATAAGAAGGTCAATAGACTAGCTAACATTATATTATAAAACTATATAAAGATGATGTCGTAAAACACAAGGCATAACTAGTAACTATTTATCATCCATTAATACTTGTTCATCTCATTTCTCCCTTTCCAACCCGAACAATGCGTTTCGGGGTGGAATGTAAGTCTTAACACTCCTATTTTCAAGAACATAAACTCTAATAAACACGCGTAGTGTCAACTCATATAAGGACATCAACAGGCTACTTAACGTCTGACCTGAAAAGTTTGTCTACCTTAAAGTAAGTTTAATCATAATATATCCTTGGGATCATTATCTTCCATAAGGATTCTTCACATAGACGTAATCTTTTTATGATGGAAAACCCTTGGAGTTCGCAAGACCCATAGGGCACTTCTCACTATAAATATTGTACCAATGAATAAACTCTCTACTAAAAACTCAAACTTAACCATGGGGTTTGCAAGACCCACTAGAAACTCACGTACTCCTTTACTATCAATGAGAACCATGGGGCTTTCACGGCCCATCGGTAACTCACATATATCTTTGCTATCAATGAGAACCATGGGGCTTGCAAGGCCCACCGGTAACTCACATATATCTTCGCTAACAATGAGAACCATGGGGCTTGCAAGACCCACCGGTAACTCACATATACTCTTGCTTTCAATGAGAACCATGGGGTTTGCAAGACCCACCGGTAACTCACATATACCTTTTCTATCAATGAGAACCGTGGGGCTTGCAAGGCCCACCGGTATCTCACATATACATTTGAATTCATATATAAAGGAATCGTGCCGACTCCAAGTAAATCTATCGATAAGGGGGATTGTTCTCAACTTCTACTAGTACTTTCGTTCTATGCATCTATTTCATTCTAAGTTCGAGAGATTCGCAAAACGAAAGCTATTCATGAATACAAATTTACTTGCTAGTACTTCATATTTCTAATACAATGCATTTAATCACAACTATCGATAGTATTTTAGCAATAGCTTGAGTAGTTAGTTACTGCGTGTGCGTACCTGTAATTGCAATTGCAGACAAAAAAGTTATCGCAACCACCAAATGTGAGGTTCTTAAGCTTCTCTAATGAACAGAGCACCTATGCACGTTCAAAGTATGACTAATAAGTTTATTTAACCTCATATAAGAGTCACTTACTCTAAAAGAAAGTACTATACTACCATAGAGTGAGTTCTATTTCATGTTATCAAGCTAACTAGCCAAATGTAACAGTTTGAATTCTAGGTTTGGTTGCTAATACACCAATAATTCTAATCTAATCACAACATACACTTTTCACACTATATTTACGACACAGTATGTTCTAAGGAACAAAACTTAACTATATATATATATATATATATATATATATATATATATATATATATATATATATATATATATATATATATATATATATATATATATATATATATATATTGCATTGTCAAATTACTATGAATTAGTAGACATAAGATTGAATAAAATAATGTATTACATATAATAGAGGCAATACCCAAGGTAGTAAGCTAATAATGACAAAAAAAATCCATTTTACCACATTATTCAAGGTTCGTAGAGACTATAAGAAATTACTTATATCACTCACAACATCAAGACTCCCTTTTTTTTGTACCAAGACTATACAACATACAACAACGACTAGTTTAAGTAATAACAACAATTAATTTAATTCTCAAGTTCAATGAAAACAATGTCAATTCATAACAATAATCGCAAAAGCCCATTAACAACTCTTAGCAATCAATGAAAATTAGTTGACAACCATTATTAACAAACACCTCTTAATGGCATTAACAACATAAACCACCATGAACAAAAATAGTAATAATAATTAACAATCACTCTTGTGAACAAGAATCATAACCATCACTAATAACTAATACGACCACCATTCATCAATAATGTCACATACACAAACCTTATACGAGATTTTCAATTAATAAAACACCATCCAAACCACAAAAGTAGTACATACTACTTTTAAAGTCATCCTTATATCAACCCTAACTTATTCAAGTTCAAGTCACAATTTCTTATACTTACTCACTTTAAATTCTATCAAGATATAACTTAATTTAAGCTAAAATTCATGAATTTAACCAAAATACTACTTTTAAATTCACCATAATATAAACCCTAACTTGTCTATTTTCAAATCATCACAATAATCAAACCCATAACAAAATTTCAAGACATCATACTCAAATTTAACAAGTATAAACTCTAAATAACAAGAAACTAAATATCAAAAACATACAAAATTAAATTGGGTAAGAGATTGCTCACAAAGGGTTGAGAAGATGATGAAAGAAAGTAGAAAGCTTTAAGCAATGTGAGAGGAGTTGCCGGTGGTGGCGGCTGCTAGTGGCAGCCGGCGGCTGGCGGCTGGCGGCAACTGCTGGTGGTGGTGGTGGGTGTTCTTGATGTTGAGGAGGGAGGTGAAGAAGAAAGAGAGAAAGAGATGGAAAATAAGGAGTATGGGTTTGGGGTTTTTATTTCTTTCTTTACTCTTTTTTTCTTTCTCTTTTTCTTAATTCAACACCCTTACTCATCTATATAATCATATTTTTACTTACAAGCCCAAATTAAGACAACTTTCAATATGCTAGCAAGATTTTGAATTACAAATATAAGTTTAATTTGTACATCTTAATTTGATTAATTATAAATATGCTCTTAATATAAATATGTACGCATTCATTATTTATATAATGACTGATTCAAAATAATTATTAAAATAAAAAAAAAATTATTATTACAATTAAATAATTACGTGATAAAATAACGGGGTGTTACATGTTTATGTTTTAAAACCTTTGGAATCTTTATCTAGTTTTTGGTTAAAACTTGCCTTTTATAACTAAACTTTACCATATATCTCTTTGATATTTAACTTTTACTGGTTTCTTTAAAACTAACATAAAAATCAATGTAAACTAATGCTCAAACAAGACAACTGAAATAATCAACAAGCAATTTTAAATCACTCAAGTGTTTTGTTAATGAATTATTTCATCATGTTTTATTATTAAATTAAAACAATCATGAAACAACTAATGATCGTTAAATACTGTCAATTAGAATAACGTAAATTTAAATGAGTTTAAATTCGATGGTAACTCTAGTATTTCACAAATCTTTCAATTTTCAATATTCTCAAGTAGAATGAGATTTTTAATTTTTTTTAATTCTA
Organism: Amaranthus palmeri; assembly: GCA_019776075.1. Taxonomy (NCBI): domain Eukaryota; kingdom Viridiplantae; phylum Streptophyta; class Magnoliopsida; order Caryophyllales; family Amaranthaceae; genus Amaranthus; species Amaranthus palmeri. The sequence goes on from JAAKBH010000148.1 coordinate 95,780, forward strand.
AAAAGATATTTAAGTTTTCTTTGTTGTAATTTTTAAAATTTAATCAACATTGATACCGTATTGATTCTATAGAGCCACAATGCACCATTTAAAATATTGAACCATATACTAGCCTCACGCCAAAACCACTAACAATAATCATCACCCTTGTATAAAATAGTCTTTTAATACTCTTGGTTGGTTTTAGTAGAAAATAGTTTGTTTTGGTAGCATAACAAATGTCAGTAAGTTTGTTACAGCTTTTCTTGATAGTTTGTTATTAGCTGCCACCTCATCAAGTTCCACAACAAACTCTAGCATTTTGTATATATATATATATAGGGCTGTACTACTCCTTGTATATTTCATTCAAGAATACACTGAAATAATATTCTATCTTCTTCTCTTTATTAATCTTTCTGAGTTTCTTCATCTTAGCTAAATCTGCTAAGATTATCATGCTATTAGAGCAGGATATATCTAGATTCACCATTTTTTTTATTTCTTTCTTCTTTTCTGTTTGGCTATGGCAACTCCAACAAATCACGCTGATTCTACACAAAATCCCTCTAGTGATTATTTTTTGCATCCTTCGGATCATGCCTGTACAAAATTGGTTTCTACTCCATTTGATGGCACAGGGTATGCTGATTGGAAAAGAAGTATGATCATAGGCTTAACAGCTAAAAACAAAATGTGCTTTATTGGTGGTTCCCTAGAGAAAACAGATGTGACTTCCGCTGGTGCAAAGGCATGGGAACGTTGCAACAATATGATAATTGGTTGGATCATCGCTTCTTTGGAGAGGTCTATTGCACGTAATGTCATGTACTATGTCACCGCACGAGAGATGTGGAAGGATCTTGAAGATCGCTATGGTCAAACATCCGATGCACAGATTTATTCTCTACACACTGAATTGTTTGATGTTGTTCAAGAATCTGGTATGTCTATTTCTGAGTATTTTACTAAAATCAAATCGATTTGGGACCAGCTTGATACTCTTGATCCTGTCCCCATATGCTCTTGTTAAGGTTGTACTTGCAAATTAACTAAGAAGGTGCTTAAGTCGCAGCAAAATCAAAGACTCATACGGTTTTTGATGAAACTTTCTGAAATTTTTATTCAAGTCCGCACAAACATACTCATGATGAAGGAGTTACCACATGCTTCATTGGCTTATCGTTTACTGTTACAAAAGGAGCGTCACTGGAATATCAGCAAACTTTCTGGTCTTACACCTGAGCCCATGACATTACATGTTCAAGAACGCAACTATGGGAATACCTGGCATGGTGGTGGTGGACAAAAGGCTGGTTCGACCAACAGGAACAAACGCACTAATATCACTTATTATTGTGATCATTGTCACCTTAAGAGCCATACCAAGGATCGTTGTTTCAAATTTCATGGGCATCCTAATAAGAATAGGCCATCTCATAAACGTCTTGCTGCCCTTGCTGGTTCAGATCTTGCTGTCAAGAATGAGGTTGAAAATATTGGTCTCAGTTTGGAACAATTTAATCATCTCTGTACCCTCCTTGGTAAACATGAGTCATCTCAAGAAAATACTCCTATGGAAGTTCTTGATACTCCCAATGCGGCCAACATAGTAGGTAGTTTCTGTTTATTTTCTTTCTTTAGCAAAGATATGTGGATCATTGATAGTGGCGCTTCCGATCACATGAGTAATTTTCTCCTTCATCTTCGTAATATTCGTAATATCACCGGCCACACTCATGAGATCACCATTCCTAATGGGAGTAAGGTGAAGGTTAGTGATGTACAGATCACGCCACAATTGATGCTCACCAATGTTCTTTTTGTTCCTCAGTTCCGTTTTAACTTGATTTTTGTTCCCAAATTGTGCAAAGATATTACTGTTCATGTTCTCTTTACTAATGAGCATTGTATGGTACAAGACCCCTTGATGAGACAGCTTTTGCCTCTTGGTAACTTTACTGGAGGGCTATATACTCTTGGCAATTTTTCTGCTCAAGTACCTCAAGCAACTAATGACAATAATACTATCTTAGCCAATGTGATTACACCTAAGTCTAAACTTGAAGAGGCCAAGTTATGGCATATTCGGATGGGTCATATTCCCTTTTCCAAATTAAGATTCATCTGTCCCCACATTGATGTGTCTAATGTACAAAAGGATATAATATGTACTATTTGCCCCCAAGCTAGACAAACTAGGTTGCCCTTTCCATCGTTTGTCAAGTCTACAACACCTTTTGAATTACTACATGTGGCTGTATGGGGTCCCTATTCTTCTTCAACTTATGATGGTTGTAATTACTTTCTTAATGTGGTTCATGACTACACACACTGTACTTGGGTATTCCTAATGAAATGCAAGAGTTAATCTATTACTTTTTTACAGCATTTGTTCAATTATGCAGATACTCATTTTCATACTCGCATCAAATTTGTTCGTACTAATGCTCAGGAATTATGTAATGGTGAAGCTTTGCATTGGTATCAACATAAGGGCATAGTCCATCAAACTAGCTGTGTTCAAACACCTCAGCCAAACGGCGTTGTTGAAAGAAAACATCGTCATTTATTGGAAACCGCTAGAGCCTTGTCTTTTCAAGCCAATCTACCCTCGAAATTTTGGGGTGATTGCATTGTTTGTGCTGCCTACCTCATAAACTGAATGCCCTTCTCCTGCCTCAACAATATTTCACCCTATGAACTGCTTTCTGGTACACCACCAGAAGTTCAACATTTAAGGGCATATGGCTGCCTATGCTTTGTTTCAACCCTTAAACACAGCCGTCCTAAATTCTCTCCTAGAGCTCATGCTTGCATTTTTCTTGGTTATTTTTGCACACAAAAAGGCTATAAAGTCCATGATTTAACCACTCATAAAACTCTTGTCTCAAGGGATGTGGTTTTCCATGAACATCATTTTCCCTACCATTTCAAGGACAAGTCCCAATCCCCTTTTCCACAATTTTACCTACCAGTCAATACCCCATTCCCTCCCTATTCGGATGTCCCTCCAAAACCTACTACCCAACCTACTGCCCCTACTGTTACTCCTCTTCCTTTATTACCCCAAAACTCATCTCGTCTTTCCCCTACTCCTAACCTTCCTATCCCCCCTCACCACCTGCTACTTCTATTCCTAGGCGCTCTAGTTGAGTTCACAAGGCTCCATCCCGCTTGCATGATTACGTTTGCAATTCTTCAACTGATCATTGGTGTGATATTGTTAATTTTGATGATCTCCCTCAACCACAACAAAATCATATTGCTTCACAATGTGTCTGGAAAGAACCTTCTAGTTATTAAGAGGCTGCTGCCAATGAGACATGGCAATCCGCCATGCAGGCTGAACTTCAGGCTCTACAAATAAATAATACATGGGATAATGTGACTTTGCCTCCGGGGAAGAAAGCTATTAGGTGTAAATGGGTTTACAAGGTCAAACTCAAAGCTGATGGGTCTCTTGAGCGTTTTAAAGCTCGTCTTGTGGCGAAAGGGTATACTCAACAACAGGGAATTGATTATCACGAAACCTTCTCTCCCGTCATTAAAATGACTATTGTACGTTGCATAATTGCTTTGGCTACTAGTCGCCAATGGCCCCTCTTTCAGATTGATATTAATAATGCATTCTTGCATGGTGACCTCCATGAGGAGGTGTACATGAAGGTTCCTGATGGCCTCGATCATTCACCAAATGAAGTTTGTCGGTTAAAGAAGTCTCTTTATGGTTTGAAACAAGCATCGCGTCAGTGGTTTGCTAAGCTCACATTGGAGCTCGTCCATCAAGGTTTTAAACAATCAAAAAATGATTATTCCATGCTCATCAAAGATACTTGTTCCCCATTCATAATTGCTGCCATATATGTCAACGACATCATTCTTACTGGTAATGACATTCAGTCCATCAATGCTCTCAAAGATCATCTTCATCAGACTTTCAGTATTAAGGATCTTGGTCATTTAAATTTTTTTCCTTGGGATTGAAGTAACTCATTTGCCTGATGGTATAGCTCTCACACAAAGGAAATTTACCTTGGAACTTCTTCGAGATTCTGGTTTGCAACCCTTCAAGAAAGTGTTTACACCTTTACCTATTACCCTCAAGCTACAACATTCTTATAATTCTGCCCCTTTTTCTGATCCATCCTACTATCGCAGCCTTGTAGGAAAACTTAACTTCCTTACACATACCCGTCCCGATCTCTCTTTTACCATCCAAACCCTTAGCCAATATATGCCAAATCCTACCAATACCCACTTCCATGCTCTCAAACATACCCTCAGCTACTTAGCTTCTACTTCTGGTAAGGTATCCTACTCAAGGCCACTAATCAGCTTAATTTACATGCCTTTTCCGACTCCGATTGGGCTGCTTGCGTTGACTCTTGTCACTCTGTTACTGGATACTTAATGATGTTGGGTAAATCTCCCATAAGTTGGAAGTCCAAAAAGCAACATACGGTTTCAAAATCCTCCTCCGAAGCTGAATACCGTGCGATGTCCTCTGCTTCTTCTGAAATAGAATGGCTAGTTCGCCTCCTTACTGAATTGGGTGTCACCAATTTAAAGCCCGTTGTGCTCCATTGTGATAACCAGTCCATAATGTATATCGCTCACAATCCTGTTTTTTATGATCGCACGAAGCATATCGCCATTGATTGTCACTTTACTCGCGAGAAGATTTTAGAGGGTCTCATACAACTATATATCTTTCCTTCCCTCCAAACTTCAGCTTGCAGATGTGTTGACAAAGATATTGCCAGCTCCTCATCTCCAAACTATTCTCTCCAAGCTTGGTATGATATCCCTCACCCCAAGCTTACGAGGGGGTATTGAACCATATACTAGCCTCACGCCAAAACCCACTAACAATAATCATCACCCTTGTATAAAATAGTCTTTTAATACTCTTGGTTGATTTTAGTAGAAAATAGTTTGTTTTGGTAGCATAACAAATGTCAGTAAGTTTGTTACAGCTTTTCTTGATAGTTTGTTATTAGCTGCCACCTCATCAAGGTCCACAACAAACTCTAGCATTTTGTATATATATAGGGTTGTACTACTCCTTGTATATTTCATTCAAAAATACAGTGAAATAATATTCTTTCTTCTTCTCTTTATTAATCTTTCTGAGTTTCTTCATCTTAGCTAAATCTGCTAAGATTATCAAAAAGTATAAATTACTATAAAATAATAAAAAATAATATAATAAAAAATCAAAACAAAAAAATATAAATTAAAATCAAAAGACTTTCTTCCAATCTAAATCCTACCACCTAAAAATAATTTGTCAACTACACAAAATTATCATTATTTACTAAAATATTCTCCTTTAAAAGTTTCTATTTTTTGATGGGACAACAACCATAAAGCAAAAAATATCAAAGCAAAAGCCAAAAGGTTGTAAACAAATTGCCAAAGTGAAGATAGCTAAATTAATAATTTTTCAGTATAATTTTAAATATCTCACTCTCACTTGGTTTTTACACAATTGTTAATATACTATTTCAATACTTAGTAACAATAATTTTATTTAATTAAAACTTAAAAAACCTAAATATTAATAAGTCTTATGCTGAGCAACGGCTAATAGGTACCTAGAAAAGTTGGTGAAAATGTGGAAACGGGTGTTGCGAGAAAAAAAAATTCAAAGGTCGGATTATTTATAAATAAACAATAATAGGGATTATTCATAGCAAATTGACAATAGGTCGGATTATTTAGGACAGTTTTTCCTTTTTTTTTTTGCTATTTTATACTACCTCCTATTCAGCTTAAATGTCCCATATTTTTTTGGCACTATTCATTCATCACTCTTAACTTGTATTTTACTTTTAATCTATAAGTTAAAATATAGTCATGTGGGATCTTGTTTGATTCGTCTCAATTTAAGGAAATATCAAATTTTTATAATTTTTTATTAAGAATAATTTGAGATATTAAGGGTTAAAATATTGTCTCGGCAAATGTGAAAAATTAAATGAGACATTTAGGCTGAATAGGAGGAAGTACCTTTTATTTGTAAAAAAAAAGCACAAAAAGTTGCTTATTTTCTTTACTTTTGAAAAATAATGTCTTGTTTAATAAAAATATATCATAATCAAGGAAATTACTATAAATGGTAGAAAAATGGAGGGCGAGAAAATAAATAGGTCAAAGAGAAAATAAAATAGAGAAAATAATAAACTTTTTAACCTTTGATATAGAGAAAGAAATCATATAAATAGTGGAAAGAACATTAAAAAAAATCATTGTTAATAATGCTATTATATAAAATAAAATGAAATAGAGTTGTTCCTAGAGGTTGTGTTAGATATTGATAGAATTTAGAATATGGGGTTCACTACCAAAACGAGGTGATAGTAGGAGTTACCGCTAGAGTTAATAAAGTGATGCATACTCTTCTCTTTTGTGGGACAACTCATATGTGATATGTGGGTAACATATGAGAACTTCAATAGATATATTCCTACTCATAAAAGAAGTATTTTTTCTTTAATTTCCTTTAAAACAACATATATACATATTACATATATCATAAATAATTTCAAGACTAAAGATATTATAAAATTAAAGCAAATGTACAATGAAGACGGGTGATGGAAACATCATTTATAGCGGTGGATCCAGGGTTTAAACTCCTTGATGACACCAACTTAATGAAGAAACTATTACAAAGGTATATAATGTAAACAAATTACAAACGGGAATTTGTTTTCAAACCCCTTAAGATGACAAAAATGAAATTACAACTCAAAAATTACAACACAAAAGAAAGTGAAGATAAGTTTGTAACACCGAATGTTACCCGGAAACTTGATACAAGTTGTAGGCGTGTGATCACTTTCCTTTTGTGATATTTCCCCCACAACGGTACTTGGGTTTGCAATTGGAAATCCACAATGAGATACAAACAACTCCTACACCACCTTAGTACTTAGGAAGTGTAACGTAACAACAACGTGTTTATAGAAATTATGAGAATTGTATCACTTGAACAAAAGTTAATTACTCTCTTGATCAAGCTTAAAAACAAATGAGAGAGAAGAGCAAAGAATTCAGAGATTGTATGTGAAAGGTGCCAGGAATACAATCACCCAAGGTCCTCTATTTATACTAATAGAGGAGCCTCAACTTTAATCACCCAATTGATTGTGTTTTAATACAATCATAATCACCAACATCAATGTTGCTAATGAATTAGCATTATTCCCTTCATAATCTCAGAGATTATGAGAATTAAGAAGGAATCCAATGCATTAAACTCAAGAAAACGGGAAGAAAAAGGCAACGGTCACTTCCAGTGACCTATCGCCGAGTCGGCGACGAGCCCACAAAAGTGGGCGCCGACTCGGCGCCAAGCCTCTGCCTCAATCCTGACTTTCCAGTAGCCAAGCGCCGAGTCGGCGACGAGGCTACCCAAGGTAGCGCCGACTCGGCGCAAACCTTCTGCCTCATTTTTCTTCTTTTTCTTGTGTTATCTTAAAATACCTATTTGGACCCCGTAAATTAATACGTATATTGTCCCACTATAATTATAGCTTTAATTGATATATTACGGACTTAAACTGCCCCACTACCTTAGTAGTACTTAGTGATTAAAATACTCAGGATTATTATGTAGTATATATATTATTATACACTAAATGTCCAACAATCCTCCCCCATTTTGGGTATAATAAGTCTCTCATTTACCAAAACTCATAATACATTTCATGCATCAACGCTAATATCCCTACGGATTGAATTAACGCCTAGTACAACACACTTAACAAGTGATCGAGCCAGAATTGATTTCCATTCGGAATTGAATCAAATGACACTTCCAACCACTTGAAGATGTAGTACACATAAAACAAATAACACAAAGTTATTAACTTGACACATTATAAGGCCGTGTCCGTATCTTATTCACAAGTTTATCATAGTCATTATGCCAATCTTGACTACTTGAAGCGGCCATACTTCAAACTTATATAGGTAGGTTCTCATTACGTATAAAACATATCCCCGTGACGTGGATATAACACCAAGAGCTCTTCAACTCTTGATCTTGAGAACTTTCAAGACGACTACCTTATTCCATCACGGTACAAAGCAACGATGGGTCATGCAAGAGTTGCTTTAACAAAAACCAAGAGGACTTTACCACATTGAATTCAGACACGATGTTACTCATGCGTGAATTGGGCTTTCCCAAATGATTTTACTGACATAAACCGATCTCAATTGAGGCTTTCTCAATTGAGTCTCTATTCATGGCTTTCGTAAACGAATCCGCCACATTGAACTTAGTGTTCACATAGTCAAAAGTTATGACCCCGTTAATGATAAGTCCTTGCACAAGGCTATGCCTTAGAGCAATATGACGAGACTTACCATTATACACTTGACTATAAGCTCTACCTAAAGCCGTCATGCAATCCGCATGAATCGCCACCGGTGAAATTGGCTTAGGTAACAAAGGTATCTCAAACATGAGATTCCTCAACCACTCAGCTTCACTAGCTGCTGAAGCTAAAGCGATAAACTCAGCTGACATCGTAGAGTCGGCTATACATGTTTGTTTCTTAGAAGACCAAGAAATGGCACCTCCCCCATAAACAAACACCCATCCACTAGTAGAAGAGTTATCCTCTTCATTAGTGATCCAACTAGCGTCAGAATAACCTTCTAGAATAGGAGGTTCTCCGCTATAAGTAATACCAAAGTCCTTGGTACGTAACAAGTATCTTAATACTCTCCTTATCGCCATCCAATGATGGGGACCTGGGTTACTAGTAAATCTACTAAGTTTTCCCACCGCAAATGCTATGTCAGGCCTAGTACTAGTCATAGCATACATCAAAGATCCTATGACCTTTGAATACTCCAATTGTGAAATTGGTTGACCGGTATGTTTAGCAAACTTCATACCCGGTTCCATGGGAGTAGAGACCGGCGCTTTATCAAGCATATTAAACCGCTTAAGTATCTTCTCAACATAGTGAGCCTGACTTAACTTAATACGGTTCCCTTGCCTTATGATCTTAATGCCTAAGATCACATCAGCCTCCCCCATATCCTTCATCTGAAAGGATCTAGACAAAAAATCTTTTGTCTCTTGGACTTGTGTTATACAAGTTCCAAAGATAAGCATGTCATCAACGTATAGACATATAATAACGCCATTACCATGGCTATCAAACTTGCTATATACACACTTATCGGCTTGATTCAACTTGAATCCAAAGGACAATATTGTTTCATCAAATTTTTGATGCCACTGTTTAGGTGCTTGTTTAAGTCCATACAAGGACTTGACAAGTTTACACACCTTTTGTTCTTGTCCCTTCAAAACAAACCCTTCGGGTTGTTTCATATAAACCTCTTCATCTAACTCCCCATATAGAAATGCGGTTTTAACATCCATTTGATGTATTTCTAGATGATAGACCGTAGCTAACGCTACCAATAACCGAATAGTGGTTATTCTTGCAACCGGTGCATATGTATCGAAATGATCAATACCGTGCTTTTGTCTAAAGCCTTGAGCCACTAAACGGGCTTTGAATTTATCAATAGTACCGTCGATTTTCATTTTCTTTCTGAAAATCCACTTGCAACCAATTGGTTTACAAGTCGGAGGAAGATCCACTAACACCCAAGTGTTATTTCCCATGATGGATTGCATCTCATCATCGATAGCCTCTTTCCAAAAAGCACTATCATGTGATGCCATAGCATCGCTATAAGTCAATGGGTCACCTTCCACATTATATAAATATGGAACACTAGAAGATATTTCACTTCTATCACCTTCAACCAAGTATACTTGGAAATCCGGTCCAAAGCTCTTCGCTTTCCGTTGTCTCTTACTCCGTTTAGGAATAGGATCAACTAAATCAAGTTCATCTATTTGTTGACTTTCATCAACATCTAGAAGTGAACTTTGTTGACTATCATCAACACTTTCATTGATACAACTTTGTAGATTCCTTTGTCTACTCAATGATGAAAATCTATTTTCATCAAAAATGGCATCTCTTGACTCTATAATCGAATGAATCGATATATAGTCATTTTGTTCTATAACATAGAACCTATAGGTTTTGCTATGAATAGCATAGCCTATAAAGATGCACTCAAGCCCACGTTCACCGAGCTTCTTTTTCTTGTTGCCGGGCACTCTTACAATGGCCCTACAACCCCAAACCTTAAGATAACTTAAGTTTGGTTTCTTTTGTACCAAAGTTCATAAGGAGTTTCCTTATTCGTTCTCATTGGAACTCGGTTAAGAATGTGACAAGCCGTCAACATTGCTTCACCCCAAAATCCATCACTCAAACCCGAGTAGGATAACATGGAATTAACCATCTCTTGTAGAGTACGGTTTTTCCTTTCCGCCACACCATTAGATTGTGGTTAACCGGCGGTTGTTTCATGAATAATACCCATTGAGTTGAAATAAAGCGGATCATAATATTCACCTCCTTTATCGGTTCTTAACCTTTTAAGTTTACTACCAATTTGTATTTCTACTTCTTGTTTGTAAATCTTAAAGTGTTCAAGAGCCTCATCTTTTGAATGCAAAAGATAAACATAACAAAACTTTGAGAAATCATCTATAAAAGTTATGACATACTTTTTGTTTCCCAAAGACGGTGTACTATGAAAATCACAAAGATCACTATGGATTAACTCCAAAATTTCGGTTTTTCTTTCAACACTTTTAAACGGTGTTCTAGTGATCTTAGTTAACATGCACGTTTTGCAATTTTTAGACATTCTATTGCACATAGGTATAAGTTCATGTTTAGACATAAAAGAAATTTTGTCAAAATTTACATGTCCTAATCTAACATGCCACAAATAATGCAAATCATCACTTTCATTCATGGTAGAAACATTACAAATAGCATTTTTATTTAAATCTAATGAAAGCTTAAAAAGACTATTACATAGATAAGCACGCCCAATAAACAAATTATTTTTGGAGATAATACACCTATCGGCTTCAAACACTAGTTTGTAGCCCAATCGATTCAAAATAGGACCCGAGACTAAATTTCTACCTATTTCGGGTGTGAAATACACATCTCTTAATACTAAAAGATTCCCCGAAGTAAACAATAATTCAACTTGTCCTTTGCCTTGGACCTTGATAGGTGCATTGTTTCCCATGTAGAGATGCTCCCCATCAACAACCTTGTTAAAGGTTTTGAACCATTGTGTAGAATTGCATACATGTCTCGATGCCCCCGAATCGATCCACCAAGCCAAGGAATCATCCTGCAAAGCACTAATATTAGTATTCAAAGTAGAAAAACTCATATTAGAATTTTCAACAAAAGTTGCAAGATTACCTTGAGTGGATGGTCCCTTGCTTGTAGAAGCTTGACCATTCCCCTTGGATTTCTTTTGCTTGTTCTTCAAGACGAAGCAATTTTTCCTTCGGTGCCCGGGCTTACCACATTCCCAACATACCTTTTCGGCATTGGGATTAGTAGCTTTCCCCTTTGAAGAGTCATTCCTCTTCCTTTTATCTCCGGGACGGGATTGTGGTTTCCCTTCCCCAACCATATTAATAGTAGGCACATTAGGATTATCATCCTTCCGGTTTTCTTGTAACCGAATGCTAGACTCAACAATTATATGTTGCCCAAGGTCGGAGAGTGTAATCTCCTCCCTTTTATGCTTTAAAGCATGTCTAACATCCCTCCAAGAAGGAGGCAATTTGTCTATTATGCTTGAAACCAAAAACACTTCATCAATTTCAATTTTATGTAATTTAAGGTTAGCATGCATCCTTTGCAATTCATGAAATTGATCTATAATTGGGCGATCTTCTACCATTTTATAGGAATTAAAATTACTTACAAGGAACTTTTTGGAGCTAGCATCCTCCGCCATGTATTTATTCTCAAGAGCATCCCATAATTCCTTAGCGGACTCATGGTATTGGTAGATGTCAAACAAGGCATCTTGCATTCCATTGAGTATATGTCCCCGGCAAATGAAATCGTCATTCTCCCACTTTGAACGTTTGCGATTTTGTTCAAGAATCTCCGTTTCCGGAATCACCGTTTCCGGATCATCCGACTTAGCAACTTCCGGTTTTGGTGAGCTTATGACATAAGCCACATTGAGAGTAGTGAGCATGAACATCATTTTCTTTTGCCAACGTCTAAAGTCGACGCCGACAAACTTCTCTAACTTAGAAAAGTTAGAAGTAAAATCCTTCATTGATGCCATCGGTGAAGGTATCACAAAAGATTATTACAAAGGTATATAATGTAAACAAATTACAAACGGGAATTTGTTTTCAAACCCCTTAAGATGACAAAAATGAAATTACAACTCAAAAATTACAACACAAAAGAAAGTGAAGATAAGTTTGTAACACCGAATGTTACCCGGAAACTTGATACAAGTTGTAGGCGTGTGATCACTTTCCTTTTGTGATATTTCCCCCACAACGGTACTTGGGTTTGCAATTGGAAATCCACAATGAGATACAAACAACTCCTACACCACCTTAGTACTTAGGAAGTGTAACGTAACAACAACGTGTTTATAGAAATTATGAGAATTGTATCACTTGAACAAAAGTTAATTACTCTCTTGATCAAGCTTAAAAACAAATGAGAGAGAAGAGCAAAGAATTCAGAGATTGTATGTGAAAGGTGCCAGGAATACAATCACCCAAGGTCCTCTATTTATACTAATAGAGGAGCCTCAACTTTAATCACCCAATTGATTGTGTTTTAATACAATCATAATCACCAACATCAATGTTGCTAATGAATTAGCATTATTCCCTTCATAATCTCAGAGATTATGAGAATTAAGAAGGAATCCAATGCATTAAACTCAAGAAAACGGGAAGAAAAAGGCAACGGTCACTTCCAGTGACCTATCGCCGAGTCGGCGACGAGCCCACAAAAGTGGGCGCCGACTCGGCGCCAAGCCTCTGCCTCAATCCTGACTTTCCAGTAGCCAAGCGCCGAGTCGGCGACGAGGCTACCCAAGGTAGCGCCGACTCGGCGCAAACCTTCTGCCTCATTTTTCTTCTTTTTCTTGTGTTATCTTAAAATACCTATTTGGACCCCGTAAATTAATACGTATATTGTCCCACTATAATTATAGCTTTAATTGATATATTACGGACTTAAACTGCCCCACTACCTTAGTAGTACTTAGTGATTAAAATACTCAGGATTATTATGTAGTATATATATTATTATACACTAAATGTCCAACAGAAACTTTTGTGTATATTCTGCGAAATTTTGGTGGAGTTTAGTTCGTAATATGAACAAGTATAATTATTTCCGTTCCTCCAAAATGACATGTATAAGCATAATAATCTCAAACTAAAGTTAAAATAATTAATTTAGAAGTAGTCAATAAATGTCATCCTCATCTCAAATAGTGGTAACTCAAAAGATTAATTAAAATTTAATAGATTACAACAAATAAAGTCTAAATAATAGATTACAACAAAGCAATGTACAACAAAATAAAATACAAAGTAAAAATATAACAAACCTATTACAATTAGTCTTCAAGAATCAAGTCAACACTCAAGATTGCTCGAATCAACCATGGCCTAGAGCTAGGTCTTGGCCTCTTCGATTGTCCTTCGGTAATATATAAAGATCCACGAGTTTCGAGCTAATTTTGGCGGAAATTTCACGTGGTATTTTTGAGGTTTTGGGTATTTCACGTGGTAACAAAAACTTTAAAAAAAAATCCACGCAGTAACTTTAAGGTTTTTCAAATTGTTTCATCCTGACCTTTTTGCACATAAAACGTTAGCAAAACGTTAAATTCAAAGCTTTAACGATGTTGTACAGTGCTGGTTCTAAGCACAAGGGGGTTAGCCGACCGCCTAGGGCCCCATAAATAAGGGGCCTCAAATATTGACTAGTGCTATTCAGGCACGGTACGGAGCAACACTTTTTACGTGATTTGTTTGTTAAAAATTTTATATTTGAAGTAATTTTAGAATATAATGTTATGACACATTTCGTCTAAAATTATTTTTCTATAAGTGAAAATTTTTATTATCTTTTGATATAATGAAGGGCCCCCATTTTGAAAAATATCAGAAAAATAGATAGGGCCTCCAACATCTTTGCTCCGTCCTTGATGTTGTACTCCTATTTATGCGACTCACCATTTCAAATGCCATCAATTTCAACTTTTTCTCCCAAAATATAATTAAATCTTAACTCACCGTCTTTGAGTTTGGAGGAAAAAATATAATTTAAATAAAAGATGGTAGAGTTGGGGTTTATATTTTGAGGAAAAAGGTTGAAACGGATGGCATTTGAAATGATGAGTCGTATAAATAGGCATACATCAGGCTCAAAGCTTCGAAATTAATATTTGCTAACGTTTTTATGTGCAAAAAGGTCGCGGTGGAACAATTACTTAAACCTTAAGGTTACCACATGAATTTTTTAAAAGTTTTGATTATCACATGGAAAACCCAAAGCCTTAGGATTACCACGTGAAATTTACCTAAATATTATTATCACCGTTGTAAGATAAAGTTATTTAGATCTTATACTTCATTTGTTTCAACTCAAGATCATATCATTCTATGTGACCAATAAATTTTTGTAAAAAAGTCAAACCTAAAAAAAATTATAAAAATATATAAAAAAAACGTTGTTTTAAGCACAATACATTTTATTTGTTTGGATGTCAATTTGACAAACTTATTACAAAAAAGAATCTCATACATTGGAGGAAACAAATTTTGATCAAAAATATCATTACATATATGTACTAGCTAGCTAAAATGAGAAACTTTAATTCCCATCCTAGCCATCAATATCTTTTAATATTTTTTCTCCATTTTATTATATAATTTCAACTGATGGTGATATTTTTTCAATTACAACATATCACAATCAGTTATAAGTAATTCAGAACAGAAGTAATAAATAATATAATACTCTTTGTCCAACTTTGCTATATTTAACCTCAGACTCTCACATTAATATACGTAATGTAGAAATCTGAACGAAGAATTATTAAGCATAATCACACATCCCATAAACACAATATTGTCCAATTAAGCACTTATTGTTGCATCTCCCACAATGACTTTTATCATAAGCTTTGTCAACGCACTTTCCATTACAACAATCATACGTAAACTTACACTTTTTATGGCAAGCTCCACAATTATTTTTATCAATGGTAAGATCAAAGCATTTATTCCCACAACATGTGTAGTTTTTTCCATACATGATGTCACAAACTTCATAGTCCTTGTGACAATGATCAGCCGGCTTTAAGCTTCGTCCATGGTGTAAATAATCTTTATTGTGTTCAGCTAGGAACCGACTTACAGGCCTCTTCGAGGGAACTACCACCGGCCTGGTGGCCTGGTGTAGGGTCTCGTGATGGTTTTGGTAGATCACGTCAATGGAGCTTAGTGCAATAATGGATATTGCGATCAAGGCGAATGCTTTGATGAGTGTCATTTTCATGGTGGAAGCCATCTTTTTTTTTTTGTATTTGGATTGATGAGTTGGGTTTGGAGGGTGTTGGAGGAGGTATTGATGGTATTTATAATGGGAAGGAGTTGACTGTTTAAAAAGGGAAAGGATGTATGAGAAGGGTACGTTTTGTGGGTGGTGATGTATGGAGTGTTTTTCAATTATGTTAGGGTTATTAAATTGTGTTAACATGGTGAGAAATGACTAAAATTAGAAGTTTGTGTGTTTCTTGCATTGTGGGGAAGTAAGGAAAAAGGGTATGTGACAATTGAGTTGAATTAATATTGTTGCTTTAACTAAATATTGTGCGTTGTTATTTACTTCCTTTATTTTCTAAATGTTTTTTTTGTTTAGAATATTTTATTTTAAGTGAGAAATTTGACTAAGATTATTGTTAGGAAAATGATAAGAATCTTGTATAATTTCAATGTAATTCATTATTGTTTTTGCTTTGAAAACATAAGAATTAATTATATTTTATTATTTTATCATAAATTGTTTCTTGGAAGTTTAAAATAATTATAACAAAATATTAATTAGTCTCAATTTTCTATACTAGATTCTTTTGAAAACCTAAAAATATTGATAATAAATATAATTTACTAACTTTTATGTACAGCTCTAAGGGATGTAAATATCATTATCCTTATTATTAAAATATATGTAGATGATAAAATATATCTATGTGAGATCTCGTTAGATTCGTATTAATGTATACTTTTTTATTATATGTTTTTTGTAATTTTTTATGATGCGTATTAAAAAATATTAAAACTCAAAATTTACTTTAAAAACTATACAAAAAGTTAATGGAAAGAACATTTAAAACGGGAAAGAGTTGTACATAGAGAGGACTCGCAATTCTTTCACTTTGCATATGGCCATAAAATGAAAAGTCTAGATACGCCACTGTTTCCTACCTTTGTTTTTTCTTCAAAATTATTATCTCGGCATAATAAATTTCATCTGTTATGTTTTGGACATAAACAATGTTATAGACAATTATATTTTTAAATTACTTGACCTATTAAAACAAGGGGAGCAAAAATTGATAAATTTTATGAAGGCCCTGTGCAATTTTAAAAATTATAATATTTTTCTAATAATTTTGTATCATTAAACACATAAAATATACAAAGTAATTTAATATTGAGACTCCTAATATTTTGGTGCTCTGTGCGATCGAACATGTTGAACATGCTCAGAACCTCCTATGATTAAAACTTTATTACATTGGACATAAAAATTTCATAAACTTATTCTTTAAACTTTATTAAAACTTTAAATCACAGTTTATATCTATTATGTTTTGAGCAATTTTATGTTCATATATAGTCATATAATAAATACACTTATCGTTTGTATTGGAACTATTTAAAGAAAAATATATAGCTATATTAAGAAGGAATAAATTTTAGTATGTTTGCGTGAGACTTTCATAAGAAATTAATAAATACTCCCTCTGTTTTCTAATGTTCTTCTCGTTTAGAATATTCTTGTTTTGAGAGAGAAATTTGATTAAGCTTTTTATGACATATATAGATAATAAAATATATCCATGTGAGATCTCGTTAGATTCGTCTTAATGTATATTTTTATTATATATTTTTCATAATTTTTTATGATGTATATTTAGAGATATTAAATTTCAAAGTTTACATTGAAAACTATGTAAAAAGTAAATAGAAAGAACATTAAAAAATGTTCCTGAAATCCATATATTGACTTGCGAGGTTGCTGTTATAATCATCAAAAAGAATAAAGAATTAGGAAGAACTAAAAAAGTCAATGACAATTATCCATCATGTGAAGCAAAGTTTACGAAGAAGAATTAATTTAATTCTCAGAGAATACTTAGGAGTGACCTTTGTTAATTAACTTACAAAACATGTTTAGAAGTATAAAATAATAAAAAATAAAATAATTCACTATAAAAGATGTTGTATCTATTCACGCTTAAAAATGCATTTAGGTACGCTTAAATTTGAGTTTGATGCATTTAGCTATGCTTAATTAAGAGAGAAATTTCTAGTTCTTTATAGTAATAGAATCGAAACAGAGAATGATCAATGATGTAATAGCATCAAAATAGAGGTTATGAAAACACTACCATAATTCTAATTAATTGAATAATGGAAAAATTATGAGAAACTACCTAATTTATAGGTCTATTCGCAAAAAACTACCTTATGTAAATTTTTTTGTAAAAAACTACCTAATCTAATATATTTCTTGCAAATGACTACCACTTAACGGAAAATGTTAGTTGACCGTTAAGTTTGAGGGTTTGACCGATTTGCGAGGTTAAATTGTCTATGTGGTAGTATCTCATTAGTTCTCGTATTTTTAAATAATTTAAAATTAAGAGACATAAATTAACTAAATAAAAATAAAAGATATTTAACGTCATTTTTACCCATTATAACAATTTTGAAAACAAAAATGGACGTCGTGATTAATCATTTGCAAGAAATATCTTAGATTAGGTAGTTTTTTGCAAAAAAATTTATATAAGGTAGTTTTTTACAAATAGACCTATAAATTAGGTAGTTCCTTATAATTTTTCCTTGAATAATATAATACAAACACAAGATAATGCAAAAACAAGTAAAAAACAAAATAAATCTATTCATTCGATTCCATTCGGAATTATATATACCAATTTTTGAAATTTAAGACAAAATAACAATAGAAAACTATATGAAAAACTTATTTGAAAGAGATGAAAGCCAAAATTACAATCTTGGAGTCACATATGAAGAGCACAATGTAGTTGCTGGGTTGAATGTGCCGAAATTTTAGGGTTTGCAGAGGTTATTAGGGCAGAATTTTCTGAAATTGGGTTGTTTGTGTCATGTGTGTATAGAAGTCGAAGAAGTTGAAAGGGCGAGTATTGTATAACTCATTTTTTCTTGGTTTCAATTTCAAATTTATTTTTTCTTTTTTTAATTTTGACAATATTAGTCACGCTTAATAAGCGTGCCTAAAATTACTTGTTCTTTATTCACCCTTATCTAGCGTAAAGTTAGCAAAAAATCTTCTCTTTTGTCTACCATATGGAAAATTTGGAAGATGAAGGTCACCACGTGTATTTAAAAAGGTTTGTCTACCACATGAAAAAGGCGAAAATTCAAAGCTACCACATGAAACTTCCAAAAAAAAATACAATAAATACACCTTAGTTATTTATCATTTAATATAGGGAAAATTTGATTTGAAAGGTTCGAACTTTGCCTCATTTGCTTCTAAAGGTTCGAGCTTTCGTTTATCCTAGTAAGGTTCGAACTTTTGGGGTCATCCGTAGGGGTGAACACGGTCTGGTTTGGTCTGGTCTGACACTAAAATCAGACTAAACCAGATTTTTTAGTCTGAAAATTTTTCAGGCCGGATCGGAACGTTTAAATCACCAGACCTGACCAAACCATTTTACAACGGTCCGGTTTGGTCTGGTCTACGATTTTTATTTTTATTTTTTTGTCCAATTTAGTACATGTATTTATGCAAATATTTCACACTTACAATTAATAAATATAATAATTTGTAATTAGTTGTAACATCAACATTATTCAAGTATATATTCCTATATAAAAATATCTACATCTTAAAATATCTAAGTAGCAACTTAATTTATTTAAAAAAATTATGATTTTCGACCAAAGTACGGTTTGCGGTCCGGTCCGGTATGAAAAATAAAAAAATTGAGACCGGACCGTAAACCGTAATTCAATTGAAAAAAAATCAGACCAGACCATTTAAACCGTAGACCAGACAAAATACTAAAATTCCGATTTAGTCCGATTTGGTTTACGGTTTAGGCCAAACATTGTTCGGCCCTAGTTGAGACGAATCAAAGTATCAAACAAGATCTCATTTGACAATGTAAAAGCACAAATTAAGAATAAAATACAAATTTAGAGTAATTGATAAATACTAATCAAAAGCAAATACGACATTTAAAAAGAAACGAAGAGAGTATATTGTTATGTCCCTTTCACTTTATTGTATTAAAAATATATTAAAGGACGTGTATTTATATACTTCCTCCGTTACATTATAATTAAAATTATTAACTGTTTACGCAATTCAATTTCTTTATTTTAATCAATTAATTTTATTAAAGTATGCGATTAGACAATTCAAACAATATTATTAATATTTTTGAGTACACATTAACCATTATAGAATAAAATAAACTCAACAATAAATAATGTCAATAATGATTACCAAATTTTTCAGAACCGAACAAGCAACAACTATTGGCACGAATAAACTTTTTGGGCATATTTCCTGTCACCTTCGTTTTAGTTGCAAGTTGACACTAAAATATCCAGTGGCAGCCAGTACTAGACCCTAGTATTAATCAACTAGATAACTATCCTCTTCTGACCAATTATTAATATCTTGTGTCTCAGTGGATAGAGTATCTGCAAATGAAGTACTTCCTTCGTCCTGATGAGTTAATAGTAAAGAGAAAATGGGTGAATATTAAGAAAGTGGTAATAAATGAAGAGAGAGAATGAATTGTGTGGATGAAATATATGAACGAAATTAAAAGAAAGTGGCAATAAATAAAGAGATAGAATGAATTGTGTGGATGAAATTAAAAGAGAGTTAAAATATATGGACGAGATTAAAAGAAAGTGGTGGACCATTATCCAAAAATAGAAATATTGCAAATCAAGTGGGACGGACCAAAATGGAAAAATGCTGCAATTTCAATGGGACAGAGGGAATAGAAAGTTTGGGGTTCAACCGTTATTGGGCGCAAGTATCAGTCGAGGATTTCTTGACTATGCGCATCTCTCTTTACTCCTTCCTTAGAGGAACCGATATGATATTTATCCATCTTTCAGGAAAAAAAAACCCCACCTACACCTTGCCTAATACGGAATAATGGGTGCCTATTTTACATTTAGAAGTATTATAAATAGTCTTCCTCAATAGGAATAGTTCAACATTCCGTCCCACATTTCCCACAAACCAAATCATTTTCATTTCCTTCTAAAAATGGCATCTTTTTCATACGAAGGAGCTTTTGATCTTGATGAAGTTCTATCAATGGAGATTATTTTTCCCCAAAATTCAACTCCCATTATCTCACCTTTGACTAATCATATAGATTCTGTGACTGAAACAATCTTGACTTTCCCGATTGCTGTCACATCAGACGACGCCGTTTGTTCTGTTTGTACGGAGGAATTCGACCTACCACGTCTTGCTGGTCGGAAATTGCCATGTGGCCACGTGTATCATACTCATTGTATTGCTACGTGGCTCTCTGTCCGTGATTCTTGTCCGCTTTGCAGAGTGGTGGTTGTTGACCAGAAATCTGCAAATAAAAAGTCAACTTGTTGATGTTCAGGCTGGTTTTTCTGTTTCGAATTTATTTGAGTTTAATTAAGAGTTTCTAGAAGTTAATATTGTGTGATTATTTGATTCTTTTTGATTTTGTGCAGACTTTAGAGTTTTGGTTATGTACCATAGAAAAAATTACGGTGGTTAAACCGTGTATTATTAATAGATTTAAATGAAATATTTGTTATTGGTGAGTTGAATTTTTCTGTTTTTAATATTTATTAGTAATGAGTAGTTTATTTGTTCATGTATTACTCTATTGTAATATTAACTATTAGTAAGCTTGTGCTTGCATGCTCCGATCAATATAGTTGGCGGATGTATCATCGTTAAAGTGTCTCATTTGCTTTATGCACTTTATCCAATGCATTTATTCAATTCTTAATATCTCTAACTGTATATAATTAAAAATTAGGGAAAGTTGATATAAATAATCCTTGTATTGAGACGACTTAAAAAAATCCCACTTGACTATATTTTACCTTATGGATTAATAATAAAATGCAAATTAAGAGTAAGAGATAAACAGTGCCCAAAAAGCAAATGAGACACTTAAGGAGAATAGAAGGGAGTATAAATTTTCATCATTTCCCTCTCTCTATCAACTACCTCTTGTCTCTAATAGTTGTTAAATCACTATAACAACAACTACTATTCATCAATACAAAATAATATACTTTTAATGGGATATAGTTAGTCACATTTAATTTAAATATCACTATTTTTAAATTTCTAATGGTATATATATAGTGGATTCAGCGACATTTAATATAGTCTTTAGTAGCATAATAAAAAATCATACTAAACTTTTCGTGACATAGGATCTAGTCACATTTCTCATTAACGTCACTATAAACTATAGTACTAACAATTATGTTTCTAAAGACAAAATAAAGTGGCACTAAAACATTTTATTGTGGAACTTAAAGTGAAAACCAATGATTATTACACCAAAAATATAAATCAATGGCATTTTTAAATGTCACTAAATCTTATGTCGCGAAAGTTATGTAATGAATATATATATTTAACTATAATCTTATTTTATTTGTCTTGATTTATACTCCCTCCTATTCAGCTTAAATGTTCCATTTAGTTTTTTACACTTGCCGAGACAACATTTTAACCCTTAATATCTCAAATTATCTTAATTAAAAATTATAAAAATTTGATATTAACAATCCTTGTATTGAGACGAATCAATTAAGATCCCACAGGCCACATGACTATGTTTTAACTTAAAGATAAAGAGTAAAATACAAATTAAAAGTGATGAGTGAATAGTGCTAAAAAAATATGGGACATTTAGGCTGAATAGGAGGTAGTATTTTATAATATTAACTTTAAAGAATTTTCAATCATATATAACTAAAGATAGATTTAAATTGTGCCATGTACAATGTGAATTATAAAAGTTTAGCAAATAATAAAAATAAAAAAAGATTTAAATTGTGCCTTGTACAATGTCAAAAATAAAACTTAAGCAAATAATAAAAATCAAAAATGATTAGTAATTAAAAAAGTTTAGTTTTGATTGGATGGCCCATCTGGATTTGGATGAAGCAATACCTATAAAAAAAATTCAAACTCTATGACCACCTTTTAATACCTCATTATACATTTACATGAATGAGGCGAAAGAGACAATCTTGACTTTTCAACCAAGTTGTAGAGTTCATAGTATGTACGAAGAATGTATTCAAGCCACCGCATTATGAGTACGCCAAATAAAAGCTCATTCCATCGGTTAATATGAATTAATTAAGGGAAATTCTAAATTAGCAGTCAGTTTTCATGAAATGTCAGTGATATGTAGTATTTTTTTAGGAAAATTTTACATGATAGCATCTAGTTTTTGCGCTGATGGAATACGCTTAATTAAACGTCAAAATGTGGAATCAAACGTTGATGAATTAAATGGCGAATTAAACGTTAAAATGGTGAATTAAACATTTGAAAGCATAGCAATGGTTTAGGGCAAATTATTAAAACAACAACCAATACTTAATAAGGGTAGAAATTCCAAAATGGTGATCAATTATGGAGTATTAAATGGAAATTACCAAGATTTTAACAGAAAATGCTACGGCATTTAGATAGTGCATAAACTGGATGCTATTATGTGGAAAAATCTTATAAAAATTAAATATGAATTATATGAAAATATTTTGTGATTGAAACTACTCTTGTAGAATCGGATCGTTGGATCGTAGAATTTTGTAGAATCGTGTTATTTGATCTCACCAAACAAATTCTTTAACTAAGTAGGATCATAAAATTCTATCACATTATCCTACCTACAATCCGGATCGACCGCCTATATTTGGATCATAGGATTGTAGAATCATATGTCAGAATTAAGGATTCTAATAACTATGTTTTAATCTGTTTAAGTTGGTGTATTACGCTGCTTAAGTTTTTGCAACGACAAATTTTTTGTGACACAGATAGTCGTTGCCAAAAAAAGAAAGTTTTGCAATGAAGAAAGTCGTTGCAAAACATTTGGCTAGTACTATATCCACAACGACCAAAATTGTTGCAAAAGATATCTTTAGCAAGAAATTGGTTTTGTAACGACTTTCATTGTTGTAAAACCTTTTTCTTCTAGGGCACCCAAAGACATCCATCTGCAAACATAAATCTTAAGCCTAAACCAAAGGCAACTTCATTAATACAGGAAGAAACACAAAGGAGATACTACAAAAGGAAAATCTGAAATCATCTTATACAAAAAAACGTCTTAAAATAAAGGAAAATTCCACATGGTAACATCAAACTTTCATAAAACGTTAGTATTAACAATTTTGTAAGATTTTTTCAAATGGTAGCATCCAGTCTATGTCTTATCTGAGTGGTCTCATAATACAACGATCTCACATAAGATTTGCTCATTTAAAAGATCATCATCATCATAATCATCATCATCATCATCATCATCAATTCGATATCCCACTCGAAAACAGGGTCTTGATGAGGGAATGTGACAGACAATTCATACTCGTACTCCCTCGACGAGAGGGAATACTAGAGGAAAACGGTCAATTTTACCTCCAAAAAGTAACAAACCTGCATACAGAGAAATGTGATTAATTAGCATTGTTGCTTGGAGATAAAAACTACCTGCACATGAAAAAATGTAAAATAATAATCCTCATAAAAAAATCACCAAAACCAATTGAATGACTTAAGGATATACTTCCTCCGTTCTGATTTACTTGCTACGTTTGCATGGGCACAAATATTAAGGAATTACTGTGCAATGATGAGTAGTAGTTGGAAAGTTGCTTTTTTGGAATTTTTTAATATTATTTGTAGCATAATGAAAAAGACTATATTAAATGAGTAGTTGGAAAGTTGCTTTTTTAACTTTAAATGATTAGTTTTTTACTAAAAAGGAAATGTAGCAAGTAATATGAAATTTCCCAAAATGGAAAATGTAGCAAGTATTATGGAACGGAGGAAGTATATATAAGTTTGACTAAAAGCTAAAAATAATGTTCCTAATGTGTTATGAGTGGGTTGGTTAACCCAAAATTCATCTTTCCAACAACTTTAATTCCTCTATAAAAAGACCACAAACACAATCTACACAACACATTCACATTCAAAAAGAAAGTTCCCTTTTAATCTTCCTCTAAAATATAGCAGCCATGTCCTTCTCTAACTATTCCATTAATACTTTACAACTATTTGACCTTGATGATGCTCTTGTATGTTCTTCCCCATCCATCATCACCAAACCATCATCATCACATAATTATAATAATGTTATCTCTAAAGTTTACATGGAATTACCAACTGTGAGTGTGGGGATTGATTCGGTGTGCTGCGTCTGTATGGAAGGTTTCCAATCTCCTCATCATAATGATTCTGCTAAACAGCTCCCATGCCGACACGTGTATCATCCTGATTGTATTCTTACTTGGCTTTCTTCTTCTCATTATTCTTGTCCTCTTTGCCGCCAGATTTTGATCGTCCATGATAATCACGATGACGATGATCATATCAGATATGTTGCATCCTCAGCTGCTAGCTAAAAGCAATTTGTAGTAATATCATCATCATCATACCAGTGTATCCCGCTCATAGCTAGAAAACTATAGTGAGAGACTTACAACTCATACCTATAGAGGAGAGTATGGTCAAAGAGTATGAATTTTGTAAACTTTTTTTTTTTTTGGATAAACTTTTTTTAATTTAGGTTTGTTGTTCTATTATTATATAATACTTTTGTTGAAAACTATTATTATGAAGTATAAGACTTCATTATTGAAAGATCGTAAATTTTGGAATTTGGAGATTGGAAAAAAATTAGTTATAACTACTCCAATGATAATATTATTAATATGCAAATTAATGGTTATACAATATGACCTTGCACAACACTTTATAAATTATATTAATAAGTCTTAAGATTGTTTGGATTGAGAGTAAATGTTTAAAAGGACAAAAATATTTAATTTTTTTTTCCTACTTTGATTTTTATTTACGCCATGAATATTTATGTTTAATCTAAGCTGATCTTGACTATTATCGATTGATTTTCAACAGTGAACCTTATTTCAGTGTATGTGGATTATCATTTCTTCTCCTTTTAAATGGGTTGCACAGACTAATTTTTTTTCTTTTAATTTTATCATGTTATCAAGTCTCGATTTCTTATTAGACTCTTATAACTAAACATTTAATTTTACCATAGGTTAAGTGCCTTTAATAAGATATTTATTACCAATAGATTTTTTACTCACATTTAAATTGTCCCACATGAGAAAAAATAAAACTATACATCATTTTATAACATACAACAATCTATCTATAACTATTACTAAAACAAAACACGCTTACATCATCACCTTTCAAAATTGCTTACATGTCGCTTCCACGTCAAAAATTTTTCCTCCTAAATTAAATGATGATGTCATTGTTATTATAATCTTTGACTTTCTATTTTTAATTTTGAATATATTATTTTTCTCATTAATTTTGTTTTTACTTTTTGGGTCAAATCATCTTTAATGTATTAGCAAACTATATATTATATTTTATCTATTTTAATTATTTATAAAAAAAAGTTCAATTTTTTTGTTAAATGAATATCATTTAGTGTATTGGATATTTTGAGATAGTAAAAATATAATATACTTTTACTAGAATTTGTTTTTGTTATTTATACTCAGAAAATTTGATAAAACCATGAATCGCACGGGCACTATCTAGTGATTCCTACTATTACCAAATGTTTTAGTGGTAAATCTCTTTTAAAAGTGCATATATAAGTGATATCTTTTCCTTATATAAGTTGCCCTATAGGCTTGTGATTAAATATTATCCACAAAGATTTTTTTTTCAAACTGAGAAAAATTCATATTTTCAT
Source organism: Amaranthus palmeri (assembly GCA_019776075.1). Taxonomy (NCBI): domain Eukaryota; kingdom Viridiplantae; phylum Streptophyta; class Magnoliopsida; order Caryophyllales; family Amaranthaceae; genus Amaranthus; species Amaranthus palmeri. The sequence goes on from JAAKBH010000148.1 coordinate 121,988, forward strand.
ATGCAAGTTCATCGATTAGTTTTATAATTAAATACTTTGTATTCGCTTCAAAATAACTTTTTTTTTCACTTTTTCTCCGTTAAAAATGTATTTTTATACTTCAATTAACTTAACTTCCTTACCTTTATTCCTTTTTATCAATAAATTTAATTATCTAGTTATTGTGATACACATTTATTGTCAATAATTAATATATTATGGCATATTGTTCTGAATATAATGTTTATATACATACCATAGTGAACGTTTTGCTCAGAGATAATGAAATCAAATACTTGTTGCATTTTTGTTTGTTTTATTTTTTTTAACAAAAATAAAAAATTCTATTGATATCCCACGCGGCCACGTGTCATTGAAATGGCACAGAGTGAGTGTATAGTGACATAGTGACATAACACAATCCACAATTTCACATGTTTGGATTTAGTAAACATTTGATTTTGTATAGTTAAAAAATTAGCATTTGAAAATAGAAAAATTATCTGAGAAGAATTTAATTTATTTATGATTTTTTTATAATAATTTTATGGAAAATTATCATTGGTGCCCCTTAGGTATGCGTTTTTATCAATGGTGTATAAACTTATTTTTTTATTCCAATGGCACCCCTGACGTTTAATAGTAATAACAACCGTGAACTTTTGTACCTTTTCCGTTAACTAACCGTTAACTTTGATTTTATTATATATGGAAATTATCATTGGTGCCCCTGAGGTTTAAGGGAAATTATCATTGGTACCCCTGAGATATGCGTTTTTATTTCAAACTTAACAGTTAGTTAACGGAAAAAGTACAAAAGTGACACGGTTTTTATTACCATTAATTAAACCTCAGGGGTGCCATTGGAATAAAAAAAATAAGTTTATACACCACCGATAAAAACGCATACCTCAGGGGCACCAATAATAATTTCCCTAATTTTATTTATTGATTAATCATGAATAATTTAACTATAAGAGGTATATTTGTCTAGAGTAAACTTTGGTTATCTAATGACCTATTATAGTAAGTAACCAAAAAAATAAAGTGAAAATTAATTTAAAATTAGAGAAAAATTTTAAAATTTTACATAAAAAATCATCAATTTTTAAAATATTTTTTAACATTTTATTTTATTTTACCTTTTTCTTAAAAAAATAAAACTTGTTTTAGCAAGTCATCCGGTTCACCGGGTTTACTCTAAGAAAATACCTCTCAAAATTGAGATTATTTATGTTTAATAAATAGGTGGGATTATTGTAGGAAATTACAAATAGATTGGATTATTCTAATTTATTTTTTTGACTGATATTATATACACATTAACCGAATAAATTCATTAGTTTTTTTAAAACAAAGATTAAGACATTGATTAAAAAGTCATATGATATCTACATTAAAATTAACATAAAGGAACTATATAGAAGACTAGAAGTTTGATAGTATTAACTTAAATAATAATCTAAATGAATGATATTTTTAACACTTTTGCATATCTTTTTTTTATATTGTTGTTTGATTTAACTTTCAACGAGAGAATTTCTCAATCGGCTCACCAAAAGTTGTAACAGATTTAATTTAATATAACACTTTCCTTGACGGTTTAAAGATATTATATCAATGAATCAATTTTAACTATAAAATTAAAATCACCATCCAATCACTCATGCAAAAAACTTAAAAATCCAATGGATAGATAGAAAAGACTGCAATAACTCTCTAATAAAGTTTTATTTTAAACATAAAGGCAATAAGATTTTTAATTAATAAATCACCATTAGTCTCTTGTTTAACCGAAAAATTTATGGTAGCCTCAAAAATGAGGGTACACAAAGTTTTGAGAGGATGAAGGAGACATGATAGACAAGGAGAGGAATAACTTAATTAATTGATTAAATTGACATCAAAAGTTCAATCTTTACTTTGAGAAAGTGTTTTCAAAGTTTGTATGTTTGTCATTGATATATTATTGAGTATATTAATGATAAGAAACTTGTTTTGAGGAAGAAGTATCCTTAGACGCCTCAGTAATCTTTGTGTTGCTCTTCTTTGATTTTTGTGCTCTGTTTTTATGTCTTGCTAATCCTTTTGTTCATGAAAACCGTGCAAAACCCGTGTCTTACAATTATCATGGCGTAGATGTGAATTGAAAGAATTGTAGCTAATTCTAATTAAGTTAAACACAAATGTCTTGCTTGTTTCTTAGCCTAACCTAATCTAAATTTTACATAATCTCAAACTTTTTAGAAAAAACGTAAACTAAAAGATAAAGAAAATCAAGCGAAAATTAAACTTAAAATAATACGTATTTCAACTAATATAAACTCAATTTTAAACAGTCGATGATTTTAAAAGTCCCTGTCTACCAAATTATTTATAAACATAGAACAAATGAAATAGTTTTCTTTCCGGTCCACAAATTACTCCACAGCCCACACGACACATAATTTGTCAACAATAAATGTTGTGACGTACGTGGATTCATTACGAGCAGAACTTAAATGTACAGTACATAAGAAAAAGTGAAACAATATTACGTAATTTCCTATAAATACACTCCATCAATAAGTCATAGCTTATGTTAAGATCTTTCCGTATCACGTGTTTGCCGGTGACGACGTTTATAGAGACTAGAATTTTAGGGATTTTGTAGCGTAAAAAATAAATACTTACACTTGATTGTAACAGATTGTGTTAGAAGATGTCACTATTAGTATCAAACATTAATGGAACATAGGAAGTATTCTCTTCAAGTTAGAGTAAATATAATTTTACACTTTACATAAATATTAGGATTTAGGACAAATATAATTTTTTGTGTGATATAATCTCACCGTGAAATATTAGATCTGATATATCTAGGGTTTTAATGGATCGAAGAAATTGTCAATAGGTGCATCCAAATCATTTTCATCTAGAAACTTTGTTCTTAGAAATCAAGAACATGGTCCCCAAATATAATATATAAAGTTCTAGACTAGAACAATATAATCAAACATGAACAACAAAATAATTAAACGCATTTATACGTGTCAACAAAATTGAGAACAAAAAAAATCAAATTAGGGTATAGAAAAATACATAATGGAATTAGAGTAGAGCAAATTAATACAGAAATAATAAAAAAATAGAACAAAATAATTAAAAGAAACAAATAAATTCCATACCAAAATAAAGAAAAGAAACCAAAATAATACAAACTAATACCAAAGTATAACAATAAAAACCAAAATAAATAGAATCACAACAATCAGATTTCATAGTAAAAATGGAGGTCGATTGAAGAAGATAGTAATTGATGGAGGTGGAAGAAAATTAATATATTTAGGGTTTTTCAATTGGATAGAAGATGAAAGAGAGATGAGATTTTATTGGCGCTTTTTCTGTTATTTAGTGAAATGATGAAGAGGGACAAAGGAAACGAAATAAAATATATTTTATAAAGTTTATATGAAGTTTAGAGTCTAAGGCTCTAAGCCAAGGTCTACGTGCGAATCTAGAGTCTGAGTCTGCGTTTGGGTATAAGGGTCTGAGGGTTTGGATTTGGACCAAATCTATTATTTCATTTTTTAAAATTATATATATTGATCTACGATTCTACGATTTTACAATCAAAAAACAGGCGAGCGATTTGAATCATAGGTAGAATCTTAAAGTTGTAGAATCTTACGTATTCAGTTGAAATAAAATTTTTAGAGGAAAAATTATAACACGACTTTACAATTCTACAATTTAGCGATCCCATTATACAAATTTAACAAATGAGCCACAATAAATACGTGACGTTAAATTCACTCATTTTTTCTTTGTTGGTTTAATGCACACACTAATTGATTTGAAAAGAATGTTTACATCATGAATATTGCTTACCAAGTATTTGTCGTCCGTAGAGGTCATTTTACCCTTTTCTATGTTATCAATATATAAATGTGCCTACTTTATTAATTGCTCTGCTTTTTCAACAAGTCAAATTATTGTTTGGTGAAAAGTTTTACACTAAAAAATATATAGTCGGCGACTTGTAGTCGGGTTAATAATTCAAGCCACCTCGTACCCTCCATGACTTATGGTCGTCGGCAAAATCTACATGGTAGCTACCAAGTAGATTTTACTCACCAAACAAACTTGATAGCTATCTAGTTGCTTTTATCGACCAACAAATTTGGTGGCTACTTGGCCGGCAGATTTCATTCGTAAAATAGCAACTTAAAAATTTTTCATTACCGCAAATTGAGCTGTAAGTAAAATATCATAATGATATTTTCATGTCACTGCTCAAAAGGGCAATATATGTCAACCGTACTGCATCATACGAAGCTATAGGCTACAAGTTTCAAGTTACAACGAGATCAATTTATTGACTAGTGAAATACTTCCTCTGTTCTCAAAAACTCGTTGCATTATGGTTATTAACAATCCTTGTCGTTCAAGCTCATTTTATATATTATGACTTACTTCCTCCGTTCTGAAATACTCGCTACATTTCGATTTTGTGCACTATTCATCGTTCAAGCTTATTTTATATACTGCGACTAATGTGAAACATAAAATACAGTCAAGTGGGATCTTGTTTGAATCGTCTAATCGCATACTTTCATAATATTAACTTTTTATTATTTTTAAATTTGTAATTCAACATATAAATAAACAAGGGGGTAGGTTCAAAATTGTCTTGTTTGAATTGTCAAATCGTAAAAAAGTGAAGTGTAGCAAGTATAATGAAACGGAGGAAGTATATGTAAGAAAAAATATATGCAAGTGAGATCTTGTTTGAATTGTCTAATCGTATACTTTCAATAGAAGCTTCAACCCCTCAAGCTTAAAAGACTAGTGCTAGTGAGCGTAAATGTGTTCAGCACTAAGGTTGTTAGAATCAGGATCCTACCTTAGATAAATAAAGGGGTAGGATCAAAATTGATGCAATCCAATTATAAGATCGTGAGACCATACAATGTATTTGATATGGTATACTATGATTGACCATCAGATATAACTAGATAGGTACCCGTGACATTGCACGGTTTACCTAATTTATATATTTTATAATAAATTTATGCGTAGAAACATTATATGAATCAAAATATAAGTAATAACATATTAAAATATTATTATATATAGTTATATATATAAATTAAATGTAACAAATTGTTTTCACAAATATATTGTTATATAGATGAAAAAAATGAACATTTCAATTAAAAGTTCATATATTAATCATAAATTACTAAATAACGATATAAAATTTAAACATTATTGCTAAATATTTTGTACTACAATTTTAATAACTTTTATATATAGTAGGATATATAGTATGATATTTGTATATATGGTAAATTGAATATATGGTAATGGAAATTATTATTATTATTATTATTATTATTATTATTATTATTATTATCATTCTTATTATTATTATTATTATTATTATTATTATTATTATTATTATTATTATTATTATTATTATTATTATTATTATTATTATATTTAATTCCTAACCGTAAATTAGGAAGTCAACTTAGTAATGATATTAGTATGGTATGATATTAATGTTAGACTGATATTAGAGAGTCAACTTAGTAATGAAATTAGTATGGTATGATATTAAGACCGTAAAATAAGTAGTAGGAAATATAGTAATTTAATTTAAGAAATTTCTTAATAACCGCAAATTAGGAAGATAGGAAATATATTTTTAAGTATTCTAATACCAATAGCCGTAAATTAGGAAGTAAGAAATATATGTAGTAATTTAATTTAAGAAATTTCCTAAAATAGAATTTAGGAAAATATATAGTATGATCTAATACCGTAAAATAAGTAGTAGGAAATATAGTATATGATCATTAAGAATTTTTAAAAGATGTAGTAGTATTCTAAACGTAGACTTTTAAAATATATAGCGGTCAACGTATTGAAAACATAATTGTAAATTAAGTAGTATTCTAATACCAATAAGACCAAGTACTTTAATTTAAGAAATATATGTAGTATTTTAATTTAAGAAATTTCCTAATAGTCGCAAATTAGGAAGATAGGAAATATATTAAGTATTCTAATATCAATAGCTGTAAATTAGGAAGTTAGGAAATATATGTAGTAATTTAATTTAAGAAATTTGCTAAATTAGAATTGAGCATGTGGCGGAAAAATTTTGCTTCAGAAGATGTCACGTGTCCCAAGGTGGTTTCTGTATTAGTTTTATTTATAGATTATAGATTAGTTTGTTTTTTAAGTTATAAGTAGTAAATAAAGATTAATTTAACTTCATCTTTTATCGATTGAAGGAATACTTTTGACAATTAGTGTTGTAAATATACGTATCTTCTTATGGCTATAATCATTAAAACATATTGGTAATGATATATGCATAATATCCGTGTATGAGAAATGTGTTTAGAGTTGTGTTTAGCATGTGTTTGATAAGAAATTGTATGGTATGACACAAACTTTTCATTGCATTAAGAAAGTTAATTCCCGACTATCCAAAGAGTAATATAGGGGACTTTCCCAAGGTTAACACACCAACTAAAAACATTGTCCACTCACTTATTGAGGTGTGGAGAAAATACATCTCTGACACAAGTGAATAGAAGAATAAAAAAAATAAAATCAAAATTGTATGTTTCCAAAAGAATTAAACAATACAATTATAGGCATATTTAAACAATTATATTTCAACCATTATAAAACATAGTCAAAGAGCATAAACGTATTTTAATAGAATTAAAACACTTCACGAATGAAAATATAGTTGTTGAGAATGTTTTAAATGATCATGTATCCAACTATCCCTCACAAATGCCATTTAAAGAAAAATACATGTGCAAGAGAAGGCTTTGGCTCATAGCAACTAAGTGGACTAATGTCCTAAACTTGTTGTTTAGCGATAAAAAGCAACAATTCACAAGTCCTTGTCGGTGAACTCAAAGAATTCTTGATCAAACAGGTGAACTAAATCTTGAAGTTGTAAGATTTGAATTGAGACCCTTAAACGACATGCCTTGCCTAGAGAAATACAAACTTCGCCTAAGTTATATGGTGCATGTGTGTATAATATATGGCCTATGCACCTACCTTGATTTTCATGAGCTCTTTAATGGAATATTAGCTCGAAATTCACATAATAGGTGGCCAACCTCCACACTCACTTGGATGGATCATCTTAAAAAAAGTACACCACATAGGACTTTAAGATCCATTAAGTGTCTAAAGACTCCTCCCTCAATAAAGAGCAATGCTAAGTAATGTCAAATGCATGCTCATCTACGTATGGGCTTTGACCCTATTCTACTTGACATATCAAAAATCAATTATCTTGATAACCCTTTAGAAAAAGATATGTATGGTATTCACATTTCCTCTTGAAGGACTTTTCCCTCATCCGAGAATTATGGTATTCTTTTTCCCCATAAAGAGAATCATATTAAGAACCACATATCTTGATATCCTTTTGATAAGATAATGAATGATACTTTAACTTTCACCTAGAGAAACTTTCCTCCATTTAGAAAGTTATATCATAATATCATTCTTATCTCCAAAGAAAAATCATCAAACAAATTCATACAACAATCTAAAGTAACATATATTTTGATGAACACTACTTAGTATGATATTCAAAACAATAAGAAATACATAAGTATTCCAAATTATCATGGTTATTAAAAGAAATCATGCATCTACAAAACAACTTGAACACTCAAAACCTAAGCATAAATTAGGTGCCCACCTTTAAGTCATATGCATAATTTAAATAACTATATTTACCCCTTTCCATATTTGTTTAACACAACATGGATCAAACAATCTATTAAGAATATCTTCCAACTCTTCAAATATAGTAAAAATCATATAACAAATAAGTGACTCAATCAAAATTATGAACTAATCACCAAGGAATACATCAATTACCAAGGTTTTACAAATTCTTCAAACCCAATATAGTTCCTAAAACTTCTTTCCAATTATTAAAAACATCTTAACTAACAATATTTTAGAGAAATACAAAGAACTTCACATACAAAAAACATCACATACCCAAAAAAAGTTTAAGAACACAATAGTTAATAACTTTTAGTAAGTACTCTTTAAACCATTTCATCAAAAATACTCAACTATATATTACTTTGACAAGAGAATATTTACAATATACCTGCATTTAAGGAGTTGAACCATACTATAATAAAAGATCACATAATAGTCTCTAAGGGACAAATTTCACAGTTTTAATCACTAGTTTTATTGTCCCTCTTATCTTCATAGTGTTTCTACATTATTTACACGTCATAATCCTTGCAAGTCCAAATTTTATGAATCAAAGTTAAATAATTAGTACTTATTTTTAACTAATCAAGATTCATACACAAGCAAACTATAAAAGCTATAAACCACATATTCAAACATTATAAAACTTGATACTTTCATTCCACATGACAAGATAATGTTTGTGAACTTTTGCTATCAAGTCTTTAAACATCAAGAATAAAATATTTTGAGTAAAAACTCGCATACAAAAAAAACTGTTAACAATATTTTGAGTAAAAATTCGGGTGTTACAAGTGCCGTTTCTAATAATGTTCGGGCCCTAGGCAGAAAATAGAAAAATGGCCCTTATATAGTTAAAGTTTCAGTTCGTTTTTTAATGTATTTGATGATCATGCGCTTAATTAAGAAACTCAATATTGTAAAATCGATCCATGTTAGAAGCTATTTATGCAAATACAATTTTTAATAATGAGGATTAACTCAATTTGGGCCCTTCATGAGCTGGACCCTAGGCGATTGCACCTCAAAACTACCCTCAGGAACGGCCCTGATAATGAGTAAATGAATATGTATTTGATTCAACAAGTTAAATTATGAAATAGACAACTTAGCATTAAAAAAATCCACATTTTCTACTTAACCACCAAGATAAGTAGAATTTAATTTTTAGAAGTCAAATTACTTGCTATAGACTAATTAGTCATAAACATTGTACCTCATGAACATTAATTTATCAACTCATGAAAATGACACTTAAATCCAATATAATTAGTGCGAGGACATATTTTCGAATAAATCATATAAATTTACCCAAGTAATAAATAAAACAAATCACAACCCTTATACACACACGCCATATATAAGACATCTCAGAAGTCAAAGATATTTTATTTGTAATGTTACATCAAGTATGTGTTTCTCAAGTGTTGGTCGCTAAATTACTATTTTCTGGGTCCCTCTAAATTTGTTGTATTGTCATTTTTATCCATTTCATTAAGTTGTTATATTTCTCATAAACTCTATTAATTTTCATCTACACATAAAATTAGTAAGAATTATCTCTTTTTGAAATGAAGCAGTAAGAATACGAATATTCTTCGTATTCAAGCCAATACGTATAATCCGTATAAGTACACTAGTAGTAATGTGTTATTATCAATACTACCTTCCAATGATGGCCCCAATAGGCCTATCATGTTGTATCCTTTCTAGTTTAATTAGTCCATCGAAAACGCCTACTTCTTTGTGTCATCCATGTCCTCGTTCTCGTCCTGTATCTCGAACTTAAATGGAAAACACAGCTACACTTTCTTGTATGTACTGAGGTCTGCATGGGTTTCCTTGTAGCGTTGGCTCAGATACTCCTCACATCGGATAGGAAGAAACCTACAGCGCGAGAGATGGTAAGTAGTAGACGGCTAGACGCGAGAGTTCAGAAATTACCTGTAGTTAGTCACTAAACAGACTTACTTGGGAGGATTGGCTTCGGATTTGCAAGTCGGCAAGCACTCGACAAGACATTCATGACTCGGTTCCACAAAAAATGCTATCTGCATCCCGAGAATCAATGGCAATTCGAGTATAATATAAGGCAACCCTGTTGTTGCAAGATGCTAACAAGTAATGATTAAAGCAAAGTTTAATCTAAATCGTTTTCGAAGCTCTTATTGAATCATCAATAATATGAAAAAGTTCTAACGAATCAAATACACGAATCATGAACCTAAAAGGCGAACCAGATTTAAGCGAACGAACAACACGCCGAATAGTGAATTGCGAATTTGAATCCTTACAATGAATCAAACCGAATCACGAATTGTGTGAAATTAAGGAATCGTAAAGGACTTACAGAGTATCTGTGTTGACCATTCCCGATAACCCTGTGCAAGGTGGATCTGCAGAAACAAACATTTTTAAGTCAAACAGTTGGCTCAATCTTTGATGAGAACAGAAACTCAAATGGGATGAGAGGAAAATAGATTTTAGCTTTGTGATTGCTGATTTTAGTGAACAATGAGAACATGACGTTACACCGTCAAATAAGCACGCACGACAACATTCTGTAACGAATCAATGTCGACACAAGAGGGTTTAATTGTCAAAGTAAGTGAAGCTTCGAGAAAATTACTATTCTAACCAATCTAGTAATTAGCATCAAGTCCGTTAGGCTTGTTAGCTATACATATGATGACGATGTAATATTTGGTTAGGACAGGAAATCAATATGATCTGAATTCTCCCTCTTATATTTCTTCGTCTCTGCCCTATATTCCATTCTTCTTCTATAGCACTTATTTTACTTCTATACATAATTTCAGAAGCAATATTCATCCAGAAAATATAATGACAATTATTGAAGTACTATTGACACCATATATCGCATCCAGCATAAAACATCCCTATTCAAGTCATGTCAAAATTAGAGAGATTGGAAGTACTTTACTTGAAAACGCAGTTGCTCCAGCGCTCCAGCATGTCACCAAGATTCACAATAAAGGCGCTGAGAAATTGGAGAAAAAATGAGTATATGCATAACAACAAATATAACGAACCAACTAGGAGTGGAGCAAAAATAGAAAATTTTTTTGGAGGCCTGTGCAATTTCAAAAATTATGATGATTTTTCTTACAATCTTGTATCTTTAAACACTTAACATATACTACATAATTTAATATTAAGGCTTCCCTTTTTTCGGGGCCCTGATCGGTGGAACATGTTGAGCATGCTCAGATTCTCTCTTGAAACCAACTTTAAGATGAGTGCCAGAATCGGACATTTTATACTATATTTCATGATTTTGACACAAAAATGAAGTGTTATAGCGTCAATGTATCATACCGTTGTTGATTGTAGAAAACCCAACACAGGCACTTGTGGTGAAATTAAGAGTTCAGGTTACATAACAATTAGCATATAAACATACCAATATAGTCATATAAGTTGGAACAATAGTTGTCAGCAATGCTTACAGTCATTTACTGATTTTCAGGGTGCGAGTACGAATTTGGACATTAGCTTACCCTTTTACTGGCGGTACATCTTCCCATATCTGCGGTTTGGCATCCTTATCCTTGCATATCTTCAAATAGAAAAAGGAGAAACGTCAACATAAAATTACATAGAGCAAGATATGATGACGATAATCATACAGGATTTGCACCATTCATACTTGCAGACCAACTACACCATCTGTGGCCAAAAGGGTAATCAGACCATAGTCGGAATGTGCACCAGCCCCATATATTCCTTTCGATGGATCCGAAACTTGACCTAACAGAAATTGTACACAGTGATTAACAAGAAAAAATCAGATAAAGACATCAAGGGGAAATATTAGATCGACAAGTTGATTTCGATCCACCTTCATAGTGTAAGAGGCGTAAGTTTGCAATAGGTTTCCCCAGCATCTCTGGTTTATCAAAGAAATCAGCATCCTGATCAAGTGCAAGAGCTATGATCCTAGCAACTGCCCTGGCTACCTCCCTATATGTAAATCAGATATCATAAAATATATCTTGAGTACGCTATTCGGTGTTATCATGTGCATACTAGTGAAGTAGTCATCAGCCACGAGCAGATCAAAAACAGAAGATAGTTATGCACATGGCCGCTGATTAGCAAGGGCAGGACCTCAAATTTTTTAAGGCACAAATTATACATAATTTTATTTCTTGCTATTTAATGAGTTATTCGGATTTTTTATATGAAATAGTTAAACTATCAACAATACAAAAACAAAGGAGTATTATAATTTATTACGCCTCAAGTTTAAGTTTTTAAGGACCCTTTTTATCTTTCACTCCGGGCCCTAAAACTGAATGAGACGGCCCTTTTATGCAGTAAGTTGATTCTTAATAAGGAGCAATGAGGATTTACAAAACAGAAGACAGAAATTAAAGTCCAACAAACAGGAATGAAGAAAATGATGCTCTGATACTTACAGTGCTTCATGATGATATTTCTCCATGGTTTGCCTCCACCCAGGCAAAAGATCTGGTTACGACATGAAATATAATGATTAAAATTGCATTATTTAATGTGCTACAAGTGAAATATTAATATTTTCGTTTAAACGAAGTTTATTTTACATGACTTCTGAGTACAATCATTTACTTAAACTACATATTGAGAATTTAAGATGAATACAATGAAGTAAAATACCTGAAGCAGGCCAAATATTTGGGCCATAAAATGGTTTCTCAGCTTCAGGATCGTCCTCAGGTACTTCAATACCAACATAATAACCCTCTTTGTGATCTCCTATAGCTAGAACAAAAATAATAAGTACAGAATCTAAATGTCTAGAAATGTCATTGTGCTTTAACTAACATAGTATTCAACACAAAATTAGCTGCAATATAGAAGGCACTACACTACATATTAAGCAACTACATACTATCACCACTGAAAAAGATGCTCGGACTTGGATATTGTTATAGTATAGAGCATATATTGGAGCTTCAATCATCATCAGCAGTTAATGTGATAAGTCACGAGTACGAATCTCAACCACTCCTCATTTAAAGTGGAATATTTCGCGTCAGGTTTACTTATGTTGCATCCATATTTCTAGCGCCAAGGGCTCTCGTGTAAAAGGGGTGTTAGAGTATATTCATATCCTTGGGCCTAAACCACCAAGTTTGCTTTTGGTTAAGTTAGTTCCTTGTCATGGTATCGGATTTGGTTTGTTGTTTGGCCTTGCCGTTCAATCAAAAACCACTTATGCAAGGACCTTTAAGTAAATGTTCATATCCAATGCGATTTGAAACCCTTTTGGTTGACTAAAATTCTAAGGATACTCACATGTGTATGATAGCTAAGACCCACAATATGCTTTATACTCTAACAGATACGAGGCTGAAACACGAGTGTCATGACATAAAAGACAGAACACGATTTCGATTGTCCAATCTTAACATGATCAGGAAACTTGTGAACATACATGTATTGAGTAAATATTTACAAATTTATCAACCATATGTCCTCCCCCTTTCCCTCTCCCTTCTATTGGCTCAAATCAAAGAGCTTTAACTTTCAAACATCGAACACATACACAAAACAGATGTACTTAATGTGATCATACTGATACAGAATACACACTCAACATTCTGTATTGATAAATCAATTAAATACTCTTCAGGATACAACTATAACCTGTGCCATTCCAGACAATTTTAGTCCCTAGGCGAAACATAAAAAAACGCCCTTATATAAGTAAAGTTTCGGCTCTTTTTTCTCCAATACGAATTTAAGATCATATAATAATAAAGTACTTATGCACAAATTAACTCAATTTAAACCCTTTCATAAGCTGGGCCCTGAACGGTAGCACATCAAAACTACCCTCAGCAACGGCCCTCAGCAACGCCCATGATGATAACATAATCCAACAATACCTAACCCATAAACATTTTATGATCATAACTCAAAAAAACCATCAGAATTTACATTGAACTACTTATAAGAACAATGAAATACAGCAAAGGGTTTAACCATATAATAAATCCTCACTTTTAATGGAAGATATAAGCTCACCTTGAACTTGATTTTCAGGGTCTAAAAGCTCATCAAGAATAGGTGTATACCCACGATGCTTCTCATTTCTTAAAAGCTTCATCTTCTCATTTATTGGTAAATCAAAAAGCTTCTTGCTTTGTGCAAAAACCTCATCCATAAATTCTTGGCTTATCCCATGATTTATTACATAGAAAAATCCACTATCCAAACATGCCTACAAACATATAAAAACCTAATATAAATAAATCATACCGACTCATGCTAGAAAATCCAAAGGTATTAAAAAAAAATCTTTATTTTACATATTGCAAACAAAAAATGATGCTTTTTTTTATATGATGATATGAATTAAAAAAAAAGAAAAACCTGTTTAAGGAGAGAAACAGAATGATGAATATCAGGGCTGGAAAGATCGATGCAGTTGAGATTGGTAATCTTTGTAATAGGAGAAGGTTTATCTGAATTATTGTGTTTTTCCGTCATATTTTGTACAAAAAAAAAACTTTAAAAATTTGGAATCGAAATATAAGTAGGAATTAAGCAAAAATAAAAAGTTCCCTTGATAAAGGAACGACGAATAATCAGAACTTAGCCGAAAATTGACAGGGAAAGGCGAAAAAGAAAAGTGGTAGGCGGGGGATACAGCTTAAAGGATGGGGATATTTGTTAACCGCCAAACGTCGCCAAACACTTTTTTTCAATTACTCATCGTCATCGTCATCATTATCGTACCCAATATATGTCGCTCATAGAGAATTATGATCAGGGTCTGGAAAGAAAAGAACAACGGTAGCTCATACCCATAGAGTAGAGTATGCACTCTAAAGTTTTAAGTTACAAGCCTAGCCCATTAAAAATTAATGTTTACTTATTGTATTTTTAATGTCTACTTATATTATCTTTCGTGCTTACTCACCGTATTCTTAATGCCTAATGTCTACTTACAATATTTTAAAAAATATTTGTAATTAATTATTTGATTCAATTAGAGATTGTCTCTCAAATAGACCGTCTATCACAAGAATTTTTAAGTTATAAGTAGTCACTTTACGATAGTAAATAAATGTAAATTAGATTAATTTAACAAGGTTAATTTTACCATAAGACCTACTAATTAAAAGATTTGTGTTTTTCTCTGGAGTTTATCATTCTCAATGTTTTTAAGTTACTTATAGTCATGTTAAAAAGTACATATTAAAAAGTTGATTATTTCTATTCTGCCTAAGTTTTGGTAATATGATTATGTTATTTTAGGATGATTTTTGTGCTAGAAAGAGACATTTTATGTTTTATTTCATATTAATCGTTGTTGTAGACTTGTAGCATGAGCTTCTGTTCATATCAAAGATTGAGCTAACTGAAGTTATGATGTGTATTTAATTGGTTGACTTGAAATTTTGTTATAATTTTTAACACTACGTGATTTTGAACTTTGTCGTTTCATGTAATTTAAAATATGGTCGTTATATCTATACTTTAAAAAATAAAGAATTTTCCGTTATAAGAACTTGAATGTTGGAATACTTCACATATTTCACTCAATTAGTATAAAGTATTAGAAGATTCTTGTTAGTCGAAAATAGATAAATAATTTTATACAAATAGTCAAAAATTGTACTTCATAAGTAATATATTTTAAAAAATTTTCAGGAAAAAGAAATTGTTAAAACCTAGATCCAGACCGTAGACCCAACAGACCCTAAGGGTTTGGGTTCGAGTCTAAAATTTTTAGACCCTACGGATTCAGGTCTGGATCTAAAAAGAAAAAAAACTAAAATTTTGAATCTGAATCTTGCTGGACCCAATCCAGATCCAACCCATGTTCATCACTAATCAGAAGAGCTTTTAAGACTACGCAAGCAAGCAAACATTTATTAATCTCATAAATCTTCTAGGAAAACTAACGATTGTTTTAAATTTTATGTATTGAAATGCTTGCAAAATATATTATTGGCGTAATTCAGTAATTTATATCTAATATGGTCTGTTTAAAAAATTAATTTGTATTAATAAACAAATATACAATCTCTAATATTCAAACAAAAGTTTTATTGATTATTTTTCTAAAACTGATGATTGTTTTTAAATTTATGTATGTATTGACATTGATATGCTTGCAAAAAATGTCCACCACGTTATTTAGTAATTATAGCTCGTTTTATATAAGACGTCTCACCATAAGACGAATTCATATAATAGTTCATGTTTTCAATTGATTACTTTAACATCATAAGTAATCATTATAAGGTTATGAGTCTAAGACTATAAAATATGATTATATCAAAATTATAATTGATTATTTTAACATGATAAGTGATTATTTTAGGACAAAAAAATGCATTTCTCTCTGTAAACTATTTTTTTAAGAAAAATTTGCTCAAAATAATCCCAACTATCACCGTTGGCCAAAAATAATCCCAGCTATCAATTTTTTTAATAATCCCAATTATTCTCATAATTTGTTGAAAACATAACTTTTCCATTTTTTTTCCTTCTTTTTTCATTAATAAATGAAGGAAAATGGTTAATTTTGAACAGTTAAGTAAAAAAAAGTGGAAAAATTACATGTTCTAACCGATAACAAGGAGTGGGTATATTTTTTTTTTTTTTTTTTTCGGAAATTCGGAATTATTATATATGAAAAAAGAAAAAAGAAAAACACTGAATCAATCATTCTTTCAACCGCCGGCATAAAAAACCCCGCGAGGGGAAAAAGCCATTGGAAAAAAGAAGTCAGGATTCAGGCCACCCAAAACAGCATGGGGGTGGGCCATGCAACACCAAAAAACCAAAGAAAAAACACCATCCGACAAACTATACAAGGAGTGGGTATATTTTCTACAAATTATGAGAATAGTTGAGATTACTCAGAATAATTGATATTGAGATTATTTTTGGCCAACGAATAATAATTGAAATTATTTTTGAGCAAATTTTTTTTTAATAAACCATTATACAATCTCTAATGTTCACTCAAACTAAATTTTTATTGTGGTAGCGTCTGTGCTTAAGGGTTGGGGCATGGCTACAATTTTGTTTTTCCTTTTTGGCAATTATTATATGTGAAAATTAAAAATATTTTTGATGGAAAATAATGTAAAAGATATTCCCCAATACTGAATTTTTCCCAATTTCTTTGTTTGCTTACATCTCTCCCTTTTGAGTAAAATCAAGTTTCGTAAAAGGAAAAGTTTTAGATGGAAATTATTGATTCAGCTTCCTCTTCAAACATCTCAAACCTCAATTGCATCGACCTTTCTAGTCCTGATATTCACCGTTCTGTTTTTCTCCTCAAACAGGTTTTTTTTTTCTTTTAATTTTTGCTCAATAATTTATATTTGCTCTATTCTTATTTATTTGCATATATTTGATATGATCACGGGAATCAACTCAACTAAAAGCGCTTAACCTAATGATTGAGGCTTCAAAATATGTTATATACTCTAACACGTTCCCTCACACGAGAGACCTTTTGGGCTAGAAGTGCTACACACGTCCTTCTCACACCTTGTGTTAAATATTTCACTTTAAATAAGAGATGAATGAGATTCGAATTCGTCACATCTTGTCACACTTTTGATAAACTTAAATTAAATTAATGGTTGAGGTCTTAAAATATGTTATATATTCTAACAGATCTCACTTAATGTTCTAATAATGAACAATGAAAATTTAGTTTTGGTGCAAGTAAAAGGAGGACGTAATTTGAAGAAGGTTTTGTATTTGTATTGTGATTAGTGATGGTGGAAACTGGAAAGGTTGTTGTTTGTTTGTTTCTTTCAGGCATGTTTGGATAGTGGGTTTTTCTATGTAATAAATCATGGGATAAGCCAAGAATTTATGGATGAGGTTTTTGCACAAAGTAAGAAGCTTTTTGATTTGCCAATAAATGAGAAAATGAAGCTTTTAAGAAATGAAAAGAATCGTGGATATTCACCTATGTTTGATGAGAATCTTGGTCCTCAACCTCACTTACTTGGTCAGCTTCCTTCTTCAAGCTTAACTATCTCATTACTGTTTGTTTAATTCATTATCAATGAAGAAGTCTTTTATGTTTAATTCATTAGCATAGTTTAGCCTCTGAACTCTGAACTTGATGTATGTGTATGAAATATGTTTATAGGGTTTGAATTAAGATTGTTTGATAGTTCATTTGAGCATTCATGTAATGGCCTCTTTGGTAGCTAGTATCAAACGGTGGTAATGAGAATGATACTTAGTGTACTTTTGGTTGAAAATTCTATTGCTATCTTGATGCTCATGGTGGAAGACCTTTTTCGTGCCAAGGGGCTCTTTTCGATCGCACTCTCCTCTATGGGTATGAGTTGCCGTCGTTCTTTCCTCCTCGGACCCTGATCATAGGTTTCTATGAGCGGGATACACTGGGTATGATGATGATGTGGCTCATGCTTGTCCAACTTCTATATCTTATTTTCTTCATAAATTTCATTCCAAAGCATTACCATTGGGAGAGGCGATATCAGGTATCAGGTGGTAAAGGAAATTTGTGAAGAAAAAAAACCTTTTTGTGATCAAAGTTTCATTACCATGAGAATGACTTGGAACTTTTGATGAAATTTTGTACTAAAATCATTCACATTACTACCAGTTAGTACCACTAACCAAACGGGCCGTAAGTATAATCAATGAAAACACTTGCATTAATTTTAGTTGCAAATAAACCGAAACAAATGTTGTTCGGACATGTTGTGTTTTAGGTAGAAATATAAAGAAAACTAAATCACAACCACTCACTCAATGATTTGGAGTTTAGATTGGAGACAAAACACACTCAATCTCACCCACATTGAATTCATACAACAGTGAAACTTTGTAGTTTGAGACCTTTGCTGCAAAAAAAAATCAATACCTAACAATTTGTAAGATCAAGCGGACTAATAATCCATACCCAACAATTTGTTAGATCATCCGGATTAGTTATTTTGAGTCTTCTTATTTCACCCGTATCGTTTATATTCATTTCTGATCTAACAATTGATACTCCAAATGGGTATAAATTCTTGAACTATTCAATTTTTGCTAGGAAACAAGAAACATTACAACATTACATAACCCCAATTCCATTAATGGCTCCCATCTAAGCAGAACTTTGGTCGGATACTTGGATGTGCACAACCTTACTCTTATTAGTGATAACAAAGAGGTTTCCAAATGATCTTTAATAGCAAACATCATGTGCTACTTCATGTGATTTAGAAAAAAGAACATGATTTGATAAATTGTTTTATATATTTCGTTATAATCTGAACCAAAGTTCTATAAACACATGTGCAAGGATTTACTTTTTGAAGTCATTGGGAATGAAGTGAATAGAACAATGACTTCTGTAAGTAAAGAATTTCTACTGATTGTCTCTGATCTTAATGTTGGAGATTACAAGGAGGGTTATTATATTGGTGTTGAAGTGCCTGAGGATGATCCTGATGCTGATAAGCCATTCCATGGCCCAAATGTTTGGCCTGCTTCTGGTAAGTCGTTCGGATGTATTGAAATAAAGTTTTACTTACTATTGATTTAGCAATATATATTTCTGGCTTCTCTTTGCGTTGTGTAGTAGATCTCTTGCCTGGTTGGAGGCAGACTATGGAGAAATACCACAACCAAGCACTGTAAGTACCAATATGATCATCAAATACTTGTGTTTTTGTGCTTCAACTTTTTCTCTTCCCATCTCTCAAATACATTTAGGCATTATATATAAGCAAATAATTCTTGCCTATGAGCTACCACCCAAAAATAGTGACTCTCAATTAAGCGAACTACGCTTTGTTATGCTTTGCAAGTTATACTTTGTACTTTGGAGCTCAATGTATAGAGTGCACGTAAGACGAGACACCCATAGGCCACAGCTGAGTATCAGTAATCAGTATGAGGAACTTTGTGTTTTTTACTAATGGGTTGTTTGTATGGGCTCGTCTCACGGTGAGACAGGTCTCATACAAGACTTGTGATACCTTTACGCTTCTTCTTACGTTCTATGTTATATCTGGTGGCACAAGCGTGAAAGAAATCATTACTCTGGATAAACATACTGCTTACTAAATACTCCATCCCTTTCAATTTGCACCGTAGATTTCAAAAAGCTCTCACATATTCAAGTTTTATGTTGCAAATTCAACGGGACAAAAGAAGTATTCTCCCTTTTTAGTGATTGTATGACTCATAGACACATGGTTCTACACAATAATAATCTATTTTGTGTTCTGTTTTGTATACAGGGAGGTAGCACGGAAGATTTCAAGGATCATAGCTCTTGCACTTGATCTAGATGCAGATTACTTTGATAAGCCGGAGATCTTGGGAAAGCCTATTGCTATCTTACGCCCATTACACTATGGAGGTGGAACTCAAATTGTTCATTCATCATGTACTTATCTCTATTATCCTCATTTTACAATATGGATTATGGATTATGATTGTTTAGGTCAAATATCTGATTCATCAAATGGAATATATGGTGCTGGGCCACATACCGACTTTGGTTTGATCACACTCTTGGTCACAGATGATGTAGCTGGTTTGCAAGTATGAACGGTGCTGACAATTGTCGACCATCATTATCATCTTTTTCTCGATGATACTTCACGTTTACCATTTTTCTTGTTGCAGATTTGCAAGGATAAAGATGCTAAACCACAGGTATGGAAAGATGTACTACCAGTTAAAGGGTGAGTTTTAAGTCAAACCCTTTACTTGCAAAGTCATATGGATAAGTGTCTTAATGGCTTGGTATTACCATATCAGGACTTCACATTTTTGCATTTTGCTTCATTGCAAGACCCCTTCCTTGGTCTTTGAAATCGGAGGCACATCTATTGGCTGTTCATATCCGATTTTTGATCTCTTTTTCGTTTCAGGGCTTTTATTGTGAATATCGGGGACATGCTGGAGCGCTGGAGCAATTGTGTTTTCAAGTAAAGGGCGTCGTATTTTTTTCTTGTCACAAACTTTAAAATTTTTAGCAGACACATGATGAGTTGTGAAAATATTTTATTATGAGGATTATATATAAATATTAAGATTGGGTCTTCTAACTCGATCTTTCCTTTGTATTGTTGGAGTATATAACATATCCTAGGGCCTCAACCATTAGCTGAACTTTTGGTTGAGTTGGTTCTTTGACATGATGTCAGAGCCAATGTGACAAGAGGTCACGAGTATTTAGTGTCAGGTATGAGGAAGGTCTGTGTTGCATCCACACTTCAAGCCCAAAGGCTCTTGTGTGAGCGGGCGTGTTAGAGTATATAACATATCCTGGGGCCTCAACCATCAGTATAAGTTTTTGGTTGAGTTGGTTCTTTGACGGTTGTACACTTGTTAGTGATAGTAAGGAGGTTGTTTCCGATTGAACCTTGTTAAAAAACATCATCTGCAACTTCACATATATTTCACATATATAAGAAATGTACATGATTTAATAAGTCATTTTACTATAGTCCAGGTGATAAATGCTTTTTTCACCGATATGATGGCCATGCTTGATTCTAACAGTCTTGGGTAAAATCTTTCTTATAGCAGTCAGAACTTCAGCATATTAGGATCACTCCTTGTTTTATGGCTTTACTAAGCAGGCTAACTGTATAACTCTCATGTGTTGTAATCTGCAGATCCACCTTGCACAGAGTTATAGGGAACGGTCAACACAGATACTCTGTAAGGCCTTCATCATCCTCCCCGCCCCCCTTTTGTTATTTAAGTTCTAACCGAAAGACGGATTCTTAACATTTTGGTTTAACTTCAGCATATAAAAGTGTTTGATGCGTAGCTAGAAGTATTCATTCAGGTCATCAGGTTGATTTCGATTAGGTGTTTTGGGACTGTTCAAAATTGGGTTTTGTTCCACATTAGTTTTTAAACAATTTTAACTCCATTTTTAAGTCGGGTTAAATCGAATTTGGTTACAAGGTCGGGTAAATTTCGAATCATCAAGTCTGTTTTGAACACTTCTATGCTTAGCGTGTTCTTTGAAAGCAATTTCTTGCTGAACTCTATTTTCTTGGATGCAGATTGCTTTTTTCTTGGAGCCAAATCTTGAATGTCTTGTTGAATGCTTGCCAACCTGCCAATCGGAAACTAACCCTCCCAAGTAAACTCTATTAATATCAATGACTGTTTTATTCGCACTTCTCGTTATTACAGAACCTTTGTAAGATAATCGACCATACTCGTTATTCTTACACTTACATCACTGATCGATATCAACCGACAGGTTTCCTCCAGTTCGATGTGGTGAGTATCTGAGCCAACGCTACAAGGATACCCATGCTGATCAGAAAACTTACGAGAAAATGTAATAGTTTAGCCATTCGAGCACCCGATAGAGGACAAAAATGATGGATGTACTGTTTAGTTTCATATGGAACTATGCCCAGTATTATTGGACATATTGGTAATGGATTCTTGTGTACATGGAATAAGGTTTAAGTTCATATATATAACTCGTTTCTTTCCATAAGTGTATGTTATATTGGGCTTGTTTTGCTCTTTGTATATGAAACTGTAAGATGATCAGCAGGTTTTTTTTTCACAAATTCTTAAAGGAAAATTTGCCAAGAATAATCCCAACTATCACCCGTTGGCCAGAAATAATCCCAACTATTGATTATTTTTTAATAATCCCAACTATTGATGAAGTTTGCTGAAAACAGTCCCACTCTATTTTCAACCGACTGTAGCAGGTTTTTTGAGTATTTTTTTTTTTTACCTTTTTTTTTTAACTTTCCTTCATCAAATTAGGTAAACCTATATTAAAGTTTAAAAAAGGTAAAAAAAAAAACTAAAAAAAACCTGCTACAGCCGGTTTAAAATAGAGTGGGACTGTTTTCAGCAAACTTCATCAATAGTTGGGATTATTAAAAAATAATCAATAGTTGGGATTATTTCTGGCCAACGGGTGATAGTTGGGATTATTTTTGGCAAATTTTCCAATTCTTAAATGTGAAGGTCTCTACGTGAGACGATCCATATAATTGTTTAATAATATAAACTTTTAGCGTATAAACTTGTTTGGAGATCCTCTCACAAGAATAGTTTGATTTTTTTTACCAACTACGGAGAAGCCGGGAAATACGTGATTAAAGATTTAACATGATTGGTGATGAAGAAATTAAATATAATTAGTGGATTTTGTTTAATCATAATCATTATCATAGTCATAAGTCATAACACATACTCTCCCTCCGTTTCTTTTGTTCTTTCCGTTTACTTTTTACACGGTTGTCAAGATAAATTTTAAACCACAATATCTCTAAATACACATAATAAAAAACTATAAAAAATACATATTGAAAAATTATACATTAGGACGAATCTAACAATATCTCACATAGATATATTTGATCTTCTAAATATGTGTCAAAAACATTAATAAATTTCTTTCCTCTTAAGATGGAATATTCCAAATGGGAAGAACATTTAAGAACGGAGGGAGTACTAAAAGGAATGTAAATTACTCCCTCCGTTCCTTTTTGATCTTCCACTTTGGGTTTTTCACAAATATTAAGAAAGAAGGAATCTTTGGTGGTAATAGATATTATTTTAACTATAGTAGTGAGAAGTAATAATCGTATTGGAATTATGAGAGAAAAAATAATTAAATAATAGTGTGAAGTAATGATTGTATTGGAAGTATGAGAGAGAAAATAATCAAATAGTAGTGTGAAGTAAGGAAAGTGGGGTTTTAAGGGGTAAAAGTGAAATGAAAACTTTCCAAAAATGGAAAGTATTCTAAAGTGGAACTAGTTGTTATAGTAAGGTGGAAGAACATAAAGGAACGGAGGGAGTAACATGTCTTCTTTTTAAAATCCATGTCACATGGAATTATTTGATTGGATATTATAGCTTGAATTTGGTGATTATTTAACGAAACTTTTTGATTGGATATCTATGTTTGAAAGTGGATATTCATGCTTGTATAATTATTATTAGTGATAACTACATCTAAATGGAAATATTTTAATAAGACAAAGGTAATATGTAATTGGATCGTTAATTAAAAACTAATAACTTTTTTATATTAATTTATATTTAAAAACTCGTACATTACACGAATTTTTGTACTAGTTTAATATAAAAATGGTCATCTAGCTTTGTAGTTGTTAAGCCAACTTTCTGTTTTTCATTTCAAAATCATAATCATACCATAAAATCATAATAAATCTTAATCATATAATTAGAATGGATCAATAATCAATCAATCAATAATCAACATTCAAATATACTAGTAAAACTAATGAAGAAACGACTTAAGACACATGTCACACTATTATTAAATAATAGACGTCGCATTTACACTAATTATCCATATGTTTCGTAATCTAGTTGAAAAATGAGGTTGACCAAAATATTAATATGAAATGACTTCAATTAGGTCAGCCTAAACCATTTAAAAAAGATTATTATTTGTGTAAGTATTAATTCAAATTTATTTATTTATTTTAGTTTTTGCTAATGCATTACTTATATGAACCCATATTACAGTGAAATGGTCTTACATAATACTTTTGAAATACAATTTTGTTTTGAGTGGTTTTAATTCATTTTAATAGATTTAATGATGTTATCAAAATTGCTCCGACTACATGTACAAATACCGACCTTAGCTCAGTTGGCAGAGCGGAAGACTGTAGTTGTTGTAACTGGAATCTTTAGGTCGCTGGTTCGATTCCGGCAGGTCGGATTTTTTAATTTTTGAAAATGTTTAATATATCCTATAAATAAATTTAAGAGTAACCTTTCATCAACATCCGACCTTAGCTCAGTTGGCAGAGCGGAAGACTGTAGTTGTCAAAACTGAAATCTTTAGGTCGCTGGTTCGATTCCGGCAGGTCGGATTTTTTTCTTATCCTTTTTTTTCGATTTCAACGCAATCAGACTTTTCCGGTGAAAATCGACAATGAAAAACTAATCTTTACGGTAACTATAACTCATTGATATTTCTTTACAGCAATTTGAATTCATGCCATCTCTTCGCTTTCTTCTTTTTTGATATCGAATGGTATATATTGACTGATACACCGGATTTATTGCCGAGAAAATCAATTGAATTGAATATAGTTTTACGAAAATTTATAGATATGGTAATTTATTTTTACAATATCAATTCAATATCATGTTGCAGCAGCTTAATTGATTCAACACAGATTTTTTTGGGGGGAAATTACGGCATCTATGAATCTTAATTTCGCTTAACAATGCCTTATTCTGAATTTGACTGTAGGATAATTAATTTTTGCGTCTCTGGTATAAATCGTCCAATCAACAAATAACAATGTGCTTCATTTATGTTGTTTTATCTGTTTTGACAAAAATAAGTTGTGTATTGTATTACTCCCTCCTATTCACTCAAAATGACACATTTTTATTTTGGGCCAATTCACACAAAATTTCCCATTTCTATTTTTACTCTCACCTTTACAATTAATTTAATCAATTAAAATATCCAACTACCCCACTTTTACTACTCCCAATACCTAACTACTACCTTTACAATTAATTTAATCAATTAAAATACCCCACTATTTCACTCTTAAAAACCGTGTCCAACCCAAATGTGCACTTTTGAGTGAATAGGAGGGAGTAGTATATTTAAGCAAAATCAACAAAACTTAGAATGTGGTGGTTTTCAGTACCCACAGTATTAAGGACTTCATGTCCATTTTATGATCTTCTCAGTTCTCTCCCATTGCAAAAAAAAAAAAAAAAAAAGAAAAAGTAATGCTCTCGTTGAGAGTCGAACTCAAGACCTCCCGCTTACTAAACGGGTGCTCTAACCAACTGAGCTACGAGAGCACTGACATTAGGCAATTCATTCTTCTTATTTATTGATTAATGTATTAAAGCCTGATACTTTATAGTGTTTTGTGGCTGAATTCACATTGCTTGTTTGATGGATGAAAATATAAGGTAAGAAAGTAATGTGTCAATGGATTATGCTGTCAGATAATTTAATGCCTTTCGTTTAAAATATGCGACAGTTTGCAACAGAGGTGGAGCAAAAGTTGATAAAAATTTTGAAGGCCCTGCGCAATTTCGAAAATTATGATCTATTTTTATCAATTTTGTATCGAGACACTAAATATATAGTACTCCGTATAACGTAAGTTCATATTGAGGCCCCCAAATTTTTTAGAGTCCTGTGCGGTGAAACATGCTGAACATGCTCAGAACCTAACCTGGTTTGCAAGACTTTCACATAATCACATGCATGATGCATCGTTTTCTCTGTCATTTTAATCTTAATAACTGGGAAGGTTCAGGGGTATAACTGGGAAGGTTCAGGGGTAGATCTGGTCCGGTCATCACAAAATTTAGACAATGATTTGTTTATTTCCAAAGCTTAGCATTAAAATTATTTGCCCAATTCGTTTATCTCAAAGGGGTGTCGTGGTGTAGTTGGTTATCACGTCAGTCTAACACACTGAAGGTCTCCGGTTCGAGTCCGGGCGACGCCAATTGTTGTTACATTTTTTTTCGCTCAGATGGATGTTGATGACTAGATCTTCCATGCCTTCATGAAATTTTAATAGATACCTCATCTCTAGCCAAGTAGGAAAGACAAAATGGACGGATTGGTGTAGTGTAGATGCCCTATCTCTAAGTACCCATTTTCACTATAAATTTTTATGCTTAGCCAATCTTACGGGTCAAACAAATAAATTCGTAATTTATTTAGTTAAATCCTAACTTCCTCCTTTGTTCACTACTATCACCACTCATAGTCACTTTCTTAAATAACTTTCCATCATTTTCAATTTTCCACAGTAATTCACCATCTAACCTCCATTTTACCATAATAAATAGATATTACATACATCATTTGCAACTAAGCTTTGATATATATTCCTATGGCAGCCATAGGAATATATATATCAAAGCTTAGTAAACATGTTTAATAGGAATATATATCAAAGTATACTTATATTTGTTTTCCTCTTGATGATGAATTAATGTATAGTTTTCCTTGGTTTTGTACTTGATTTGATGAGAATGTAGTAAACATGTTTAATTGGCAAACTACCTAAGCTGTTAAAGGGCTTTTATCTTAGGGATGGAATATTATGATGGTGAATGTGAAAAATAACTTAGGATTGTGGTGCATCTCAAAAATTTGAATCGTAAAATAAGTTACTGTTGAAATATATTTATATCTTGTACATTAAATGTTTTGATTTTTGAATTGTGGGGTAAAAAAAGCATTTTTTAACATACAAAACTTTGTCGAAGTTGACGAAATTTTGTAAAATTCCGTCTATCTGTTGGTGCCCCATGGGACTTTTATCCCTGGATCCGCCACTGCTATGGCTGCTCTACAAAAATACACCACTCTCCTACTTACAATTTATACTTTAATCAAATATCCTTAAATAGATCTGAACTCATCCTACAATCCGTTATCTTGTTTTCATTAATTATCATATATTCATTACTTTCGGTTTTCCGATCTAACTTGTGCGTCGGAGGGGTTTTTTGGGAAACCACATCGGACAAGGCTAACGTTGTATTGCAGCATTTGAGGTCTCATCATCAGAAGGATCATTAGCACACTCAGCATATTATTAATCGTCCCCTATTACACCTATCTTTAGGCACTTTAAGTGTCTTTTGCACTTACTCGTTTCATTACCGAGCCACAATTGATGTTGGATGAAATTTTTTATAATTACATGTCTACATCTGCCCATCTGGATATCAATATGTACTCAAAATCATGTATATCCCGACATGATACACTCATCAACTCTTATCTATAATAAACCTGATTTAATTTAGTTAAATTATCAACTTCAATATGCTAAATTTAAATACCAATTTAAAGTAGTTTAAATACCAACTTAAACATGTTAACATTAATTTGTGAACATTTGAGGATGATTGTAGTGGCCAGTGTTCGTAGATTGAAAGCTAGATGGTCTGTGTAATCAATGAAGCAGTTGTTGTGACAAGTCCCAAATCTCACAATGATGGAGGTGAGTTCGATCACCTCGTAGCATACTCTTTGGCTTGCACGTTTAAGATTGAAGTAGTAAGTGCAAAAAAGTATGGGAGCATATATTTTGGGTCACTTGATGAAGTGATTGATGAAGATGATTTAAAGTGCCTTAATTAATGAAGGTAAAGGCACGAGGATCAAAGGTCTCTGAAGGCAACTCGACTGGTCGAACAAAAATGGCTCGGTCGAGCCAAGAAGTAAAAACAATTAGGGGTGTTCATTAGCGGGCACCCAACATTTCGGGTACCCGGAAAGTCGGGTACCTGGTTAATCGGGTACCTCTAAACGGCCCGTGTCCTGGCCCAATTAATGTGGGTACCCGGATAAGTTGGGTCGGGACACCAGGTAACCAGTTTTATTTTTAATTTTTTGGGTGGATTTATATTGTTAATTTTGTGGCAATTTTTGAGAATATAATTTGGGCAGATGGGAAAAAAGTAAGAACATCAAAAACAAAATAAAAATAAGAACATCAAGAACAAAATAAAAGCAAGAACAAAAAGAAAACGAAAACTAAAAGAATAAAAATATCAAAAGCTAGAAAGTTTTATCAAATGCTTATCCTCTACACACAATATGAAGGCTTACAAAAGTACCACAATAACACTTTGAAGCATGCACTTCAAAATCCAAATTTTGTGTAACTGTATAGCAAAGGGTACAACTTTTCAAATTTATAAAAATTTAACAAGTGGATAAGACTCCATTGATCTTGCATTCACCATTCATGCTCTAAAGTCAACTTTTGCTTAATAGTACAAATTAATAAAGGAAACGAGAGGATGTAGAAAGTTATTTAAATAAAGGAAGACATACATCACAAATAAAAAGAGAAACCGCGCTGAGAACCAAAAAAAGGTATTAGCTTCTTTTTAGCTTAAAAAAATTAGAGCATTACAGCAGGTCAGCACCTTTGAAAACCCTAAAAGGGTATTTGTGTCTTTCTTATGCGGGTCATCGGGTACCCGTTTTATTTAAATTTCGGCCTATGACCCGACCCGCAAGTTGGAAAATTTTTCAGAAATTGACCCACCATTTATGTTGCGGGTCAACGTCTCGGGTCGGACAGGTCAGGTTTATTGGAACACCCCTAGAAACAATCCTGTGAGCTTTGAAGACCCGCTCGAAAAGGCAAGCAAGGGCTGTCAGACCCAAATCGCATCAGTTGATTGCCACCCGGTAAAATTTTCCTTTTAAATTGCTTTGGAATTTCCTATCACATAGCACCGCAGTGGCCGCTCGCCACTTGAGCCAACCCGCTTGTATACAATGATTTACATTTCCGTCAAACTCCCTATCCCTTTGAATGATTGATCTCAAATACTTATATACTTGGCCGTACGAACTAATCAAACCAACCAACAACTTAAGCTAAGAACTCCGAACTACTAGTGTCATGGTAGCGTTTATTTATGTTATTTATTTAATTAATTTATTATTGTTATTGTCATATGTGCCCTTTTTATTATCTGAAAACTACCTTACTTGATCACCAAGCAAGTAACTACCCATATTCTAAAAATAGCTACCATCATCCCATGATCTCCCTTTATCCCATTATCCCACTATCTCCTAAAAATACTCCTTCTTCAAGTACAATAAGGGGAAATTCTGATTTATTGATCATCTAACCTAACACCCTCATACCACTTCACTACACAACACTCATACCCAAATCAAGTGATCTCCCTATTCATCTGAAATCATCATCCTTCACAACCATTACCATCCCGAATCTCTACTTTTCATCTGTCAATCATATTATTATTTCTGTTTACTGACTTGAGCGTCGGAATGCCCTTCCGGGAGATCACATCCCGGGTTTAGGCTAACTTGTGTGCAGGTCACAGCTACAGAAGAAACCGTACAATACCTACAACAAGGCGATTCAGCTCCTTCCTTACTACCTCTTCAGGTGAATTCAAGCAGTAATATCAACTCAAGTTTCTTCGCAGAAACAGTTTGGCGCCGTCTGTGGGGACTGATACATAAAAGTCATGGTTTAAAAAATAATTATGGTGGAAGATTCGTGGGGCAAAAAATATACAATTCTTTTACACGGTATTCTAAACCTTCAAATTATAATTATCAAATTGCTGCCGTCAGTTATAGATTATAATTGTGTTCAAAGGCATAATGGTTATTAACTTATTATCTTAATATCTTATTTTAATTTTGAGATAATTTGTGAAAAGGCTATTTGTGGGTTAATATTTATGAAATCATGATAACTACCTCCGCCACTCTTCTTGCAAGCCTTTATATATTTGTGCGAGATACTTGTGGTCAAAATGCACCACATAATTTTTTTTAGTTTTTCGCCAAATGACATAAGACTCGGCGGTTGATCTAAATCATCATCAACATAATTATCATCTTCGGTCATCAACATCTCCATCCCATAAAGTACAAGACCATTAATTTATATTGGATAAAATTGGGATTCAAATTATTTTTGGGCCAACACAATTAACGAGAGTTATTATATTTTTACTCTTCAACTTGAAAAGTTTTGGGCTAAATTATTTCAAGTTTTTGCTATTCGTGAATATAAAAGTCGGATCATATCATCCAATATTGAAGATCAGTTTGATGCACCTTCTTAAAGGGTTATCAGATCCATAGAATGTTTCCAAACCAACTTCAATTGACTATAAAATTCAGTCTCAATTTTGAAGTTTGGTTTGATGTACTATCTAAAGGATTAGATGACCCGTAGAAAGTTTCCAAACTAGCTTCAGCTAAGTGGTTTCGGTCTAAAGAAATTAGTCCACATATTGCCCAATTCGATGTATTGGTTAGATTCGAGTGCGATCTAGCAGTGGTTCAAATTATTTACATCGGATCCCCGGAAAACAACCTACAGTGACGACTGTATTGGTTGGATCCGGGCACGATCTGATCATGGTTCAAACTATCTACATCGGATCCCCGGAATACACCTACAGTGACGACTGTATTGGCTGGATCCGGGTATGATCTGATAATGGTTCACACCATCCACTCGTGAAAGAACCACTTTAGGTAACTTGATACATGGAGCAATATCATCACCGTCTCCTTCTAATGAAATGCTACATAAAGGATGCAAATCTTTGACCAGTATTGCCGAGTGAAGAATATATTGTATTAATCTGATGATGATCATATGATTATTCTTGCTTTTATTTATCAACGCATATCGGGTGATTCTTTAATTGTATTTATGGGTCAATGATCAGTCAGTGATCAAGTACGATATCGACACAGATTGGAAGAATGTTATATTATTTCTACGTGGGAATTCAATACTTCACCATTATTATTATTATTGAAGTCGCAAAACGGGGGGCTTTATTTATCATATTATGAAGTCATCCGAACTTTCACCTAGTATGAAAGTCATTTATTATTATTGAAGTTCCGCATCATATTATGGAATCACAAAGCTTTCACTTAGTTTGAAAGTCATATTATTATTTAAGTCCCAAAATGATTGATTTTGGGCAATATTTTCTTAGTATTCATCTTCATTATTAAACTTTCACTTTGTTTGAAAGTGGGATCCTTGCGAATGTCACCTAGTTTGATAACTCGGAATAATGGGGATCATTTGAAAAAGTTCTTCATTAAATAAGATATGCAAGGGGCTAGTATCATCATTATCCAGATCATCATAATCAATACTCTACCATGTTTAGTCATATAATCCGTTATAGTATCAGTGTTTTCCGTACTTTCAGATTGCATTTTTATTTAATGCAAGAAATTCTTTGAGATCCATTATTGATCTAGATATGCCAGACGTACTTGACATATTATTCTCTAGAGTTCATTAAAATCACCTGTCAGACGTACTTGACAGCATTTCAAAGAATCATTTAAACATTTACAGTCCATTATTATCGATCAGTCAGTCTAAACATCAGACATGCTTGATGTTTCAACACTAACAGCTTGCCAGACGTACTTGGCAACCAATCAGTATTCAATATTCAGTATTCAATATTCAATATTCAATATTTAGTATTCAATATTCAGTATTCATTAATGTTCAAAGGATTCACCTAGTTTGATTCCTTATCTAAGTCCCGGGTGATTGACGGCTGGGCAATGCGGACCTATGTCCAATTAATATTCAGCAATATGGACCTGTGTTCGATCTATATTCATCAATGCGGACCTATGTCCATCAATATTCATCTTCGAAGGATTCACATAAAATGATTCCTATTCTAAGTCCTAGGTGATTGATTGCTGGGCTATATCATTATATCATGCTCAAATACCGAATTATCTTATTGGGCTGTAAGGCTAAATATTTATTATTCATGGGGCTTCACATGGACTCATCGAGAAGCCGCGGCTTGTTTAGCCCAAATTCTGCCTTGGGGCTTCTCTGTTCTTGATCTACAGTTTATGATTCGTTTTCCGCACAAAGCAATATATTTCGCATCATTGGGGCTCTACATTTTCCTTCGTGCGTGGGGCTAAATGTCATGGTAGCGTTTATTTATGTTATTTATTTAATTAATTTATTATTGTTATTGTCATATGTGCCCTTTTTATTATCTGAAAACTACCTTACTTGATCACCAAGCAAGTAACTACCCATATTCTAAAAATAGCTACCATCATCCCATGATCTTCCTTTATCCCATTATCCCACTATCTCCTAAAAATACTCCTTCTTCAAGTATAAAAAGGGGAAATTCTGATTTATTGATCATCTAACCTAACACCCTCATACCACTTCACTACACAACACTCATACCCAAATCAAGTGATCTCCCTATTCATCTGAAATCATCATCCTTCACAACCATTACCATCCCGAATCTCTACTTTTCATCTGTCAATCATATTATTATTTCTGTTTACTGACTTGAGCGTCGGAGTGCCCTTCCGGGAGATCACATCCCGGGTTTAGGCTAACTTGTGTGCAGGTCACAGCTACAGAAGAAACCGTACAATACCTACAACAAGGCGATTCAGCTCCTTCCTTACTACCTCTTCAGGTGAATTCAAGCAGTAATATCAACTCAAGTTTCTTCGCAGAAACAACTAGTGATTTGCCAACTTGGCCCTTGTTTATGAGAAGGCAACGAAAGCTAGTACTTCATGATCGAGACTACGAGTACATGTGTCATAATTTCTTCTTTTATTGTATATAGTCACCCACTTTACTGATGGAGAATTAAAGGCCCAAATTCATTATATTCATCTCCTTCTGATAAGTAATTTGTGATCCTCGAAAAATCAACGTGATTTTGGTTGTTTGTTTCAATTCGCATCTTAATTATTGTTACATTTTCTAGTAGTTGCTCGTACAATCATTTCATAGTCCTAGATTAGCTAGGTATACAGAATTCCTATATTGAATATTGTTTTATATAAATACTTTAAATACTTAATTTAGCTTTAGTTTTAAATAGATCATATTCCAAATTACGAAAATATTGTCATGTAATTAATATCATCACTAAAATAATTTCATTTGTCAAGACTCCTCTAAAAATGACATTTTTTATTTTTTAATATTTTTATAAGTATGTATGATTTTTTTGTCATTAATTTATTTACAACACATAAGATGCAATTGGTAGATTAAAATATCCCATGCATAATGCATGGGTGTCAAACTAAATTTATGTAATCGTACACTTGTTAGTGATAAAATTAAGTTTTTATTTTTAATTGATTCTTAGTAGCTAGGGCCGTATCTAGCCAAGGGCGGGTGGGGCAAATGTCTAGGGCCTCATATTTTAAAAATCATGTAGATTTAAGTCATTAAATTAAAACACTAGATAAATTTAAAAAATGGATATGAGAATAGTAGGAATGGAATATTAATGGCAAAGATATATAAATGTCTAACAAATGCAATCAATCAAAAAGATTTACATGAACCTTCTTCCGAACCTAAATGATAACTTTTGCATTTACTAATTCCAAAAACTCTTCAAATACTGTTTAAATTTTCAAGAAAAAAGGTGGAAAATTTCCCTATTTATCTGAATAACAAAGGAATTTATAGGGTATATTTCAAATTGATTAGAAGATGGGATGAATTTGAGCATTGTTGAAAATTAAGTTTTTTCTATCATTCTCTTGTACCTAAAGCTTTATATTCAAATGATGGGTTTTAATCTTCTACATAAGGGTCCTTATTTTTAATCTTTTATATAAAGGTCCCTGTTTTGTGATTTTTAATCTCGCTATATGTCACGTTAGTAATTTTGTAGTTGAAATTGAATCATATATCAATGACTTGCTTACCACGTGGGCATGCCTTGATGGGGCTATATAAATAGCAACCAACTTAATAATAAAAATCACCACAAAATAATAAGTAAAAAGTATTAAGAAAGAAATAAGAAAATCAAAGATGAAAAACATGGGAGTAGTTAAGTTTGTAGTCATATTTGCCTTTGTGATTATGGGTATCCAGCCCGAAACAGCCCGGGCAGCAGGCCCGTACCCGTTGTCCAACATAATGCTGGAAGAAATTGGCATTGCCTTACAGTGTGTAGGAAATGCCCAGCCATGTGGGCCTGCTTATCCATGTTGTCCAGGCTGCTTTTGCCGATTTATTTGGTCATCCATTAAATTCATATGCTATCCTGACCCAAGTGTTATTGGTATTCCATGCAAATAATGATACTAAGTCTATATAATCCAACTTTTTAAATGTTGTTCTAGATCAACAACTAATAGTTGGATATTAAATAAAGGATGGAGCTATCAGCTATCATCGCTATATTTTTATGGTATTGTTGTTGTTATTGTTATTGTGTTAATAAATCGTATTAATTATATATTATTATAATTTTATGTTGTTATATTATTACCTTATTAGTGTTTTTGGTAAACCGTATTAATTGCTCATCCCAAGTTCTCCTGGGTCATCCTCGACTTCTCTTACTCTCTACTATAATGCTTTCTACCCTCCTCACAGGGATGTCAAAAGTCTTTCTCTGCACATGTTCAAACCTCCTCAATTTGTTTTCATACATTTTACCAGAAATAGGGGCTACCCCTAGTTTGTTCCTAGTTCGATCTTTGTGTGCCCGCACATAGAAAAACTATGGACAGAGTTTGGGGAGAGAACGACGGCGGAAATTCATACCCATAAAACACAGCGCAACCAAAGTATTTGCATGGGAAAGATGAATTAAATGGTAATAAATAAGTATAAATAGTTAAAAAAATACAAATAAAAATAATAATACTAACAATAAAAAAATATCAACGAGAAAAGCAAGAACACAAGGACACTAATAAGTAATCTAAGAGGAGATCAGTAATCTAAAACATGGATATTGCACCTCCAAGTAGCTCTATCCCTAGTCAAGTCTTTAGAGAGATTTAACTCATGTAAGTGAACTTTATTTGCTCATCTCAAGTTCTCATGGGTCTTCTTCAACTCCCAAGTAGCTCTATCCCTAGTCAACCCGCTTGTATACGATAATTCACATCTCCATTAATCTCCCTATCCCTTTAAATAACTGATCCCAATTACTTATACTTGATATATCGTACGAACTAATCAAACCAACCAACAACTTAAGCTAAGAACTCCGAACTAGTAGTGGTTTGCCAAATTGGCCCTTGTTTATGAGAAGGCAACGAAAGCTAGTACTTCATGATCGAGACTACGAGTACATGTGTCATAATTTCTTCTTTAGTGATGGAGAATTAAGGGCCCAAATTCATTTATATTCATCTATCGTTCTGATGATAAGTAATATGTGATCCTCGAAAAAGCAACGTGATTTTGGTTGATTCAATTCCCATCTTAGTTATTACATTTTCTAGTAGTTGCTCGTACAATCATTTCATAGTCCTAGCTTGCCCGAGTTTAGCATCTATCTCTACATGCTACTTTCTTCGTTTTATTATATTTTCCCAGCAATTAAATATGAGTATTTACAAATAGAGAAAATACATAGTAAATTCATTATTTTAATTGACATATATACATTTTTTTACTAGCAAAATATTTAAAATAAAAAGACTTATATTGAACAAATAATTACATTATTATCAAGTCGATCATGTAATATTCATAGTAAATAGAGTAAAAATATATTATCATAAATATATATATCCATGTATAATATTTAAAAATATTATACAATACTAGTATAGAAGCTCACATGTACGAAATATATATAACTTCAATAAATAATACAAGTTTATTTTATTGTGATTAAATTTATTCATGAATACATTAACTTCAATACTTATTTTTTAATATTTATTTATCAAATAAATTTCTTTTTATTCAATCAAATATATTAAATTGTAAGTTAGGTACATAGAATTTCTATATTGATTTATATAAATACGTAAATACTAGATTTTTTTATTAGCTTTAAAAAGACCATATTTTAAATTACGTAAACATTGTCATGTAATTCATATCATCCCCTAAAATAATTTCATTTGTCAAGACTCCTCTAAAATGATATTTTTATTTTTTAATATTTTTATTAGTATGTATGATTATTTTTGTCATTAATTTATTTACAACACATAAGATGCAATTCGTAGATTAAATTATCCGTGCGTAATGCATGGGTGTCAAACTAATTTTATGTAATCTTATATTTGTTAGTGATTAAATTAAGCGTTTATTTTCAAGTGATTCTTAGTAGGTGTAGCAAACGTCATGTCACGTTAGTAATTTTGCAATTGATAAATTGAATCATATATCAATGACTTGCTTATCACGTACGTGGGCATGCCTTGATGGGGCTATATAAATAGCAACCAACTTAATAATGAAAATCACCACAAAATAATAAGTAAAAAGTATTAAGAAAGAAATAAGAAAATCAAAGATGAAAAACATGGGAGTAGTTAAGTTTGTAGTCATATTTGCCTTTGTGATTATGACTATCCAGCCCGAAACAGCCCGGGCAGTAGGCCCGTACCCGTTGTCCAACATAATGCTGGAAGAAATTGGCAATCCCTTACATTGTGTAGGAAATGCCCAGCCATGTGGTCCTTCTTATCCGTGTTGTCCAGGCAGCTCTTGCACATTTGTTGTATCATCCTTTAAATTCTTATGCAAACCTGACCCATTTGTTATATAATCCAACTTTATAAATGTTGTTTTAGATCAACAGCTAAAAGTTGGATATTAAATAAAGGATGGAGCTATGAGCTATCATCGCTATATTTTATGGTATTGTTGTTGTTATTGTTATTGTGTTAATAAATCGTATAAATTATATATTATTATAATCTTATATTCTATGAGAATTTTAGATGTGTATGTTGTTATATTATTACCTTATTAGTGTTTTTGGTAAACCGTATTGCTTTGTTTTTACTGAACTGATTTGTAGTGTAAACTTATATGATATGTATCAAGTCATTTCCAAAGTAATTAAAGTTCGATTGTAATAGTATTTTGATTTTTTGTAAAATAATAAGCAATATTGTACAAATAAATTTTTTTAGGCAATTCAAAAATCTAAATTGGTTGAACTTTTTTTATATATAAGTACAACAAATTTTTTTAGGCAATTCAAAAATCTAAATTGGTTGAATTTTAGATGTGTAAGTTATTATATTATTACCTTATTAGTGCTACTCCTTAATTTAGATTCTGAATCTAACACTGTTTAGATTGTAATTTGTCTTGTGATTCTCTCGGATCTATTGTTTTAAAAATTAAAACTTTAATCCATTATATTGATTCCTTTAATAATGAAGTTTCATGGATCTGTAATTGGTTATCACGTCTTGAATCTAACACACTGAATGTCTCCTGTTCGAGTCCGCGCGAAGCCAATCTTCTTTTTTGTAAATTCCAAAAATCAGCTATTAGTTTTTTTTTTATTTAAAGGGTTTTTTATGAATTACAGCCTCAAAGTTTTCTCGTTTTATGAATTACAGCCGCAAAGTTTTTTTTTTATGAATTACAGCCTCAAACTTTTGATTTTTCCTCAATCACGGCCAAGTGACCGGTTGACACCGTTGACCAGCTTATATGACCTTTGACTTTCTTTTTTCCTGATTTTTTCTTTTTTTTTTTTGAGTTTTCTTTTTTCTTTTTTCTTTTTTTAATTCTATTCCTTCATTCTCCTCACATCTTCATCCTCTCCCTCCTTCTTCTCCATCATCTTCATCCTATTCATCCTCCATTAATTTTCAAAATCACCATTAATCTTCAAAGACTCAATTTCTTTCCAAAGTCCAAACCCTAGAATTCTTTCCCTTTAGAAGAACCCAAATTTAATTCCTCCATCCTCTTCATCATCTTCATCATCTTCTTCCTTCTTCATCATCATCTTCATCCCATTTCAAATAAAATTTCTGGGTATATTTTTTGAGGGTCCTCAATTTTCAGAACTTTGAACAATCTCCTTCAACCCAATTTGAAATCAACCCAAAATCAATTAATAGAGTATAATCTAGGTTCAATTCATGTAAACCTCTTTTAATGAAATCCAGAAAAATACCCATTAACTTTGAAGATTAAAAGTTAAAGTGGAAATCCAAAATTAGTGGGTTTCATTTTTCTGGATTTATGCAAATACCCAGTAATTTTGAAGATTAAAAGTTATAGTAACTTTGAAGATTAAAACAAACCTAATCATCAATCAAACTTTCTCTTCAAACCCAAACCCAGAAAAATACCCATTAACTTTGAAGATTAAAAAAAATATATATATAAAAACAGGAATTTTTCCCGGGACTTCAAACCCGAACAAGATCCTCACTTTATTCTTCAATTGGGTGCTTTAGTTTTTGAGGCAACAAGGTTGATTTTGATCCAAAATTAGTGAGATTCAAAGAGTATTCAATTAAACTCATTTTCGCTCCATTTTCATAGCTCATGGAGTAGTAGATAGTTCATCTCCAAATCTCAAAATTTCCTCCATTTTCGCACCAATCCTCTTACTAATGCATGTAACACCATTTTCGCATCAATCCTCTTACTAATTGAGGATGAAGATGATTTGATTGATTGGGTTAGTGGGCTTAGAACTAGTTCAATTAAATCATGGGTTTTTTTAATTTGAAGGGTTCTTGATTAAAAAACCCTAATTAGGATTTTTTTAATTTGAAGGGCTTAGAACTAGTTCAATTAAATTAGGGGTTTTTTAATTTAAAGGGTTTAAATTGGAAGGGATGATTTGATTAGGGTTCTTGAAAAGGAGAAATAAATCTAGGGTTTGGACTTTAGAGAGAAATTGGGTCTTTGAAGATTAATGGTGATTTTGAAAATTATTGGAGGATGAAGAGGATGAAGATGATGGAGAAGAAGGAGGGAGCGGATGAAGATGTGAGGAGGATGAAGGAATAAAATTACAAAAAGAAAAAAGAAAAAAGAAAACTCAAAAAAAAAAAGGAAAAATCTGAAAAATGAAAAGTCAAAGGTAAAATAAGCTGGTCAACGGTGTCAACCGGTCACTTGGCCGTGATTGAGGAAAAATCAAAAGTTTGAGGCTGTAATTCATAAAAAAAAAACTTTGCGGCTGTAATTCATAAAACGAGAAAACTTTGAGGCTGTAATTCATAAAAAACCCTTATTTAAATAATGAACTACTCTTCTGAAAGACCGTCCCTTAGAGAGATATTATCATCATCATCATCATCATCATCATCATTCTACCTAGTGTATACCGCTCATAGAAAAACTATGGACAGGGTTTGGGGAGAGAATGACGGCGGAAATTCATACCCATAAAAGAGAGCGCGATCAAAGGAGTCACCCGGCTTGAGCAAGATAAAGAGAAGTATTTGCATGGGAAAGATAAATTAAATGCCTTAAAATATAATAAATAAGTATAAATAGTTAAAAAATACAAATGCAAACAATAATACTAATAATAAAAAAATATCAACGAGAAAAGTAAGAGCACAAGAACACTAATAAGTAATCTAAGAGGAGATCAATAGTCTAAAACATGGATATTGCCACTAGTGGAAAAAAGTTTAAGGGCTGCGGTCATTTTAGGGGTATGGGCTACGGTTTTGTCTCGCAGCCCTTGGAGTAGCAGCAAATAAGATAAAGTTATTGGCTCCGGACATAATGCCCGCAGCCCTTAACCCATTTTCAAATTTTTTTTTTTAATTTGGTTTTATACTGGGAAATCCAGAACATAAATACATAAAAACGAAAATTAAAGAACATAAATCTAATTTTGAGACTTGAAATTGAAGAAAATTGAAGAACATAAAAATAAATAAATAAACCCAGAAATTTCTGGGCAAAATAAATAAACGAATGAAGCTTCTGGGCAAAATAAACGAACATCGAACATTTTTATGTAATAATAAACGAACATAAAAATAAAAGATCATAAAAAAACGAACCCAGATATTAGTAATAAAAGAACAGAAATTTCTGGGCAAAATAAACGAACATAAAAATAAATAAACGAAAATTACAATCAACAAAAAACTAAAATAAAAAAAACTAAACAAAAACAAAATCAAAAAGTCAAAACAAAATCGAACAAGTCTTAGATCTGGGCAAAATCGAACATCGATGTTGAAATTCGAAAATCTGGGCAAAATCGAAAATCTGGGCAAAATCGAACAAGACTTGGATCTGGGCAAAATCGAACATCGATGTTGAAATTCGAGTAACAGCACCGTAGATGTTGAAATTCGTAAGGAGAGAATGAAGCTGTTGAAATTCGAACACACGCCTAATGAAATTCGTTGAAATTCGAACACACGCCTAATGAAGCTGTTGAAATTCGAACACACGCCTAAGGAGAGAATGAAGCTGTTGAAATTCAAACACACGCCTATCGAAAATCTGGGCAAAATCGAACAAGACTTGGTTCTTCAAAAAATCTGGGCAAAATTTTGAAGATGTTGAAATTCGAAAACTCTAAAATTTTTTAGATCAATTATGAGAAGGAGAGAAGGGAGAGAAGGGGGCGCCTCATTTGATGTTGAAGATCGATGTTGAAATTCTCTGGGCAAAATCTGATTTTTAAGAGGAGAGAAGGGAGAGAAGGGGGCGCATGAATGAGAAGGAAGATGAAGTTTACTAGGGTTTCTATTTTTAAGAGAAGGGCGCCTCTTAAGATCAATTTTCGTTTTTTTTTTTAATTAAAAACACACGCCT
This sequence comes from Amaranthus palmeri, assembly GCA_019776075.1. Taxonomy (NCBI): domain Eukaryota; kingdom Viridiplantae; phylum Streptophyta; class Magnoliopsida; order Caryophyllales; family Amaranthaceae; genus Amaranthus; species Amaranthus palmeri. The sequence goes on from JAAKBH010000148.1 coordinate 162,841, forward strand.
AATGAAATTTACACTAGGGGCTGCGGACAGATGTAAAAACCGCAGCCCTTTACTATTTTTTGTTTTGGTTAATTTTCTTAATTTTCGAAAATATTGAAGATTTGGGGCTGCGGACAGTAGACAAAACCGCAGCCCTTTACCTTTTTTTTTGGCTATGGTTTGGGGCTGCGGACAATAGACAAAACCGCAGCCCTTGTTAATTTTTTTTTTTACCACATTTTTTTTTACTCATATTGGCTGCGTCTGCCTAAAAACCGCAGCCAATAAGTAGCAGCCAATAGCTTTTTTTCCACTAGTGCCTCCAACTAGCTCTATCTAGGGCTGTTCAAAAATACCCGACCCGACCAAACCGATCCGCTGACCCGCAACACAAATGGCGGGTCAAATTTCAAAAAAATTAAAATTTCTAGGTCGGGTACCCGACCCGTCTTAACCGGGTCGGGTCATGGGCCGGTATTGAAATATATCTGGATACCCGGTTACCTGTTTAGAAGCAACATTTAGTTTTTTTTTTCAGGGTTTAAAGAATAAAACTTCGGCAAAGGCTGTGTAATTAATGTGTATCTTTAAATTGCAAACAACTCACCTCACTTTTCCCCTGTCAAACTTTCTTAGGGTTAGAGGGGGCGCCATTTTTCACCTCACTCTTCAATTTTAATCTTCATCTTTTTTCTCATCCTAAATTTTTCCCTTCTCTTTAGTCTTCTTTGGCTGTCTTCCTTCACACTTCAGGTATGCTCATCTTTTTTTTTCGCTTTATGTTTTCAATCTTCGTTCTTGACTATCTTTGTTCTTGATTTTGTTTTTTTACTGTGTTCGTTCTTGTTTGTTACTGTTTTTGTTCTTGTTTTGATTTTCGTTTTTATGTTGATTTCATTGATTTAGTTGTTGATTTCTTTCATTTTGTGTTTTTTTTGATTTCGTTTTTGGTGTTGATTTTGTTTTTGATTTAGTTTTCGATTTCTTTCAGTTTATTCTTGTTTTTGATTTTGCTTTTGAATTAGTTTTTGATTTCTTTCAGTTTTGTTCTTGCTTTGGGATTTTGTTTTTTTACTGTGTTTGATTTCATTTTAAATTTTCTTGTTTAAGGAGTTTTTAATCTTTGTTCTTATTTGTTACTGTATTTGTTCGTATGTTTGATTTCATTTTTATGTTGATTTTGTTGTTAATTTTTTTCGGTTTGTTCTTGTTTTTGATCTAGTTTTTAATCTTTTGATTTAGTTCTTGATTTCTTTCAGTTTGTTTTTTATAAATAGTTTTCTATCATTGTTCTTGTTTTTTGATATTCTATATTATTTTGTAGGCATGGCGACCAACTATTATCATTGATGAGAGACCACGATTTCGACGGAATGATGAGCAGATGAAGACTTTTCTTGTAATTGTAACACAAGCCGTTTGTAATTGAAAAATTTGGGACTCTGGACTTTGTTTTGCTTGAACTTTTGTTTAAAATTATAGTAATTTGTGGTGAACTTTTGAGTTTGAACAATAGTATATTAGTTTTACACTTAAAAATTAGGGAAATTCCACATGGTAGCATCGAGTTTTGATGAAATGCTAGTGGTAGCACTTTTTTAAGAAAATTCCACAAGGTAGCATCCAGTTTATGCATAAACTAATGGCCGTAGCATTTTCCGTTAAGTTCTTGTAAAATTCCGTTAAGTTCATCATTTTTTAAGTTTTTTTTCCCATGGTAGCATCCAACTTTTGTTTAATTCCCCATTTTAATATTTAATTCACCAATTTAACGTTTAATTTATTATTGACTATAAATATTGTAATTTTTTTCATTCAAAAATGACATAATTCATTTAACGACATTAATATAAATTGTTTAAAAATGATACGATCTATTTTCATTTTTTCGACATTAATATCGCTCCTTCAAAAACGACACAATCTATAGTCATTATAAAGTTCAAAAGTTCAAAAGTAAATAGTCATTTTTTCGACATTATAATGACTATAGATTGTGTCGTTTTTGAAGGAGCTATATTTTGAATGAAAAAATACGGTGAATTAAACGTTAAATTGGTGAATTAAATATTAAAATGGGGAATTAAACAAAAGTTGGATGCTACCATGTGGAAAAAAACTTAAAAAATGATGAACTTAACAGAATTTTAGAAGAACTTAATGGAAAATGCTACGGCCATTAGTTTATGCATAAACTGGATGCTACCATGTGAAATTTTCTTAAAAAAGTGCTACCACTAGCATTTCATCAAAACTCGATGCTACCATGTGGAATTTCCCTAAAAATTATGGCCAAATTATACTAAATTCTGAAAATTTTGGCTCGGCCCAGATTGAACTCTTAAAAAAACACTAAAATCTGATCAAAAATCAAAAAATATAATCAGGTACCCGATATCCTGACCTGATCTATCCGGTTATTACCCGAAATTCGGGTCGATCTATCCGGTTACCCGAAATCCGGGTACCCGCAATAATTGCCTAATTGGCCGGGATACGGGCCGTTAAAAAAGTTACCCGGCTAACCGGGTCCCCGAAATACAGGGTACCCGCTAATGAACACCCCTAGCTCTATCCCTAGTCAAGTCCTTAGAGAGATTTAACTCATGCAAGTGAACTTTATTTGCTCATCTCAAGTTCTCTTGGGTCTTCTTCAACTCCACTTATGCTCTACTATAATGCTTTTTACCCTCCTCACAAGGGTGTTGAAAGTCTTTCTCTGCACATGTCCAAACCACCTCAATCTATTTTCGCGCATTTTACCAGAAATAAGGGCTACCCCTAGTTTGTCTCTAAACTTTTGTTCCTAATGTGATCCTTCAATGTGTGCCCACACATCCACCTCAGCATACGTATTTTGGTAACATTCGATTCCATATAGCAAAGCAAGTCTGATTGCCACCCGGTAAAATTTTCCTTTTAACTTGTTGGGGAATTTCCTATCACATAGCACCACGGTGGCTGCTCGCCACTTGAGCCAACCTGCCTGTATACGATGATTTACATCTCCGTCAATATTCTCATCCCTTTAAATGATCGATCTCAAATACTTATACTTAATCGTACGAACTAATCAAACCAACCAATAACTTAAGCTAAGAACTCCGAACTACTAGTGATTTACGAAATTGGCCCTTGTTTATGAGAAGGCAACGAAAGCTAGTACTTCATGATCGAGACTACGAGTACATGTGTTTGTTTTGCACTGCATGGTACTTTGTCACAGTACATATTACATAAGTATATAAGTCACCCATTTTAGTGACCACTTTAGTGACGGAGAATTCATTTATATTCATCTCTGACAAGTAATTTGTGATCCTCGAAAAATCAACGTGATTTTGTTGTTTCAATTCGCATGCTTGGCTAACGTGGGAGTAAGATGTAGGATTTTGGATATTTGCAGGTTCTTATCTTTGAAGACTCTACTTGAGCTGAAGGACTCTTTTGACCACCCTCTCCTTATGAGTATTAGACGCCGTCGATCTTCCTTCCCCAAACCCTAACCATTGATTTATCTATGTGCGGAAAATATTGAGTATGATAATGCTGAATTCCCATCTTAATTATTGTTACTTTTTTTTGTAGTTGCTCGTACAATCATTTCATAGTACTAGATTAGCTAGGTATATAGAATTCCTATATTGAATATTCATTTATATAAATACTTTAAATACTTAATTTAGCTTTAGTTTTAAATAGATCATATTCTAAATTACGAAAATATATATATTTTCATGTAATTAATCTATCATCTACTAGAATAATTTTATTTGTCAAGACTCCTCTAAAAATGACATTTTTTATTTTTTAATATTTTATAAGTATGAATGATTTTTTTGTCATTAATTTATTTACAACACATAAGATGCAATTGGTAGATTAAAATATCCCATACATAATGCATGGGTGTCAAACTAATTATGTAATCGTACACTTGTTAGTGATTAAATTAAGTTTTTATTTTTAATTGATTCTTAGTAGCCAGGGTCGTATCTAGCCAAAGGCGGGTGGGGCAAATGCCCAAGGCCTCATATTTTAAATATTATGTAGATTTAAGTCCTTAAATTAAAGTACTAAATAAATTTAAAAAATACATATGAGAATAGTAGGAATGAGATATTAATGGCAAAGATAATAAATGTCTAACAAATGCAATCAATCAAAAAGATTTACATGAAACTTCTTCCAAACCTAAATGATAACTTTTGCATTTACTAATCCAAAAACTCTTCAAATACTCTTTAAAATTTCAAGAAAAAAGGGGAAAATTTCCCTATTTATATGAATAACAAGGGAATTTATAAGGTATATATATATATATATATATATATATATATATATATATATATATATATATATATATATATATATATATATATATATATATATATATATATATATATATATATATTTATATATATAATATATATATATATATATATATATATATATATATATATATATATATATATATATATATATATATATATATATATATATATATATATTTCAAACTAATTAGAAAAAGTAAAATTAATGGTTGTAGAAGATCCATAGAGGTTATAACTTGCAAAGAAAAAGGGCCCAAATGTGCTATTTCGCCCAGGTTCCAAAATATCTAGGGTCGACCCTGTTCAAATGGTGGGTTTTAATCTTCTACATAAAGATCCCTATTTTTAATCTTCTATATTAGGATCCCTATTTTGTGATTTTTAATTTCGTCCTATGTCACGTTAGTATTGTAGTTGAAATTGAATCATATATCAATGACTTGCTTATCACGTGGGCATGCCTTCATGGGGCTATATAAATAGCAACCAACCTAATAATAGAAATCACCACAAAATTATAAGTAAAAAGTATCAAGAAAGAAATAAGAAAATCAAAGATGAAAAATATGGGACTATGGGAGTACTTAAGTTTGTAGTCATATTTGCTTTTGTGATTATGGCTATCCAGCCCGAAACAACCCGGGCAGTAGACCCGTACCCGTTGTCCAATATAATGATGGAAGAAATTGCCACAGGCTGGTTTTGCCAATTTGTTATATCATCCTTTAAATTCTTATGCAATCCTGTAGCAATTCTTGGTATTGCATGTAGCTATCAGCTATTTATGAGAATTTTAAATATAATCCAACTATATAAATGATACTAAGTCTATATAATCCAACTATATAAATGTTGTTCTAAATCAAGAACTAAAAGTTGGATATTAAATAAAGGATGGAGCTATTAGCTATCATCGGTATATTTTATGGTATTGTTGCTATAGTTATTGTGTTAATAAATCGTATAAAATTATAGTATCATATATAACATATATATCTTATTAAAAGAATTGTAAAAATTCACATGTCATCTTCTCAAGAAATATATCAAATGTCAAATGTTTATAGGAGGCAATAAATTATCTAAAAATAGCAAGTTAGTATTTGAATAATACCCTTATTAAAAGTTACAACCAACTATTTATTTATTGAAAGATAATAGTTTTAAAAATATAAAAACACATCTGATTTATAACAAGATAGAAATTTATACAAATTTACATACTCTTACAAATAATAGACTAGATTTTCTATATATTATCAAATGAAAAAAAATAACTTCATTGGCCCTTATAATAAGGATAACATATTTATATCATTTAAATTATTCTTTATGAAGAAAAAACAATTGCATTGCTAGGCAATACTTTTCTTTGAAATTATGAAAACTAATAACCTACTTTGCATTATTTATAGAATCATAACTGCACATAAAAATCATACATATTATACTAAGAAATTTGAAAATTTTGAAGTGTCACAATTAAAAAATGTTTAATAAAAATAATTTATTTACTGGCTAATGAAACATAACATAACATTTAATCTTGATCAATATCTCAATCATTAAAGTATTTTGACTAGCAAATATTTATAACTAAATTGATTATATTAGAAAATACTCCCTCCGTTCCTTTTCGATCTTCCTATTTGGATTTTTCACTAAGATTAAGAAAAATAGAATCTTTGGTGGTTGTGGGTATTATTTTAATTATATAGTAGTGGGAAGTAATGATTGTATTGGAAGTATGAGAGAAAAAATAAGTAAATAATAGTGTAATGTAATGATTGTATTGGATGTATGAGAGAGAAAATAATTAAATAGTTGTGTGAAATAAGGAAAGTGGAGTTTTAAGGGTAAAAGTGGAATGAAAACTTTTCAAAAATGAAAAGTATTCTAAAGTGGAAAAACTTATGGAACTACCCGTTTTAGTAAGGTGGAAAAAACAAAAAGGAACGGAGGGAGTATAATGTATTACATAATATATTGCTTACAATTTCAAAAATTGCAGAGTTAGTTATACATATAGCCATCAAAATTGAGTTTTTGTACTGCATAATATGTTTAGCTTTATTTTTTAATATCATATGTTTGTATATGTCGATGCTAAAAAAGTCGTGCATTGCACGAGATTCTACGCTAGTATTATTATAATCTTATATTCTATGAGAATTTTAGATGTGTATGTTGTTATATTATTACCTTATTAGTGTTTTTGGTAAACCGTATTAATTGGTTTTTAGTGAATTGATTTGTGGTGTAAACTTATATGATATGTATCAAGTCATTTCCATAGTAATTAAAGTTCGATCGTAAAATAGTATTTTGATTTTTTGTAAAATAATAAGCAATATTGTACAAATAAATTTTTTTAGGCAATTCAAAACTCTAAATTGGTTGATCGTTTTTTTATTTATAAGTACAACAAATCATATCATACAATCTAATAAAAGAGCTGTAAAATGCCAAATGACGGCCTCATAATGTACGATGATTTGGCAAAAATCCATTGGCTACTCATTGCTTAAATGTATTAATGAATGTCAACTAATTTATGACTATATAATAAATTTGCTCTCTACAAAGCTTCTCTTACAAGATTAAATTTTTTTTTTTGAAATCTTACAAGATTAGTTAGTTTAGTTTATTATTACAAATTTTATGTATGTTTATACGTTTACACATCCGTGCATTGCACGGGCATATAAACTAGTTTTAATATAAAAAAACTTCTCCAGCCCCTTCTCTTCCTTTGCAACAATTTTCTTTTCCATACACCTAAAATTATTTTGTTATATTCTATAGAAATATTTGTCTTGTGATTGTAATTTGTCTATATATATTTTGTTATTTTGCAACAATTCAAAACTCTAGAAATATTTAATTTTAGTTCTTTATGTTGGTGCTATTCCTGAATTTAGATTCTGAATCCAACATTATTTAGATTGTAATTTGTCTTGTGATTCTCTCGGATCCATTGTTTTAAAACCAGGGGCGGATCAAAAAATTTATAAATTTTATGAAGACCCTGTAAAATTTCAAAAATTATAATAATTTTCTAACTATTTTGTATCGTTAAACACCTAAAATATACGATGTAATTTAATATTGAAGCCGCTAATATTTTGGGACCTTGTGTAGTCGAACATGTTGAACCTGCTTAGAACATCCTATATTTAAAACTTTAATCCATTATATTGGTATACCTTTAATGAAGTTTCATGGATCTGCAATTCTCTCAGGATTTATGTTTGGCTTGTGATTCCCATAAGTCACATACACTGATCCTCAAGACACAACAAAAGAATGTCCTCGTACTATTTAATTTGTACTAATGTTATTGCTTATGGTGTCGTGGTGTAGTTGGTTATCACGTCAGTCTAACACACTGAAGGTCTCTGGTTTGAGTCCGGGCGACGTCAACCTTCTTTTTTGTAAATTCCAAAAATCAGCTATTAGTTTTTTTTTTTTTAATTTAAATAATGAACTATTCTTCTGAAAGACCGTTCCTCAGAGAAAGGAGTGCGCAACCAAAATGAGTCCCTAAAGAGACAATCTCAAATAAAAAATTTATATTCTAATAATATATGCATGAGATGAGATATTGCAAAATCTTGGCTTTGCCCCTAAATGCAGGCCCGGATCTGTGGGAGGGCGAAGTGGGCTTGTGCCCAGGGCCCACTTTCAAAAGTTAGAAATCCCTTAAAATCCTAATTGCAAAACAAAATAATTGCTATACATAATAATTAAAAAGTTAAGAAAGTATTAAATATGGAAATTGAAAAGGGAGATTCTTGAAAAGAAGAAAGTATAATAATCAGTTATAGTAATAGCTGATAGTAATAAAATTGGGAATTTGAAAAGTCTTTACATTCCATTTTTAATTCATTATATTTATTTTACTATGCATAACTCATAATCATAATTCATAATTTATTAATTAATTTTAATTTTGGCAATTTTACTTTAATTTTATTTTATGTTTAATTCATACTTAATTAATGGTTATACCACCAATGAAATTTTGATTTCTAAACTAATATCTATATCACAATTAACCTATAATTTTTATTGATTAATTTGATTATTTTTTAGAATATTTTTTTATTTTAATTTTGTGTAATTGGCATGTTACCGTTAAATGAAATAATGTTAATGTTAATACTTTTGATTTAGTAATTTTTCAATGACAAAACTTTATGAGTATAAAAAGGTAACTTTTGAGTAGTCTTTAATTAAATTCCTTATATTGAGAATTATATGATTGAATTTCTTGATTTAAACACTATCATTATTGGTGATTTTGTATTGAAAAATGCTCTTAGAAATATTTTTTATTTAATTATATATTTATCCTTGATATGTACATTTTCTTATTACGACAATAAATATATAGTTTTTTTTATGTTTGTATAATAGTTTAGGGCCCATAAAATATATTTTGCCCCGGGCCCTTAAAAGCTCAGGACCGGCCCGTCTAAATGTAAACATGCCTCAAATATCTCTCAAGATATTACAAGTCTAATAATTAGTAGCTCTTTATGAGGAATGACACGGGTAATAATGATGACGGATATCATCTTATTTTTTTTAGAAAATATATTCTAATAAATTATTATTTGGGTAGTAGGTATTAGGTGATAATGAAAATTTTTAAACAAATACTTTTTGTGATCAAAGTTTCATTACCATAGGAATGATATGAAACTTTTAATAAAGTTTTATACTATAAATTATTTCTATTATCACCATTTAGTGGTCGTTTGGATTGAGAGTAAATATTTAAGGGGTAATAAAAGTCAAAGTAGGAATTTAAGGTTAGTTAAGTAGATGATTAAAGGAATTTGATTGATGGAGAGGTAGAAGAATGAATTAGAAGATAATGAAAAAATAGAAAAAATAAAATAAGTTCCCTTATTTTGGGGTATAAATTTACCCTAGGGGGAGGTGGAGGAATTCTTTATCTCCAAATGAGTGAAATCAAACTCTTTTTCTATTCATATTTTTTAATCTACTCTTATTTTACCTCTATCATAATTATTCAATAACTTCATTTGCATATCTAATTACCTTTGTTACATTAGTTTGACTTTTTTTACTACCTTAAATATTTACTCTCAATCTAAGCGGTCCCTTAGTGTCACTAAGACATTATATTGATTCTAATTTGTAGACACTAATTAAAGCAAATCTACTTCAATATGCACCAATATTCGAAGACAAGGATGCAAAAGCTATAGAAGAAGAATGATAATCGGTACGCTTTATTTTATTTTATTTATATTTATTCTTTACTAATTGCATTATTTTTTCTTATAAACTTGCATTACTAAGGATAGAATCAATGATGTCATGAGGATGAAGAATTAACGGCCCGTTTGGTTAGTGGTACTAGATGGTGGTAATGATAATGATTTATAGGGTAAAATTTCATCAAAACTTTCATATCATTCCTATGGTAATGAAATTTTGATCACAAAAAAGGTTTTTTGTTCACAAATTTTCATTACCACATAATTCCACCTCTCTCATTAGTAATACATTGGAATGAATTTTATGAACAAAATGAGATGATTGAAGGTTCTTTAGCATGGTCATCAAGGTAGCAAATAGATTTTTCAACCAAAATTACACTAACTTTTCATTCTTATTGCCATAGTTTACTACCATCTACCAAACGGGCCGTAAACACTTCATTATTTATGTAATTTTTATGTCCTATAAGGACTATTTTGTCCAATTGTATTGTAAGACTAATTTTTACAATGTTTTATATCTTTAAATAAGGCTATAAGTAATCAACAACCGACCTTAGCTCAGTTGGTAGAGCGGAAGACTGTAGTTGTTAAAACTGAAATCTTTAGGTCGCTGGTTCGATTCCGGCAGGTCGGATTCTTATTTGTTTTTTTAATTTCAATGCACCATATCCATATATTACTTTCTAATTCCTTGCATTCTGCCGACATTTATTCTTACAATATCAATTCAATATCATGTTGCAGCAGCTTCATTGATTCTATACAGATTTTTTGGGGGAAATTTATGGCATCTGTGAATCTTAATTTCCTAATGTTATATTTGGGAATAATGATTTCATTTGAAAATTTGAAATTGATTCAAATTCATTGTTTGGCAAATCAAAAATTTTCAAATTTAGATTTAGATTAAATTCCACCATTGTTTTTGAATTAGTTAAATTTGAGAATTTGATGATGACTATCTGAAACCTATCATTCAAAAATTCTTCATTTATGATTTCATAATTGAAATTCATAATTTGCAATGAAATACTTATTTCCAAACACTACCTTAGCTTAATAATGTCTTATTCTGAATTTGATTGTAGTATAATTAATTTCAAAATTACAATATAAAATCCTGATTAATTAGAATGTAGATGGACAAGGAGTTGAAGCTAAGGGTTGAAGTTAGACAAACTTTCCCTGTGTTGATGACAAGGAGTTTTTACCAATGCCACAACCCTACCTTCTTTAATTGCTGTGGAAAAAAAGTCTTCAGTGGAATTGAATAAGTTTTATATGAAAATTCCTCACTACAATACTACAGATATGGTTCATTAGGTTGTGACAATTCCTTAAATAATATCATAGTGGCTCACTCGTGGTGGACACAGGCCACCAGGAGTTAATAGCGTTAACTTGCTTATACAAGAACTAACCTTAGTTTTGTTTATTAACCCTTAGACTATTTTTGCGTGTATGGTATTAAATAGTCCAATCAAGTGTATCTCGCTCATAAAAAAACTATAGACAGAGTTTGGGGAGAGAAGGAAGCCGGAAACTCATACCCATAAAAGAGAGCACGGCTAAAGAAGTCCCTCAGCTTGAGTAAGATAAAATTTAGTATCTGCATGGGAAAGATAAATTAAATGCCTATAAATACAATAAATAAGTATAAAATGTTAAAAAATACAAATGAAAACAATATACTAATAATAAAAAAAATAATATAAACGAGAAAAGCAAGTGCACAAGAATACCAATAAGTAATCTAACAGGAAATCAGTAGTCTAAAACATGGATATGACGCCTCCAACTACTCCTATCCCTAGTTTAGTCTTTAGAGAGGTTTAACTCATGCAAGTCAACTTTTATTTGCCCATCCCAAGTTCTCTTGGGTCGTCCTCGACTCCTCTTACTCTCTACTATAATGCTCTCTACCCTCCTCACAAGGACGTCAAAAGTCTTTCTCTGCACATGTTCAAACCACCTCAATTTGCTTTCGTACATTTTACAAGAAATAGGGGCTAGCCCTAGTTTGTTCCTAAACTCTTGGTTCCTAGTTCGATCTTTCAATGTGTGCTCGCACATAGAAAAACTATGGACAGAGTTTGGGGAGAGAAGGACGGCGGAAATTCATACCCATAAAACACAGCGCGACCAAAAGAGTCCTTCGGCTCGAGAAAGATAAAGAGAAGTATTTGCATGGGAAAGATAAATTAAATGCCAATAAATAAGTATAAACAGTTAAAAAATACAAATAAAAATAATAATACTAATAATAAAAAAATATCAACGAGAAAAGCAAGAACACAAGGACACTAATAAGTAATCTAATAGGAGATCAGTAGTCTAAAACATGGATATTGCACCTCCAAGTAGCCCTATCCCAAGTCAAGTCATTAGAGAGATTTAACTCACGCAAGTGAACTTTATTTGCTCATCTCAAGTTCTCATGGGTCTTCTTCAACTCCTTTTACGCTCTACTATAATGCATATACCCTCCTCACTAGGGCGTTGATCCTTCCATGCGCCCACACATCCACCTCAGCATACGTATTTTGGTAACTTTAATCTTATGTTCAAAAATATTCTTTAGAGGCCAACATTCGGTCCCATATAGCAAAGCAAGTCTGATTGTCATCCGGATCACATAGCACCACGATGGCTGCTCGGCACTTGAGCCAACCCGCTTATATACGATGATTTACATCTCCACTAATCTCCCCATCCCTTTTAAAAACTGATTCCAATTACTTATACTTAATCGTATGAACTAATCAAACCAACCAAAAACTTAAACTAAGAAATCCGAACTACTAGTGGTTTGCCAAATTGGCCCTTGTTTATGAGAAGGCAACGAAAGCTAGTACTTCATGATCGAGACTACGAGTACATGTGTCATAATTTCTTCTTTAGTCACCCACTTTAGTGATGGAGAATTAAGGGCCCAAATTCATTTATATTCATCTCTGACAAGTAATTTGTGATCCTCGAAAAATCAACGTGATTTTCGTTGTTTCGTTTCGCATGCTTGGTTAACGTTGGTGTAAGATGTAGGATTTCGGATATTTGCAGGCGCCTATCTTCGAAGATCCTACTTGAGCCGAAGGACTCTTTTGACCGCCCTCTCCTTATAGGTATGAGACGCCGTCGATCTTCATTCCCCAGACCCTAACTATAGATTTATCTATGTGCGGGAAATATTGAGTATGATGATGGATTTCTAGGAGTTGCTCGTACAATCATTTCATAGTCCTAGATTAGCTAGGTATATAGAATTCCTATATTGAATATTGATTTATATAAATACTTTAAATACTTAATTTAGCTTTAGTTTTAAATAGATCATATTCTAAATTACGAAAATATATATTGTCATGTAATTAATATATCATCTACTAGAATAATTTTATTTGTCAAGACTCCTCTAAAAATGACATTTTTTAACTTTAATATTTTTATAAGTATGTATGATTTTTTATGTCATTAATTAATTTACAACACATAAGATGCAATTGGTAGATTAAAATATCCCATGCATAATGCATGGGTGTCAAACTAATTTTATGTAATCGTACACTTGTTAGTGATTAAATTAAGTATTTATTTTTAATTGATTCATAGTAGCCAGGGCCGTATCTAGCCAAGGGCGGGTGGGGCAAATGCCCAGGACCTCATATTTTAAAATCATGTAGATTTAAGTCATTAAATTAAAACACTAAATAACTTTTAAAAATGGATATGAGAATAGAAGGAATGGGATATTAATGGCAAAGATACATATATATATATATATATATATATATATATATATATATATATATATATATATATATATATATATATATATATATATATATATATATATATATATATATATATATATTATATATACTATATTATATATATATATATATATATATATATATATATATATATATATATATATATATATATATATATATATATATATGTCTGACAAATGCAATCAATCAAAAGATTACATGAACCTTCTTCCGAACCTAAATGATAAACTTTTGCATTTACTAATTCCAAAAACTCTTCAAATACTGTTTATATTTTCAAGAAAAAGGTGGAAAATTTCCCCTATTATCTGAATAACAAAGGAATTTATAGGGTATATTTCAATTGATTAGAAGATGGGATGAATTTGAGCATTGTTGAAAATTAAGTTTTTTCTATCATTCTCTTGTACCTAAAGCTTTATATTCAAATGATGGGTTTTAATCTTCTACATAAGGGTCCTTATTTTTAATCTTTTATATAAAGGTCCCTGTTTTGTGATTTTTAATCTCGCTATATGTCACGTTAGTAATTTTGTAGTTGAAATTGAATCATATATCAATGACTTGCTTACCACGTGGGCATGCCTTGATGGGGCTATATAAATAGCAACCAACTTAATAATAAAAATCACCACAAAATAATAAGTAAAAAGTATTAAGAAAGAAATAAGAAAATCAAAGATGAAAAACATGGGAGTAGTTAAGTTTGTAGTCATATTTGCCTTTGTGATTATGGGTATCCAGCCCGAAACAGCCCGGGCAGCAGGCCCGTACCCGTTGTCCAACATAATGCTGGAAGAAATTGGCATTGCCTTACAGTGTGTAGGAAATGCCCAGCCATGTGGGCCTGCTTATCCATGTTGTCCAGGCTGCTTTTGCCGATTTATTTGGTCATCCATTAAATTCATATGCTATCCTGACCCAAGTGTTATTGGTATTCCATGCAAATAATGATACTAAGTCTATATAATCCAACTTTTTAAATGTTGTTCTAGATCAACAACTAAAAGTTGGATATTAAATAAAGGATGGAGCTATGAGCTATCATCGCTATATTTTTATGGTATTGTTGTTGTTATTGTTATTGTGTTAATAAATCTTATAAATTATATGTTATTATAATCTTATATTGTTATATTATTACCTTATTAAAGTTTTTGGTAAATCGTATTGATTTGATTTTACTGAACTGATTTGTGGTGTAAACTTATATATGTATCAAGTAACAATTAGATGAAACGATCGAACTTTTTTATACATAAGTACAACAAATTTTAATATAAAAAAATTAGATGACACGATCACGTATTAGCAATCGAACGACGAGTTTCAACCACTAACACCACCAAGATCGAAATATGTGAAGTCTTGTGAAACAAATTACGCAAACTACAAACTCGATGTTTGTAAGAGATAAAATGCAATAATAAACAACACAAAATATTTACGAGGTTCACCAAATTTTGGCTACGTCCTCCAGTGTAGTATCTCTTATATTATTATAATTTGAGAAATTACAATTAGACAGCGCTGTTTCTGAGATTTCAGTGGCCCGGGGCAAAGATATAAATTGAGGCCCTATTTCACATGAAATACCAAAAAAATTTGAAATTTTTGGGTGCAAAAAAAAGATAAAAAAAGACATTTTATTACGATTGAAATAAAAGTCTAAACGTTCACATGAGGCAATTTGAACAATTGCACTCCAAATAATATCTCAAATCTGAAATTCTGAAAATACAGTACATGTTATACACTAGTATCGTTAGGAAAATCAATTTATCAAACAAATAAAAATATAATTACCAAGGATTCATCTGATTTATCAATTCTGCTCAATGCCTCAAACAAATAGGAAAATACAGTACCAAACTCAACCAATTAATCGGCACTCAATTAACATAACCATTAGCACTCAATTGAATCCTGCCTCAAAATCACATTGAGAAATGTATATAAGTAATTAACATAACCATTAGTACTCAATTGAATGAAATTATAAATCAACAAAGAAAAGAAATACCTAGAAACTCATATTTATCGGCACTCAATTGAGAAATGTATATAAGTAACAATTAACATAACCATTAGCATATTTATCGGCACCTTCAATGGAGGAGCAAAAAACCCAATTGCTAAATTAGACGAGATACTTTGATGAATTAAGGAGTATATGCAAGTATTATACTCTCTCCGTCCTATTAGTTTTGTCCACTATTCCATTTTGGGTAATCCCTCTTTAATTGTCCACTTTCCTTTTTTGGCAAAACTTTTTACCTAAATACCCCCAACTACCCCAACTTATATTATTTAATAATACCCCACCTACCACCTTTTCAATTATTATATTAACTTAAAATACCCCACTACCTCCTTTTCAATTATTATATTCACTTAAAATACCCCACTACCACCTTTTTCAATTATTATAATCAATAAAAATACCCCACTACTATTTTTCCTTATTTTGCGTGCCCACTACAAAGTGGACAAAACTAATGGGACGAAGGGAGTATATAATTAGGCAAAATCCCGTTGAAAATTGATGAGCAAAATTACCGTTTTTGATGTTTTCCTCTTCAATTGAATCTCGAAAGGCGAAACAACCCCAAGCCCAATTCATTTGACTGAAATTTGTATACAAATACATCTTGGGGATTAGATTGAAGATTGAACGTTTTTTTTTGGAGAAATCAAATTACTTTGGAAAGATCTAGAAATTATGACTGAAATTAGGGGAAAGAAGTTGAGGAAATTTTCTGAAACTGAATATTAGGAAAGTTGAGAAGGAGGACAAAGGTTTTTCGATTAAAGTTTTTTATTTTTTTTAATTCTATTTAGGGCCTATCTAGAAATAGCAACGTGGGCTTTTTTTTTGGGGCCCAGGGCGGTTGCCCCAGTTGCCCTGGGCCAGCGACGGGCCTGATTAGAGAAGAGATGAAGCTAAGTGTTTGGCTTGGGGTATTTTGTGGGATCTTTGTGGATTGATTTTAGTGAATATATATGCTCACTATTTATATAGTGGTGTCTTAATTTAATAAGTAATATGGAATAAATGCTAAGAGTCAAACAAGATGAAATATAGCTCCAAGAACATAATGGTTTGCGACAGAATCGAATGCCAACCTGCTATCAGCTACGTGCTCGTTCGAGCATTCTTAGGCTTGTTCGAGCACTAATTCCAGCAACCTTTTGTTAGTTGTTTATTCACATGCTCGTTCAATTCAGTGACCCTTCTTTGGAAGCCTCGTTCGAGCATCCTTTCCAGAGGTGACTCATGGCCTTCCAATTCTTCTCATTAACACTCATTAAGATGCTTCACTATACTCGATAACTTCCACCATAACACCCATGTTTAAGTCCATTCATCAACACACCATTTATTGTATGCATTGATCATCATCTTAAACTTCATATTAAGTCACACACTTATTTTACCCATGGGATTCCTTCACACACTAATTTACAAGATTAATTTGGTGCACTCAAGTCACACCAATAAATCATAACATTAGATTTGAATCAAATTCCATCAATTAAATTTGAGAATTTAGATTTGAATTAAATTCTATCAATTAAATTTGAGAATTTGAGGATGACTATCCAAAACTTGTCATTCTCAAATTCTGTATTTATGATTCATAAATGAAATTTATAATTTGAAATGAAATACTTGTTTCCAAACACTACCTTAACAAAGGTCTTATTCTGAATTTGACTGTACCGTAATTAATTTCATAATTACAATATAAAATCCTGATTAATTAGAATGTAGATGGACAAGGAGTTGAAGCTGTGGGTTGAATTTAGACAAACTTTCCCTGTGTTGATGACAAGGAGTTTTTACCAATGCCACAACCCTACCTTCTTTAATTGCAGTGAAAATCAGTATTCAGTGGAATTGAATAAGTTTTATATGAAAATTTCTCACTACAATACTACAGATATCGTTTGTGCATATTAGGCCGTGACAATTCGTTAAATGATCTCATAGTGGCTCACTCGTGGTGGACACAGGCCACCAGGGGTCAAGAGCGTTAACTTGCTTATACAAGAACTAACCTTAGTTTTGTTTATTAACCCTTAGATTATTTTTGCGTCTCTGGTATAAATAGTCCAATCAAGTGTATCCCACTTATAAAAAAACTATAGACATGGTTTGGGGAGAGAAGGACGGCTGAAACTCATAACCATAAAAACTATGGACAGAGTTTGGGGAGAGAAGGAGGGCGAAAATTCATACCCATAAAAGAGAGCGTGACCAAAGGAGTCCCCCATTTTGAGAAAGATAAAGAGAAGTATTTGCATGGAAAAGATAAATTAAATGCCTATAAATACAATAAATAAGTAAAACAGTTAAAAAATACAAATGAAAACAATAATACTGATAATAAAAAAAATCAACAAGAAAAGCAAGAGCACAAGAACACTAATAAGCAATCTAAGAGGAGATCAGTAGTTTAAAACCTGGCTATTGCGCCTCCAACTAGCCCTATCCTTAGTCAAGTCCTTAGAGAGACTTAACTCATGCAAGTGAATTTTATCTGCTCATCTCAAGTTCTCATGGGTAAGGATGGTCACGGGTCCAGGACCCTGTTGGACCTGCCCCATACCCGCCCCTTTTTTAAGGGTCTGAGTCTTATTTTTTGAGACTCATCGGATCCTGGTCGGATCTGGATCTAAAAATAATTGGTGGGTCTGGGTCCGGGGCCAATATCTGGACCTTGGACCCGTCCCTCGGACCCTTATAAATATTTAATTGTCTATTTTTATTTGTCTTCTACGTATGAATTTTGCCCCCGACACTTATTATTTTCATATAATCATAATATATATTAATAATATATATGCTAATTGCTAAGTGCTAAGTGCAAACCCAATTATCCTTATTCATGGATTCGAACTAGTGTTTTTAATAGAATTTAAGCGTATATGGGTAACGCTATGCGAGTATAAATGTTAAATTAGTATTAAATATTTGTAAAATACGATAATAACTCTCTTAAAAATATACGAAAAATATAATGACTTACATATATTTTCAATTTGACAAATCAAAGAGTCTTTTTTAGACCCACTAAGGACCTTAGACCCATCAGATTCGAAAGGCCTGGGTCCAGGTCTTAAATTTTGGACCCTTAGAGGCCCGGATCCGAGTTTGGATCTCAAAAATTTAAAAGGGTCCGGGTCCGGGTCTGGTTGGACGCGCTCCAGACCCGCCCCATGACCATCCCTACTCATGGGGCTTCTTCAACTCCTCTTACGCTCTACTATAATGCTTTTTACCCTTTTCACAGGAGCGTTGTAAGTAGAGGTGTTTATTGGGGCGGGTCGACCCAATGGGTCAAGGGTCGGGTCACATTTTAACGGGTCATTAGCGGGTCGGGCCAATAATGGGGCGGGTCATTAACGGGCCTTGGTGTAAAGGGTCGGGCCGGGCCGGGTCGGATAATTATAAGTATTAATTCCGGAAAAAAATTTACCACTTTTTTTAAATTTTTTTAAATGATATTATTATATACATAAGTGGGTCGACCCAACGGGCCATAAAGTATAATAAAAAAACCTATTCTATGAACTTTTTAAAAAAGGGTCAAAGTGGGTCGAATTTAAATAGGCTTGACCCGCCCCGGCCCGTTTATCATTTGACATGACCCGCCCTTAAATTTTGACCCGACCCGACCCGTTGAACACCTCTAGTTGTAAGTCGTTCTCTGCACATGTCCAAACCACCTTCAATGTGTGCCCACACATCCACCTTAGCATACATATTTTGGTAACTTTCCTCTTATGTTCAAAAATCTTCTTTAGAGGCCAACATTCGAACCCATAAAGCAAAGCAAGTCTGATTGCCATCCGGTTAAATTTTCCTTTTAACTTGCTTGGGAATTTCCTATCACATAGCACCGTGGTGGCTGCTCGCCACTTGAGCCAACCTGCCTGTATACGATGATTTACATGTTTTGCCAAATTGGCCCTTGTTTATGAGAAGGCAACGAAAGCTAGTACTTCATGATCGAGACTACGAGTACATGTGTCATAATTTCTTCTTTAGTGATGGAGAATTAAGGGCCCAAATTCATTTATATTCATCTATCGTTCTGATGATAAGTAATATGTGATCCTCGAAAAAGCAACGTGATTTTGGTTGATTCAATTCCCATCTTAGTTATTACATTTTCTAGTAGTTGCTCGTACAATCATTTCATATAGTCCTAGCTTGGCCGAGTTTAGTATCTACCTCTTTATAATACTTATATTTTCCCAATAATTGAATAGAGTATTTAAAAATAGAGAAAGTACATACAAAATTCATTATTTTTGATGACATTATTGTGATTATATATATTTTTTACCTGCAAAATATTTAAAATAAAAAGACAAATATTTAACAAAACAACAAATAATTATCTCCATTAATATATCGATCAGGTAATATTCATAGTAAACATAGTAAAAATTATACATTGCCATAAATATATATCTATATATATATAATATTCAAAGACAATACTAGTATAGAAATTCGTGGTATTTATTAGTATAAAATATATAAAAAAAAACTTTAAAAAATAATGCAAGTCTATTTTATCGTGATTAAATTTATTGAATATATGAATTTTATAAAAAAAATATATTAAATACTATTTTTTAAAGTTATTTACTTTATTTTCAAATAAATCACTTTTCATTCAATTAAATATATGAAATTCTAGGTTAGCTAGGTATATGGAATTCCTATATTGAATATTGATTTATATAAATATAAATAGTTTAATTACTTAATTTAGCTTTAGTTTTAAAAAATCATAAATATCATCCACTAAAATAATTTCATTTGTAAAAATAATAATTTTTATTTTTTAATATTTTTATTAGTATGTATGATTTTTTTATCATTAATTTTGTAGATCAAAATATCCCTTGCATAATGCATGGGTGTCAAACTAATTTTATGTAATCGTACACTTGTTAGTGATTAAATTTATTTTTGTAATTAATTGTTAATAGCAAACGTCATGTCACATTGAAATAGAGTAATAATTTTGTAATTGAAATCTAATCATATATCATAATATCAATGACTTGCTTATCACGTGGCCATGCCTTCATGGGGCTATATAAATAGCAACCAACTTAATAATAAAAATCACCACAAAATTGTAAGTAAAAAGTATCAAGAAAGAAATAAGAAAATCAAAGATGAAAAATATGGGAGTAGTTAAGTTTGTAGTCATATTTGCCCTTGTGATTATGGGTATCCAGCCCGAAACAGCCCGAGCAGCTGACCCGTATTACCCGTTGTCCAACATAATGCTGGAAGAAATTGGCAATCCCTTACAGTGTGTAGGATATGGGCAGCCATGTGGGCCTGCTTATCCGTGTTGTGGAAAGTGTTGGTGCTCTTTTGTTGCATCATCCTTTAAATTCTTATGCACTAATCCACATTTTTCATGTAGCTATTAAAGCAATAAATCATACTAAAACTACTATAAATCCAACTATATAAATGTTGTTCTACATCAAGAACTAAAAGTTGGATATTAAATAAAGTATGTAGCCAGCCATGAGCTATATATCATCGGTATGTTTATTTTGTTGTATTGTAGTTGTTATTGTTATTGTGTTAATAAATCGTATAAATATATTATGAGAATTTTAAATGTGTGCGTTGTTATTGTTATTACCTTATTAGTGTTTTTGGTAAACGGTACTAATTGGTTTTTATTGAACTGATTTGTGGTGTAAACTTATATGATGTGTATATTATAAAGTCATTTTCATGCTAATTAAAGTTCGATCATAAAAAGTATTTGATTCTTAAAAATTTTATAATGAAAAGGAGATATTTAAAGGAGGATATCACAACTATGGAATGACTGTCATAATTATGTCTATCATTTGATTTTTAAAAAGTTTTGCCTAACCAATTTCTGATTTAATTGTTGTACATGTATTGTAATATATAAATAGAAAAAAAATTTAGTTTCCTAATAAGATAAATCACATGATTTATTATGAGAAATTTTAGTGAATAATATGAATATAGGTTTACATACTACCAATATAAGATTTATTATGAAAAGTTTACGGTGTTTATTCTTAGCTAGTCAAAAAAATGTGCAAGTAAATTAAATAATAATTTTTTTAATTAGTTTAACATCTATACATCGTTCAAATTATAAGGGAATATTCTTTGCAAAATAACAAGCAATATTATACAAATAAATTTTCTTTAGGCAATTCAAAAATCTAAGTTGATCGATCGTTTTTTAATTTTTAAGTACAACAATCTTAATATATACAAAAAATGCCCAGCCCCTTCCCTTCCTTTCGAACTATTTTCTTTTACATACACTTAAAATTATTTTTTCCAAAATTTATGTACTGAGTCTAACACACTGTAATTGCCAATGGTGTCGTGGTGTAGTTGGTTATCACGTCAGTCTAACACACTGAAGGTCTCCGGTTCGAGTCCGGGCGACGCCAATATTCTTTTAATTTGAAAATTCCAAAAATCAGCTATTAGTGTTTTTTTTTTTTTATTATAAAATTGATCAGATATTAGTTTTTAGATATAGTATATGGTGGTGCAGTTAGAAGTTAGAACTCATTTCGTGTATCTGTATAGTATATTAGTACAGTGAACTATTCTTGTAAGATACCGTTTCTCAGACAGACGACCTCAACTAAAAAATTTATTCTTTAATAATACATGTATGAGATGAACTAATTAACTCATATATGAGGTACGTCACTTGATGAGACTGTCTCATACAACAATTTACATGTATGATATCTTATGAGCACAAATATTTTGAAATTCCCTGGCCACCTATGCAAAGTATTATCAAGTTTAACAAAATATAAATAAAAATATATATGTACATATTCAAATTTTAAGTATTTAGTTTCATGTTTAATAATCAATATAGTTTAAGGAAGAAATAAATAATACTCCATTTTTTTATTTCACCTAATATATTTTATCAGACCTTTTAATTCAAAGGCCTTGCTTATTGTAGACAATTAGACATGCCTCAAAGATCTCTCTGGATATTACAAGTCTATAAATTAGTAGTTCTCATAGGCAGACCTATATGGTAACTATTAGGCCGTGACAATTCGTCACATAATCTCACCGTGGCCCACTCGTGGGGTCACGGGACACCCGTGGGCTCGGGCCCGCAAACCCACGGGTCAAGAGCGCTGACTTGCACATACACTCGGTGAGGTTCATTGTTTCCCAAAACCATATGGCAATAAGAGGATTAGCTCACCAAGTATATATATGCAAGTCTACAACCCACTTTTTTATCGATGTGGGATCTTGTCTCACATGTGAAGTATTTCCAACACTCCCCCTCACATGTGAGCCACATCATACCAGGAACCACCTTCGGCTCTTGACACCATATTAGGCCGTGACAATTCGTCACATAATCTCACCTTGGCCCACTCGTGGGGTCATGGGACACCCGTGGGCTCGGGCCCGCAAACCCATGGGTCAAGAGCGCTGACTTGCACATACACTCGGCGGTTTTAGGGTTCTCTAGTGCCAGTGTGGAGGTTTTATTCAGATATAATAATAATTCCAAATTTTAAAAAAAAAAAAAAAAAAAAAAAAACACTCGGTGAGGTTCATTGTTTCCCAAAACCATATGGCAATAGGAGGATTACCTCACCAAGTATATATGCAAGTCTACAACCCACTTTTTTATCGATGTGGGATCTTGTCTCACATGTGAAGTATTTCCAACAGTAACCAGGGCCGTCGATTGGCAAGGGCAAAGTGGGCAACTGCCCAAGGGCCCGTGTTTTTTAGGGCCCAAAACGACTTATTTTTATGTATATAAGTGATATTAATTTGAATCAAATTTATACATAACTTACATTTTTTTGCTAAATAATATGAGTTTTTAGTGTTATTTTTTGTAAAGTAGATTAAATATTAACAATAAAAAACAAAAGATGTATTATATTATGCGTTATGTCTTAAGTTTTTAGGGACCCATTTTTATATTTTGCTCTGGGGCCTAAAAATGAACGAGACGGCCCCCTGATGGTAACAAAGGGTAGCACAGGCTACCCATGCTTTTCCTCTAAAAAAATTATTACTTTGTACTACTCCATTCCAATACTGCTCCCATAGCTGTACCCTACGGCTCTACGACTGACATAGATAAACAGGGACTTCAATGCCTATTGGCTATGAAGGAAGAAACAACACAAATGAATTCCTTTTACGTTATCAAGAATCAAAATCAAGTGGTCACATTTTGGTATTCTTCGTTGATTAATATACAGAATCAAATAGAAGTAGTGAATTAATAAATTCCGGCAAGGCGGCCACCTTCCCAGCTTTCGTTTTGCGTGCTGGTAGCCGGCTTTCGCCTGCATCCACTGGATCACCATTTTTCGGTTTTTATTGTAAGTTTATGTTTAAAATTTTGATCTCTCATTCAATTAATTTAGTATTTCATCACTTAAAAATAATTAAAATATTTAATATTTTTGTAGGCTTGTTCTTTTAATTATTTTAGGGTTTATCATTAGAGATTAGATAATCACACGTTTTATTTTATTTTACTGTTTTTTATTATTTTAAAAAAACAAAAAAATAAATTGTAAATTATTGGTAATTGATTTTCAATGAATTTTAATAAAATATGATAGCAAATATTTTAATTTAATTTTGATTTTAAAAATATTTTTTATAAGTTATGTATGATGTTAAATAATGTTATTTTAATAATTATTTAAACTTTATTAATCACTATAAGATGGTAAGTGAGCAAATTATTATCTTTTGTTTCCAAATTAAAAGTTAGCAAATTACTATTTCATAGAACAAATTTGCAAGTTGTAAGAATATATTATATTGCTAGTTTATTGTCAAACGTGTAAACAAATTATTAGCAAATTGTGGATAACATATTATATTATATATTTATTTTACAGAAATTTGGAAAAATTAGCATTGCAATTTTATTTGTCAAATGTGTGAGCAAAGAAAGTGAGAATAATTAGACTTTAATCTCATTGTAAATTGTAACATGTAATTTGTAGCAATGACATATTTTTGAAATGCTTATTTCATAAACAAAACTCTTGGCCATAATTTATTTCAACACGTTGGTGAATTATCATGGTGCTACCCATATTTTTTAATCCTGGATCCACCTATGGTAGCTCTTTATGAGGAATGACAAGGGTAATGATGATGACGGATATCATCTTCTTTTTTTTTATAAAAGTTATTCTAATGAATTATCATTTGGAGAGGTGGTATTATGTGGTAATGAAAATTTTTAAACGAAAATTTTTTTTTTTATCAAAGTTTCATTACCATAGGAATGATATGAAACTTTATTTTGATGAAATTTTACACTATAAATTATTCTCATTACAACCATTTAGTATCACTAACCAAACGGCCGTTAAGACATTATATTGATATATTATAAATTAATCTTATTAGTTCTAATTTGTAGACACTAAAGCAAATCTACTTCAATATGCACCAATTTTTGAAGACAAAGATGCAAAAGCTATAGAAGAAGAATGATAATGGGTATGTTTTATATTATTTTATTTATATTTATTCTTTACTAATTGCATTATTTTTGCTTAAATTATTTTTCTTATAAATTTGCATTAGGGTACTAAGGATAGATTCAATGATGTCATGAGGATGAAGAATTAAAGACTTCATCATTTATGTAATTTTTATGTTGCATAAGGACTATTTTGTCCAATTGTATTATAGGACTAATTTTTCCTTATTAAGTTTATTCAAAAGATATATTTTTTAGGTTGTATTTAAAAGACTATATTAATTTTTTTCATTAATGTAGTACTGATAAGAATATATCTAGATAATAATCAGAACTCCGTTGGAGGACTGAGAGTCCGAGTTGGAGCAAATTCAAAATATGTATAATTCGACTCTAAGTAAAGGGATTGAAAAAAATATCCGAGATTTATCTGGAGCCAAGCCGAAGGGTGATCAATCTAAGCCAAGTCCGTGTTATAAGCTTAATTGTATTAATTTAGAACTTTGTTATATTTTGAAACATTACGTAATTTGGAACTTTGTTGGTTCGTATGATTTTAAATTTGGTCGTTATATTTATACTATAAAAATCGATAGGTTTGATGAACATTTCATTTTATAACTTGAATCATAGAAAACATCATATATCTGGTCGCACAATTAGTATAATGTATTAGCAGATTCTTGTTAGTTGGAATTGTTTGAATAATTGTATTCGAATAGACAAAAATTGTATAAAAACAAAACATTTTGTTAATTTGGACCTAGATAATGGGTCTGGGTCCAAATTTTTAGACCATATAGATATTAGTCCAGATTTGGGTCAAATAAAAAAATAATATATGAATCTGAATCTAGCTGGACCAATTCAAATCCGGTTCATTTTCATCCCTAGACCCTAATCATAATAGTAAACAAATTGAATGAAAATGACCATTTGTAAAGCAAATCTAAACTAAAACCTACATTTTCCATTAAGAGCGATAGATTTATTTGATACTATGAATTACGATTTAGAAAGTTTAGCCGGTAAAAAAGGTCTTTAATAGATAATTTTTCATTTTCGGCAACAGATTGTCTCAATATCAATTTATTTTCGTAATGTAAAGCGATTGATCATAGTTTTTTATAGGCAGGATACACTGGGTACGATGATGATGGTATTACTTGTTTGACTAATTATCATTTTCTGCTTCATCAGCTGGGCTGAGGTCTTCTCTCAACTATTACATAAGCAATTGTCATTCCGGCTTAAATTCTCCCATATCCAGCGACCAATTCAACAAGAATGATTGAAAGTCGCTTAAATTTTTTGTTGAGTACGACATACTTTCTCTGGTTTGTAATAGTTGCTACATTTTTGTTTTTTACGTTATCCAATGAACGCTTTTAATCTTTAATATCTTTAATTTCATTTGATAAAAGATTCTAAAAAATTAATATTAAGAAAATACACAATAAGATGAATCAAACAAAATTCCACTTAACTATGTTTTACATCAAACACAGAGAGCTACATATCAAATAAGATCAATTGAAAAATAGTAGTTGCTACAGAAACTGTAGCAACTAATAAAATGCGGAGGAAGTAGTATCAGAGCCAGCGTGAGAAATAATGCCAAGTTGGAAAGAGTATCGACAAGAATGAAAAAAATAAATTAAAAAGAATTCCGACCTGCCGGAATCGAACCAGCGACCTAAAGATTTCAGTTGAACCAACTACAGTCTTCCGCTCTACCAACTGAGCTAAGGTCGGATGCTGATAATTTGTTATTCATAAAACATTAAGTTTTGAATATGGTTTTGATCAGTAATTACTAACTCGTGTAAAGTTTAATCCTCCTTTCCATATTTAATATTTATACCACTCTTTTTTCTTATTTGAATTATTTTTTTATAAAACTTTATTAGCATTTTTTTTTTTTTGAATTCCTAATAAAAGTAATTTAAAAGGAGATTAGTAGTTTAAAACATGGATATGGGGCTAGCGCCTCCAACTACCTCCATTTCTAGTCAGATCCTTATTAGAGAGATATAGCTCATGCAAGTCAACTTTTATTTGCTCATCTCAAGTTCTCCCCGATCTTTCCTCTATTTCTTTTACACTCTAGTATAATGCTTTCTACCCTCCTCACAAGGGCATCTAATTAAAGTCTTTCTCTGCACATGTCCAAACCACCTCAATCTATTTTCGCGCATTTTACAAGAAATAGGTGCTACTCCTAGTTTGTCCCCAAACTCTTGGTTCCTAATTCGATCCATCAATGTGTGCCCACACATCCACCTCATCATACGCATTTCTATAACTTCCATCTTATGTTCAAAAATCTTCTTTACAGGCCAACATTAATTCGGTCTCATATAGCAAAGCATGTTTGATTGCCGCCCGGTAAAATTTTCCTTTTAACTTGCTTTGGAATTTCATATCACATAACACCGCGATGGCTGCTCACCATTGAGACAACCCGTCTGTATACGATGATTTACATCTCCGTCAATCTCCCCATTCCTTTGAATGAACGATTCCAGATACTTGTACTTGATCATACGAACTAATCAAATCAACCAACAACTGAAGCTAAGAACTCTGAACTATTAGTGGTTTGCCAAATTGGCAAAGCCGACTCTTAGGGGGAGCACCATGCATGAGCTCCCGCTCAGGGGCCCCGATTTATGAAGGGCCTCATATATATGGTCAAAATTAAAATAAGGATTTTTTGTGTATTGTGTAGCAAAACTAAATGGATAGGGAGAATATTAAAAATTTAATGTATTCGCATTCAATCTATTTGTAAAAGATAATTATATAAATTGGCTATTAAATTTGTATTAATCAACTTGCATTAAATGATTAGGATATACTAGTATGAATTATTCTAGGTGAGCAATATAATCTCTCTTGATAATTTTAAATTTACTACTTTTATTATTAGTTCAATTAAGATAAGCGATAATAATGATTTAAAGTTTAAATTTAAAAGGATTGGCTATTTAATTTGAATTTATGATTGATAGTTGTTGGTTCCATGAAATTATAAAATTTATCAATGTTCAATTAAGATAAACGATAATAAATTAGAGTATTGATAAATAAATTTACTATTACCAAAATGTAAAAGAATGTAATTTTAGATTTTATGGGCCTATAATTTATATTTTACTCCGGGTTTCTAAAATGTCAAAAACAGCCTTTAAAATGACAGAGACGACCCTACAAATTGGCCCTTGTTTTAAGTAATTTGTGATCCTCGAAAAATCAACGTGATTTTGGTTGTTTCAATTCCCATCTTTATTATTGTTTCATTTTCTAGTAGTTGCTCGTACAATCATTTTCATAGTCCTGGCTTGGTGTAGTTTAGCATCTACCTCTTTATGCTACTTTCTTCATTCTATTATACTTAGTTACTTACCAATAATATTTATATTTTCTCAACAATTGAATACAAGTATTTAAAAATAGAGAAAGTATATACTAAATTCGTTATTTTCAATGACATGTCGTAATTAAATATATATTTTTTTAAGGAAAAGATAAATATTTAACAAAAACAAATAATTATCTCCATTATTATCAAGTCGATCAGGTAATATTCATAGTAAATTGAGTAAAAATATATTGTCATTATATATATATATATATATATATATATATATATATCTATATATATATATATCTATATATATATATATATATATATATATATATATATATATATATATATATATATATATATATATATATATATATAGATATATATATATATATATATATATATATATATATATATATATATATATATATATATCCATATATAATATTTAAAGCGATATTATACAATACTAGAATAGAAATCGTGGCATGCACGGAATTTTGGTATTAAATATGTATAAATATAACTTAAAAATAATGCAAGTCTATTTTATGGTGATTAATTTATTGAAATACATAGCTTTTATAAAAGAAATATTAAATACTGATTTTTTAAAATTTATTATCAAATTAATCACTTTTCATTCAAATTAATGTATGAAATTCTAGGTTAGGTATATAGAATTGCTATATCAATTTATATAAATATTTTACTTAATTCAACTTTAGTTTTAAAAAGATCATATTCTAAATTACGTAAATATTGTCATATAATCAATATCATCCACTAAAATAATTTCAATTGTCAAGACTCCTCTGAAAATGACAATTTTTATTTTTTAATTTTTTAATTAGTATGTATGCTTTTTTGTCATTAATTTATTTACGACACATACGATGCAATTCGTAGATTAAAATAACTCATGAATAATGCATGGGTGTCAAACTAATTTTATGTAATCGTATACTTGTTAGTGATTAAATTAAGTGTTTATTTTTATTTGATTCTTAGTAGTCAGGGTCGTATTTGGCCTAGGGTGGCACTACAAAATATGTTGCATATAGCTACACTTAAAAATGCACGTAGCCACACATACATGTGTGCCTAAAATATTTCCCCACACTTAAATAAGTGTGGCTATGGATGTGTGGGGAAATATTAGCCACACTTAATAAGTGTGGTTAATTCATAGCTCGATTACACTTATAAGTGTGGTAAAATGCATCTCTACTAACACTTATAAGTGTTGGTACATCTCCACACTTATAAGGTGAAATTGGTACTAGTGATTTTTTTTTCTATTATTGTTTCTACACATATAAGCGTGGGGAATAGAGTTATTAACTAATTGTAGCGCCAAATTTAATATTATTTTTTTTCTTATTAATTATTATATTGTCGTTAATTATTATTAATATATTAATATTATTAATTAAATTAATTATTATTAAACTCGAAAAAACAAAGATAACATGAATAATTCATTCTGAACAAAATTTATTATCATTAATAATAAAAAAAGAGTACCCAATAATAATGTTGCTATTCCAAAACAAAAAAACTAAAAAAAACTATCATTGTCATGAAATTACAATCAATTAGCTCGATCGATATACTTTTAAAGAAATACAATCAATGCTAAAAAAGTAACATAAATCATGCAATAATGCCATCATATATTTGATTTTATGTGCTTGTGTTTAGAACTTGTTGCGGCCGTATTTATTCCCTGCTAATAATGTTAGTACAAAGAAGAGTAATCCGACATTGGTCAAATTGTTTATGTCGTGCAGTAATAAATATACGAATGGAGACTTACTTGTTTTTCCATCTTCTGTAATCTAAACTTTAACATCTTGTCCAACATTTCTGCATTAGCTCTTTTTTTAGATTCATTTATTGCCTACAAAAAGAAAATAATTAAGATTTTAGGAAATAAGTTTAAGTACTTGATTTATGAAAAAAATGCAAAAAGTGATAAGAAGCCCATTTACAATGCCAGCTAGAAAGCAAAGTGACATGTCCTTTCTAATTTTGTAGTGGTGGGGCAAATGCCCAGGACCCCATATTTTAAAAATTATGTAGATTTAAGTCCTTAAATTAAAACACTTAAATAAATTTAAAAAATACATATGAGAATAATAGGAATGAGATATTAATGGCAAAGATAATAAATGTCTAACAAATGCAATCAATGAGAAAGATTTACATGAACCTTCTTCCAAACCTAAATGAAAACTTTTGCATTTACTAATTCCAAAAACTTTTCAATTACTCTTTAAATTTCAAGAAAAAAAGGGAAAATTTCTCTATTTATATGAATAACAAGGGAATTTATAAGGTATTTCAAACTAATTAGAAGATGGGATGTATTGGAGCATTGTTGAACGTTAACACTACAACATAATTTGCTTTTAGTTAGCGACATTTAATTTAAATGTCGCTATTTTTAATTTCTTATAGTGTATATAGAAGATTTAGTGACATTTATAAGACCCTTTAGCAGCATATAAAAAAGTCACACTAAAACTTTTAACGACATAGGATCTGGTGACATTTCTTACAAATGTCACTATAGACTATAGTGACAATTACATATGTCACTAAAGACTAAATTAAGTGTCGCTAAATCATTTTATGGTGGAACTAAAAATAAAAACTAATAATTATTACACTAAAAATATTAAAATCCAATGTCGCAAAAAACTAAATTTGTTGTAGTGTAAGTTTTTTCTCTCATTCTCTTGTACCTAAAGCTTTATATTCAAATTGTGAGTTTTAATCTTCTACATAAGGGTCCCTATTTTTAATCTTCTATATAAGGGTCACTGTTTTTAATCTCGCCCTAAGCCACTAAATACAGGCCTGTTAGTAGCAAATGTCATGTCACGTTGAAATAGAGTAGTAATTTTGTAATTGAAATTGAATCATATATCCAGGGTCGTATTTGACCCAGGGCAGGTGGGACAAACGCTCAGGGCCCCATATTTCAAAATTTCGGTAGGTTTAAATTTATACTTAAATATTTTTAAAAAAGTAAAAAAAATTAAAGAATTAAAAGTAATAGTGGAATATTATTAGCATGTAATGTTCACTATTCATTGAATTAAAAAGATTGCAATTTGGGAGAGTTTGGTACTCAGATTTAAGAATCTAGTCATATTGCTTCATCTTAATTTTACTTATGTTATTAACCAGTTTGTCTTGTATGACACCGTTTCACGGTGAGACTGTCTCATTGAAAAATTTGTGATAAATATTATAATAATGTTGCCATGAAAATATGCATCTTGTTGTGAATAAAGAAACAAAATGAATTCAACAAATAAAAAAATCACAAAGTGTTAATAGTATATAACGACAAAGTAATTTATCTTTTCGTGGATCCGATAAAAAACATTATGAGGGAAATTTTTTAGCTAGCGATACGGATAGGGCCCAATTTCTAATCTCGTCCATGGGCCACCAAAAATTCAGAAACGGGCCTGCATATATCAATGACTTGCTTATCACGTGGGCATGCCTTCATGGGGCTATATAAATAGCAACCAACTTAATAATAAAAATCACCACAAAATTATAGAAGTAAGTTTTAAGTATTAAGAAAGAAATAAGAAAATCGAAGATGAAAATCATGGAAGTAGTTAAGTTTGTAGTCATATTTGCCTTTGTGATTATGGGTATTCAGCCCGAAACAGCCCGGGCAGCAGGCCCGTACCCGTTGTCCAACATAATGCTGGAAGCAATTGGCAATCCCTTACAGTGTGTAAATTATGGGCAACCATGTGGGCCTGCTTATCCGTGTTGTGGAGGCTGCTATTGCAAATTTGAATTATCAAACTTTAAATTCTATTGCGAATATGCATATTATGATGGTGAATGTTATTAAATAATGATACTAAGTCTATATAATCTAACTATATAAATGTTGTTCTAAATCAAGAACTAAAAGTTGGATATTAAATAAAGGATGGAGCTATCAGCTATCATCGGTGTGTTTTATTGTATTGTTGTTGTTATTGTTATTAATTTGTCTTCTGATTCTCTCGGATCTATTGTTTTAAAACTTTAATCCACTGTTTAGATTGTAATTGTCTTGGTGTTTCTTCCACGGTTTAAAGCTTCGAAAATGGTGAAATAGTATGTAGTTTAGTTTAGCAGCTAGTCTTCTGAGAGACCGTTTTGAAAGACGCCTTTCAGGCCCAACCTATTAAAGCTTATATATCTACTTTTATTCTACATTTTCTTTATGAGCCAGTTCAAATAGAGATGTCTTTCATAAAGACCGTCTCTCACAAGAATTTGTGTTTAGTTTTAGAGGGAAAAATCTTATTTTCAATGGCTAAAAGCGTCGAAAAAAATAATTTTTTAGACGAAAATAAGCGTAATGCCATTTTTTACGACGCTTGCAAAGTGTCAAAAATATATTTTCCGACGCTTAAAACCCTCTAAGAAATCAATGTTTTTCCGTCGAAGTGGAAGTTTCATGGATCTGTAATTCTGTATTCTCTCAGGATTTATGTTTGGCTTGTGATTGGCATAAATCACATGGAAATCAATGTGTATATAGTACATTATACATTGATCCTCAAGACACAACAAAACAATGTACTCGACACCATCTAATTTGCATTACTGTTATTGTCAACGGTGTCGTGGTGTAGTTGGTTATCACGTCAGTCTAACACACTGAAGGTCTCCGGTTCGAGTCCGGGCGACGCCAAACTTCTTTTTGGTAAATTCAAAAATCAGCTATTAGCTTTTTTTTTTTTTTTTTTTTTTTTTTTTTTTTTTTTTTAATTTAAGTAATAAACTACTCTACTGAAAGACCATCCCTCAGACACTATATCATAATTTGCTTTTAGTGGGATATATTTACCGACATTTAATTTAAATGTCGCTATTTCAAATTTCTTTTAGCGTATATAGATGATTTAGTGACATTTATTACACCCTTTAGTAGCATATTAAAAAAATCACACTAAAGCTTTTAGCGACATAGGATCTAGTGACATTGCTCACAAATGCCACTATAGACTATAGTACAATTACATATGCCACTAAAGACCAAATTAAGTGTTGCTAAATCACTTTATGGTGGAACTTAAAATATAAATCAATAATAATTACACTAAAAATATGAATCAATGACATTTTTTTATGCCACTAAATTCAATGTCACAAAAGGATAAATTTGTTGTAGTGAGAGAGACATCATCATTATCATTATCCTACCCAATGTATACCGGTCATAGAAAACTATGGATAGGGTCTGGGAATGGAAGGACAGCAGCAACTCATACCCGTAAAGGAGAGCACGACCAAAAGGAGTCCATAGAGAGGCAATCTCAAATAAAAAGTTTATATTCTAATAATATATGCATGAGATGAGCTATATTTAACTCGTACTCTATATGAGGTACGTCACTTGATGAGACTCTCACATATAACAATTTATATGTTATGATATATTATGAGCACAAATATTTTGAAAATTTCCTGGCCACCTATGCAAAGTATTATCAAGTTTAACAAAATATAAATACAAAATATACGTACATATTCGTATTTAAGGTATTTAGTTTCATGTTTAATAATAGATCTATATAGTTTAAGGAGGAAATAAATAATATTTTTTTATTTCACCTAATATATTTTATCAGATCTTTTAAATTAATTTAAAGGCGTTGAGCAACTGCTTATTGTATACATGCCTCAAAAATCTCTCTGGATATTGCAAGTCTATAAATTAGTAGCTTTATATGAGCAGGGGCGAAGCCAGGATTTTAAATTAGGGGGGCCAAATTGTCGATGTAGTAGAATTTTTTTTTACTGTATAAAAACTAGAGGTGTTAGAAACAGACATGATGGCTCGAAATTTACACGGCATTGTAACCGAATCCGATCGATTTGATTCGACTTTAAAAATTTAAAATTATGTAAAAACAATATGGACACGAAATCCGATTTCAAGCCCACCCGAAACACTTAACCCGAAGTCAACGATGACCCGAACGAACACCATTAGACACTAGTTAATCTATGAAAATATTAAAATCATATAGACTGAATTAAACTTGAATCATTGCAAAAATTATATTTAAAAATAAATAGAGTTGAAGCTCCCCTATAATTATTATTTTTGAAAAGATTAAGTGTTTTTAGCTCTATATATTTGCTTAATAATTCTCCAAAAAAACACTATTAAAATTATGATCGAAAAATATAAACACACACTAAAAAAGATGAATGTTAGATTATGAAAGATAAATAGTTATGACATTATAGTATAAATCTATTAGTCTGTAAATAAATAATTGTTAAAGTGAAAATTCGATCCTTAACCTTAGATTACAAATGTGTTACTCCAACCATTGAGCTATAGTAATTTTTTTTATATTTTTACCCTCTTTAAAATATATATCATATTAGTAAGGGGGGCCAAAACCAAAATTACAAAGGCTCGCATTTTCGGCAAGGGGGGCCGGGCCTCCGCCGGCCCCCCATGTGGCTTCGCCCCTGTATATGAGGAATGACAAGGGTAATAATGATGACGATATTATCTTATTTTCTTTATAAAATTTATTCTAATGAATTATCATTTGGAGAGGAGGTATTAGATGGTAATGAAAATTTTTAAACAAAAAAACGTTTTTTTGATCAAAGTTTCATTACTATAGCAATGATATGAAACTTTTGTGAAATGTTACACTATAAATCATTCTCATTACCACCATTTAGTATCACTACCGTTAAGACATTATATTGATATATTATATATTAATCTTATTATTTCTAATTTGTAAAGCAAATTTACTTCAATATGCACTAATTTATTTTTAAAGACAAGGATGCAAAAGTTATAGAAGAAGAATGATAATGAGTATGTTTTATTTTATTAATTTATATTTCTTTGATAATTGCATTATTTTTGCTTATATTAGTTTTCTTATAAACTTGTGTTAGGGTACTAAGGATAGACTCGAAGCAAAGTCGGAATATGTATAATTCGACTCCGAGTGGAGGAATTGAAAAAAATATCCGAGATTTATCTAAAGCCTAGTCAGAGGGTGAATAATCTGAGCCGAGTCCTTGTTATAAGCTTCATTGTTTAACTTAGAACTTTGTTATATTTTGGAACATTACGTAATTTGGAACTTTGTCGGTTCGTGTGATTTTAAATCTGGTCATTGTATCTATACTTGAAAAATAGATAGATTTGATGAACATTTCGTTTTAATAACTTGAATGTTAGAAAACATCATATATTTGGTCGCGCAATTAGTTTAATGTATTAACAGATCCTTGATAGTTGGAAATGTTTGAATAATTGTATTCGAATAGACGAAAACTGTATAAAAACAAAACATTTTTTAGACCTAGATTATGGGTCTGGATCCAATAAGGGTATAGATCTGGGTTTAGCTGGGTTTAATTCAAACCCAGATCCGACTAATCTATATCCCAAGTCATGATAGTAAATAAATTGAATGAAAATGACCATTTGTAGAGCAAATCCAAACTAAAACATACATTTTCCATTAAGGGGGATAGATTTATTTGTCAATTTGGCCCCTCTAACTTGTTTATAAATGATAAATAATTTGCCTGTATACTGACAATTTGGCCCCCTTACCTCAAAATTCTAACTTCGCCCCTGATTACTGGTTTGACGAATTCCCATTTTCTGCTTCATCAGCTGGGCTGAGGTCTTGTCTCAACTATTACATATGCAATTGTCGTTCGGGCTTAATTAAATTCCCAGCATATCGCCATATTCAAAGATACCAATTTAATTACCAAGTTACTAGATAAATACCCGTGCTATATACGGAGAGTGCAAAAAATTGAGTTAATTTTATACTGTGTAATATTTGTTTTAATGATTATTTACTCTAAACATTATAAAGAAGGTTATTTGTTAGTTTTTTGAATAACTTTTATAGACAGATTGGAAATATTGCTAGAATATATTGTATAACGTGCAATCCAGTTGAATACTATCTATAAATATTGCTACAATATATTGTAATTGTCCAATTTGTATTCTATTAACTTAAATAAAATAATCACGCAGTCCTGGGAGAGTCCGTCTTAGAATAAGACGGCCTAATATTCCAGTCCTTCGCTCTTTCTCTCTTCTTTTTCATTTCTGGGTGTTTTTTTAATTTCACTCTCAAAGTATCAATTTTGACCTTAAAGATATCAATTTCAATTTAGGTAGAAATTGATCAGTTGAATGCCACAATTAATCACTTATAGGTTCAAATTTAAATTTACTTTAATTGATATTTTTAAGTAGTAATTTACGTTGAGATTGATACCTTTAAGGTCCAAATTGAAAAATGCCCAGAAAATGGAAAAAAAATGGAATTATGGAGGGCGCGTGTGCAATGGGCCGGCCCAGTTGTGATCTTAGAATAGGACGGTCTTACGCAAAACGAAAGTTTTCTGTAAAATAATTTGTATTCTGTTAACGATAATAGAACAGCTTTGCATAATTGTTTGTAAGTCTTCAATGTATAACGTGCAATCCAGTTGAATAATATATATAAATATTGCTATAATATATTGTAATTGTCCAATTTGTATTCTATTAATTTAAATAAATTCAATTGATTTAGGAAATTATTTTCACAAAATATTTAGCTACAATTCAGAGAAAATGGGTTGGAAACGAATGAAGGATAGACTGACATGTGTCAGTCTCGTTTCTTCATTAGTATTTTTTATAGAATAAATAGATAGATTGGCATATAATTTTAATTTCCACCGTCAAGGATTTAATGCTCAATAAATAAAGTTTTAATTCCAATTAAATGGGTAAGGTTGCAGATAATATTTAATCAATAAAAAACAACCATTAGTTAGAAAGTTAAGATTGAGTACACTGTAATGATATGTTATATAATCTAACATGTCCTCTCATACGAGAGCCCTTTGGGCTAGAAGTGTGGATGCAACACAGATCCTTTTTATATCAGGTGTCAAATATTCCACTTTAAATGAGAGATGGTTGAGACTCGAACCTGTGACCTCTTGTCACCCTGGCTTCTGATACAATGTTAAGGAACAACTCAATCAAAAGTTTAAACTTATGGTTGAGGCCTCATAATATATTATATACTCTAACAGAATGATTAAATGTCTGAATGTTTAATACAAATTAATAGCTTGAAATTCTTATAAACAACACATCTTCAGGTATGCTTAAATTTTTTGTTGCATACGATATAGTATCAAAGTCAGCGTGACAAATGGAAATAGCAAGTTTGAATCTAAAACAAGAATTCAGAATGCAGAAGTAAATTGAAAAGAGTTATCGATAAGCTACAAAAAAATAATGAAATCCGACCTGCCGGAATCGAACCAGCGACCTAAAGATTTCAGTTGAACCAACTACAGTCTTCCGCTCTACCAACTGAGCTAAGGTCGGATGTTGATATATTGTTATTAACAAAACATTAAGTCATTAATATAATTTTGATCAGGGAATATAAAGCAATTACTAATTCGTATAAAGTTTGATCCTCCTTAATCCTTTCAATATTTATACCACTCGTTTTTCTTAATCAAATTATATTTTAGAAAATTATATTAGCAGTTTTTTGAATACCAAATAAAAATTAAATAATATATCAAAATTATATTTCTATTAAGATTTTATCCAACTAAGTACCTCATATAAATTCAATTTTTTTTATTGTTTGATACTTTTATAAATTTTGTTATTTTAATACAAGGATCCCGCATGGTTTCATTTACATGAAAAAGTGACAATGAGAATATGCCTTAATAAAGACGTTACTTTAATCACTTAATTGAATATGCCTTAATTAGCTTGTACTTTGGAAGAGGATATTTAGAATGAAGTCAGTAGCTGGACTCAACCAAGCGCACGATCGAGGAGTCCCTGGCTCGATCGAGCAGAGGCAAAAAGAGTAGACAATGAGCTTTTTGCAGTGAGTTCTAATTTGAACACTGTTGAGGCTCATTCGAGCATTGTGCCTCAAATTCTTTTTCGGCCAATTTGCCCGAAAGACATTGAAAGGTTTTGTAATGCTTATTGTTGTTTATTGTCATACTTATTATGATGATTATTGTTGATGATTATTGTACGTGGTTTAATGAGGATTAATGTGTGGTTCTAGAATGAGGTACTCCTTTCCTATAAAAAATACATCATTCATAGAACAAATCTTCACAAAGGCACAAACTTGTGAGATGGATAAAACTTCATTGAATTTGTATATTATACCTAATGTAATAAAGATATATAACGTTGTA
Source organism: Amaranthus palmeri (assembly GCA_019776075.1). NCBI lineage: Eukaryota > Viridiplantae > Streptophyta > Magnoliopsida > Caryophyllales > Amaranthaceae > Amaranthus > Amaranthus palmeri. The sequence goes on from JAAKBH010000148.1 coordinate 201,418, forward strand.
ATTATACAACTTTTGAAAATTTTGCTAAAACAACTTGTTATAGGGATTTAATTGTTACAAATGATCTTAATATTGTAGTAATTATTTTTGTTTAATTTTATGTAGCTTTTAAATTCTATTTGTAAAGTTAATGCCACATAAACGCAATACCTACAATATTTCACTATCAAGAGACAAGAGTTCTATAAACATGACATTTGTCATTTAGCAACTCTTTTTGTAATTGTATGATGTATTAAAAAATATTATAATCTTTAATTTTTTATTTAAAGTATAACAATAAAAATTCAATTGTAATTGATAACTCATTAACCTATAATTAACTTTTAAAAATATATCTAGAGTAATAAAGATATATAATGTAATTATACAATTCACAAAGGCCAAGTAGTAACTCTAAGTCAGTAAGGTATGAACTAAATTTAGAAAAAAAATTTAATCTCTTTAGGGAGGGTGAAGAAATTGGGGTATCATATCCATATGATGGATGGGTGGATAATAATCACTAGGGGGCTCTCTGATGTGCAAATTTTATTTTAACCGCAAGCGCACGGTGTATGTGTAGTCGCGGGTCGAATTTAACACAAGGAAGCTAAGACAAGAAACTTGGTAATTTCGATTGATTAAATTGTATTACAAGTGTTATATAATGCAAACAAATTACAAACGGGAATTTGTTTCAAACCCCTTTTAAGATGACAAAAATGAAATTACAACTCAATATTACAATACAAAAGAAAGTGAAGATAAGTTTGTAACACCAAAAGTTACCCGGAAACTTGATACAAGTTGTAGGCGTGTGATCACTTTCCTTTTGTGATATTTCCCCCACAACGGTACTTGGGTTTGCAATTGGAAATTCACAATGAGATACAAACAACTCCAACACTACCTTAGTACTTAGGAAGTGTAATGCAACAACAATGTGTTTATAGAAATTATGAGAATTGTATCACTTGAACAAAAGTTAATTACTCTCTTGATCAAGCTTAAGAACAAATGAGAGAAGAGATTATAGAAATCAGAAATTATATGTGAAAGGTGCAAGGAATGCAACACCCAAGGTCCTCTATTTATACTAAGTAGAGGAGCCTTTAGCTTTAATCACCATTATGACCATAATGGTGGTCATAATCTTCAATGCCATAATTCTAGAGAATTATGAAGAATAATGGTGCTTAATTCTCCCTAATAATGCAGAGAATCAAGTGCATTAGTGAGTATCCAAGACATTTAATCACAAGAAAACGGGAAGAAAAGCAACGGTCTTTTCCAGAGACCCATCGCCGAGTCGGCGACGAGCCCACTAAAGTGGGCGCCGACTCGGCGCAAGCATTCTGCCCAAATCAAGATTTTCCAGAAGCCTGGCGCCGAGTCGGCGACGAGGCTCCATGAAGGAGCGCCGACTCGGCGCATACCCCCTGACCAAAACATGTCTTTCCAGTGACCTCGCGCCGAGTCGGCGACGAGGCCACATGAAGGTGCGCCGACTCGGCGCCGACCCCCTGACCTGGTCCACTTGATTTCTTGTGTTCTACTTGGACTATTTTGGACCACGTAAATTAATACTTATATTGTCCCACTATTTATAATAGCTTTAATCGATATGTTACGGACTTATAAATTGTCCCACTACCTTAGTAGTACTCGGTGATTAATACTCAGGATTATTATTATACACTAAATGTCTAACAAATTGCTTAGGGAGAAAAAAGATTGATTGGTTTGTGAACTAACAACTACGAATACAATAATTAAAATGTGGTTGAACTATATGATGAAAGCATCTAGGGTGTCGGGAATCCCCTAAAGTCTTGTATGATTTAATTCTCATAGTGTCTATGAAGATTCAGATTAATTACGTGGTTAAATATGATCTTGTTAATCTCAAAGTCTCGCTCTGTTAATTAACTATTAGATTTAGACCCTACTAATTCAATTCTCACACGCTAGTTTTATTGAACGAATCGATAAGAATTTAACTAAAATTTACCCTAAAGCAAAGGCGATCCCAATCTCATACGCTAGTTCTATTGATTGATCCGACAAAGCATATTTAATTTAGGGTTAATTAGGACAATTTAACTACTTTAATCCTTAATTTCATAGACACATTCAAGAATCAAGTCATACTCAACTAATAGGTTCAAGACCCTAACCCTAGAATATGGATCTACTCACTAGACATGGTGAATGCAATGAATACTACTTCAAAATTAATGTTAAACATGAATGAAAATAATTAAAAGATAAACTAGGATGAGCAATAATGAAATACTTATTACGATGTATATAATTACAACACAAATTACAACTTGGGAATTTGTATTAAACCCCTTTGTTTGATGACAAAAAGAACTTACAAGATGTTTACAAAACAACAAATAAAATGAAGATAATTGTGTAACGATGAACGTTACCCGGAAACTTGATACAAACCGAAGGCGTGTGCTCACTATCCTTTTGTGATATTTCCCCCACAAAGGTACTTGGGTTGTTGTTTGGAAATTCACAACGAGATACAATCGATTACAACACAACCTTAGTACTTAGGTTGTATTATGAAATAACAATGTGTTTAAGAAAACAAAGAGTTGTGGAATTGCACTAACAAAAGTTAATTACTCTTTTGTATGCAAAGAACAAATGAGAGAGCTTAAGAAAAGAATTCAGGATATTCAAGTGAAAGGTCCAAGAACACAAACACCCAAGGACCTCTATTTATACTAATAGAGGTGCCTTAGCCTTAATCACCCTATTGATTATGATTCAATGCAATCATAATCAATATTGCTAATGAATTAGCATTATACTCCCTCATTATCTCAGAAATTATGAGAATTAAGAGAATTAAGAGAGGATCCTAGGCATTAAACACAAGAAAACGGGAAGAAAAAGGCAACGGTCACCTCCAGAAGGCAATCGCCGAGTCGGCGACGAGCCCACAAAAGTGGGCGCCGACTCGGCGCTAAGGTTCTGCCAAAATAGTGATTTTCCAGTAGCCTGGCGCCGAGTCGGCGACGAGGCTACCCTAGGTAGCGCCGACTCGGCGCATACCTTCTGTCTCTTTTTTCCCTCTTTTCCTTGTGTTATCTCAAAACACCTACTTGGACCCCGTAAATTAATACGTATATTGTCCCACTATTATTATAGCTTTAATCGATATATTACGGACTTAAACTGTCCCACTACCTTAGTAGTTCTTTGGTGATTAAATACTCAGGATTATTATTATTATACACTAAATGTTCAACAATCCTCCCCCATTTTGGGTATAATAAGCTTCTCATTTACCAAAACTCATAGTACATTTCATGCATCAACGCTAATACCCCTACGGATTGAATTAACGCCTAGTACAACACACTTAACAAGTGATCGAGCCAGAGTTGATTTCCATAAGGAATTGAATCAATCGACTCATCCAACCACTTGAAGATGTAGTACACACAAAACAAATAACACAAAGTTATTAACTTGACACATTATAAGGCCGTGTCCGTATCTTATTCATAAGTTTATCATAGTCATTATGCCAATCTTGACTACTTGAAGCGGCCACACTTCAAACTTATATAGGTAGGTTCTCATTACGTATAAAACATATCCCCGTGACGCGGATATAACACCAAGAGCTCTTCAACTCTTGATCTTGAGAACTTTCAAGACGACTACCTTATTCCATCACGGTACAAAGCAACGATGGGTCATGCAAGAGTTGCTTTAACAAAAACCAAGAGGACTTTGCCACATTGAATTCAGACACGATGTTACTCATGCGTGAATTGGGCTTTCCCAAATGATTTTACTGACATAAACCGATCTCAACTGAGGCTTTCTCAATTGAGTCTCTATTCATGGCTTTCGTAAACGAATCCGCCACATTGAACTTAGTGTTCACATAGTCAAAAGTTATGACCCCGTTAATGATAAGTCCTTGCACAAGGCTATGCCTTAGAGCAATATGACGAGACTTACCATTATACACTTGACTATAAGCTCTACCTAAAGCCGTCATGCAATCCGTATGAATCGCCACCGGTGAGATTGGCTTAGGTAACAAAGGTATCTCAAACATGAGATTCCTCAACCACTCAGCTTCACTAGCTGCTGAAGCTAAAGCGATAAACTCAGCTGACATCGTAGAATCTGCTATACATGTTTGTTTCTTAGAGGACCAAGAAATGGCACCTCCCCCATAAACAAACACCCATCCACTAGTAGAAGAGTTGTCCTCTTCATTAGTGATCCAACTAGCGTCAGAATAACCTTCTAAAATAGGAGGTTCTCCGCTATACGTAATACCAAAATCCTTGGTACGTAACAAGTATCTTAATACTCTCCTTATCGCCATCCAATGATGGGGACCTGGGTTACTAGTAAATCTACTAAGTTTACCCACCGCAAATGCTATGTCAGGCCTAGTACTAGTCATAGCATACATCAAAGATCCTATGACCTTTGAATACTCCAATTGTGAAATTGGTTGACCGGTATGTTTTGCAAACTTCATACCCGGTTCCATGGGAGTAGAGACCGGCGCTTTATCAAGCATATTAAACCGCTTAAGTATCTTCTCAACATAGTGAGCCTGACTTAACTTAATACGGTTCCCTTGCCTTATGATCTTAATGCCTAAGATCACATCAGCCTCCCCCATATCCTTCATCTGAAAGGATCTAGACAAAAAATCTTTTGTCTCTTGGACTTGTGTTATACAAGTTCCAAAGATAAGCATGTCATCGACGTATAGACAAATGATAACGCCATTGCCATGGCTATCGAACTTGCTATATACACACTTATCGGCTTGATTCAACTTGAATCCAAAGGACAAAATAGTTTCATCAAATTTTTGATGCCACTGTTTAGGTGCTTGTTTAAGTCCATACAAAGACTTGACAAGTTTACACACCTTTTGTTCTTGTCCTTTCAAAACAAACCCTTCGGGTTGTTTCATATATACTTCCTCATCTAATTCCCCATATAGAAATGCGGTTTTAACATCCATTTGATGTATTTCTAGATGATAGACCGTAGCTAGTGCTACCAATAACCGAATAGTGGTTATTCTTGCAACCGGTGCATATGTATCGAAATGATCGATACCGTGCTTTTGTCTAAAGCCTTGAGCCACTAAACGGGCTTTGAATTTATCAATAGTACCGTCGATTTTCATTTTCTTTCTGAAAATCCACTTGCAACAGATTGGTTTACAAGTCGGAGGAAGATCCACTAACACCCAAGTGTTATTTCCCATGATGGATTGCATCTCATCATCGATAGCTTCTTTCCAAAAAGCACTATCATGTGATGCCATAGCATCGCTATAAGTCAATGGGTCACCTTCCACATTATATAAATATGGAACACTAGAAGATACTTCACTTCTATCACCTTCAACCAAGTATACTTGGAAATCCGGTCCAAAGCTCTTCGCTTTCCGTTGTCTCTTACTCCGTTTAGGAATAGGATCAACTAAATCAAGTTCATCTATTTGTTGACTTTCATCAACATCTAGAAGTGAACTTTGTTGACTATCATCAACACTTTCATTGGTACAACTTTGTAGATGTCTTTGTCTACTCAATGATGAAAATCTATTTTCATCAAAAATTGCATCTCTTGACTCTATTAATCGAATGAAGCGATATATAGTCATTTTGTTCTATAACATAGAACCTATAGGTTTTGCTATAAATAGCATAGCCTATAAAGATGCACTCAAGCCCACGTTCACCGAGCTTCTTTTTCTTGTTGCCGGGCACTCTTACAATGGCCCTACAACCCCAAACCTTAAGATAACTTATGTTTGGTTTCTTTTTGTACCAAAGTTCATAAGGAGTTTCCTTATTCGTTCTCATTGGAACTCGGTTAAGAATGTGACAAGCCGTCAACATTGCTTCACCCCAAAATCCATCACTCAAACCCGAGTAGGATAACATGGAATTTAACCATCTCTTGTAGAGTACGGTTTTTCCTCTCCGCCACACCATTAGATTGTGGTGCATAACGGGCGGTATGTTTCATGAATTATACCCATTGAATTAAATAAGCGGATCATAATATTCACCTCCTTTATCGGTTCTTAACCTTTTAAGTTTACTACCAATTTGTATTGTCTACTTCGTTGTTGTAAATCTTAAAGTGTTCAGGAGCCTCCATTTTGATGCAAAAGATAAACATACAAAACGGTTTGAGAAATCATCTATATAAAGTATGACAACTTTTTGTTTCCAAAGACGGTTTGACTATTAAAATCACAAAGATCACTAATGGATTAACTCCAAAATTTCGGATTTCTTTACACCTTTTACAAGGTGTTCGTAGTGATCTTAGTAACATGCAACGTTTGCCAATTTTTAGACAATTTTTAATTGCACATAGGAATTTAACTCATGTTTAGACATAAAAGAAATTTTATCAAAGTTAACATGTCCTAGTCTAACATGCCACAAGTAATGTAAATCATCATTTTCATTCATAGAAGAAATATTGCAAAACATCTTTATTCAAATCCAAGGATAATTTAAACAAACTATTACATAGATAAGCACGCCCAATAAACAAATTGTTTTTAGAGATAATACACCTATCGGCTTCAAACACTAGTTTGTAGCCTAATCGATTCAATATAGGACCCGAGACTAAATTTCTACCTATTTCGGGTGTGTAATACACATCTCTTAATACTAAAGATTCCCCGAAGTAAACAATAATTCAACTTGCCCTTTGCCTTGGACCTTGATAGGTGCATTGTTTCCCATGTAGAGATGCTCCCCATCAACAACCTTGTTAAAGGTTTTGAACCATTGTGTAGAATTGCATACATGTCTCGATGCCCCCGAATCGATCCACCAAGCCAAGGAATCATCCTGCAAAAGCACTAATATTAGTATTCAAAGTAGAAAAACTCATATTAGAATTTTCATCAAAACATGCAAGATTACCTTGTGTGGGTGGTCCCTTGCTAGTTGAAGCTTGACCATTCCCCTTGGCTTTCTTTTGCTTGTTCTTTAGAACGAAGCAATTCTTCCTTCGGTGCCCGGGCTTTCCACACTCCCAAACATACCTTTTCGGTATTGGGATTAGTAGCTTTCCCCTTAGAAGAGTCATTCCTCTTCCTCTTATCTCCGGGACGGGATTGTGGTTTCCCTTCCCCAACCATGTAATTGTTGGTACATTAGGATTATCATCCTTCCGGTTCTCATGAACCCGGATGCTAGACTCGACAATAATGTGTTGTCCAAGGTCGGAGAGTGTAATCTCCTCCCTTTTATGCTTAAGAGCATGTCTAACATCCCTCCATGAAGGAGGCAATTTGTCTATTATGCTTGAAACAAGAAATACTTCATCAATTTCAATTTTATGTAATTTAAGGTTAGCATGCATTCGTTGCAATTCATGAAATTGATCAATGATTGGGCGATCCTCTACCATTTTGTAAGAATTAAAATTACTTACTAGAAATTTCTTGGAGCTAGCATCCTCCGCCATGTATTTATTTTCAAGAGCATCCCATAATTCCTTAGCGGACTCATGGTATTGATAGATGTCAAAGAGTGCATTCTTGCATACCATTGAGTATATGCCCCCGGCAAATGAAGTCATCATTTTCCCACTTTGACCGTTTGCGATTTTGTTCAAGAATCTCCGTTTCCGGAATCACCGTTTCCGGATCATCCGACTTAGCGACCTCCGGTTTGGGTGAGCTTATAACATAAGCCACATTGAGGGTAGTGAGCATGAACATCATCTTCTTTTGCCAACGTCTAAAGTCGACGCCGACAAACTTTTCTAACTTAGCAAAGTTAGAGGTAAAGTCCTTCATTGATGCCATCGTATGAAGAGTATCACAAAAGATTATTACGATGTATATAATTACAACACAAATTACAACTTGGGAATTTGTATTAAACCCCTTTGTTTGATGACAAAAAGAACTTACAAGATGTTTACAAAACAACAAATAAAATGAAGATAATTGTGTAACGATGAACGTTACCCGGAAACTTGATACAAACCGAAGGCGTGTGCTCACTATCCTTTTGTGATATTTCCCCCACAAAGGTACTTGGGTTGTTGTTTGGAAATTCACAACGAGATACAATCGATTACAACACAACCTTAGTACTTAGGTTGTATTATGAAATAACAATGTGTTTAAGAAAACAAAGAGTTGTGGAATTGCACTAACAAAAGTTAATTACTCTTTTGTATGCAAAGAACAAATGAGAGAGCTTAAGAAAAGAATTCAGGATATTCAAGTGAAAGGTCCAAGAACACAAACACCCAAGGACCTCTATTTATACTAATAGAGGTGCCTTAGCCTTAATCACCCTATTGATTATGATTCAATGCAATCATAATCAATATTGCTAATGAATTAGCATTATACTCCCTCATTATCTCAGAAATTATGAGAATTAAGAGAATTAAGAGAGGATCCTAGGCATTAAACACAAGAAAACGGGAAGAAAAAGGCAACGGTCACCTCCAGAAGGCAATCGCCGAGTCGGCGACGAGCCCACAAAAGTGGGCGCCGACTCGGCGCTAAGGTTCTGCCAAAATAGTGATTTTCCAGTAGCCTGGCGCCGAGCCGGCGACGAGGCTACCCTAGGTAGCGCCGACTCGGCGCATACCTTCTGTCTCTTTTTTCCCTCTTTTCCTTGTGTTATCTCAAAACACCTACTTGGACCCCGTAAATTAATACGTATATTGTCCCACTATTATTATAGCTTTAATCGATATATTACGGACTTAAACTGTCCCACTACCTTAGTAGTTCTTTGGTGATTAAATACTCAGGATTATTATTATTATACACTAAATGTTCAACAATACTTAATGGCAATAACAATAAATACTAATACAATAATGGAGAAGGACAAACTAAACTTTTTATTAGAGAAAGATTAATTAAAATGACTAAGATTCTTGAAAACTTTGAATTAAAGACCAAAGGAAACTTACAAACTTGAAGGATTAATGAATCTCAAAGGCTATATTAAAATTCTTGCAAAGTAAATTGATACTAGAGAAATCAAAAGCTAGAATAATTAATGACTAAGAAAAACTAAGTAAAGAGTATGAAGGAGGAAGGAGGAAGGAGGAAGGAGGAAGAAGAAGAGGGTTTCAATCTCCCTCCCTCATGCTCCCTTAAGGAGGCTTAACCTAATCATACATTATATTGATTTTAATGTATAGTGATGAAAAAGTCAAGTGAATATGAGAGTGACAAGTGTAATTTTTTTATTGGCCAGTATTTTTGGCAGGAGTATTTATGGCAAGAATTTTTAAATACAATATGATTATTTATGACCAAGGATTTTTAATGTTTATTATAGTAATTATATGACCAAGAATAAATACAGCAGGAGTAAACTTGACCAGGGATTTTTAATGTTTAGTATAGTAATTATATGACAATATGACAATAATAACAATGAGATCAGGGATTTTGACCAGTAATTTTTTTATCACAAATTCTTGTGAGAGACGGTCTTTTTAAAAGACCATTCCTAATAAATTGGTGAGCCCATCATCATTTTTAGTTTAATTAGGCTTTAATGGGCTGGGCCTGAGAGGTGTCTCTCAAAAAGACGGTCTCTCAGGAGACTTGCTATTTTTTTATTTATGGCAATTATAGTATAGTGATTAATTCATTTATGACCAAGGATTTTGACAATTCAGACAAAATTTCTACAAATTTAAAATGGCAAGATTTTGAAATATGTCATCATACTGAGAATGTAGTATATAAAGAGGTGTTTCAAAACTTATAAACTCTTTATTAACAACCTATTTTGTGTTTTTTATATTTAATTCTTTTTTTAATTACAATGTATGTATGTAAATAATTTATCACGCACCTTCATTTAATATTTTCGTTCGTATAAAATTTCATTAAAATATCAACGTATTAAAAAATCCGTGCATTATTGCACGGGATTATATCCTAGTTCTCTATAATTACCCACTAATAAACCCTAAGAAGTTAATTAAAAAAAGATAAAATAAAATAAATAAAATTTAATTAAGATATATAATCATTATACATTCATTGAAAAGTAAAACATAATTTGGTGCATCAATTGCTGAAATGAAACTCAGGACTAATTTGATGCCATTATTACATTTAATTATATGGCAAGTTTTACTTATATAATAATAATAATAATAATAATAATAATAATAATAATAATAATAATAATAATAATAATAATAATAATAATAATAATAATAATAATAATAATAATAATAATAATAATAATAATTGTAATGTATACTTAATTAAAGTTTGAGAGAATCAAGAAGTTTGGTGTCTGGACCAATATTTTGTAAAATGAGTTGTGTAAGTTGGGCGATCAACCTTCTTATAAACCTGGGTTTGAGTGGTAGTAATGAGTTCATCAATAGGTCCTATTTCACCATTGGATCCTGGCATGAAAAATACAGCTATTGATACTCTCTCCTTTTTTCTATTTGTCACCACTTTATGTACCACACTCTTGAAAATGCCGTTACTCATCATCACCTGAGACAAGATTCAATTCTTATTTATGAAAAATTAATTAGTTTGATTATTTAATTTTGTTAAATCATACTCCCTTCTATTCACCCTATTTGACCATTTATTTTTTGACACTATTCAATTATCACTATTAATTTGTATTTTACTCTTAATCTATAAGTTAAAACACAGTCATTAGGGATCTTGTTTGATTGGTCTCATTATAAGGATTATTAATATCAACATTTTATAATTTTGAATTAAGAATAATTTAAGATAGGGAAATTCCACGTGGTAACCAAAACTTTTAAAAATTCCACGTGGTAACCCTGAGGTTTACGTAATTGTTCCATCATATGGAAATATTAATAGTGACGTTGACTAACATATAAGTTTAATGGTCGGGTATTACTACACTACCTATTACTAATTGGTTTTAGGATGAAACATTATCGAGTTTGTGTATATAGTCAACTAATTTCCTCTTATGCGGGCCTTATTGCGTACAAGCATAATAATAAATTTATAATAAATAATATTCAAGTAATGTATAAAATAAACCATACCTAGACATATATAATGTAGGTATATATTGGTTGAGCTAGCTCAGCTTCACTCGATTGAAAGCCTATCATTTAAAATCGGGAAATTTCACGTGGTAACTTTGAGGTTTTGGGTTTTCCACGTGGTAACCGAAACTTTTAAAAAATTCACGCTGTAACCCTGAGGTTTAACAAATTGTTCTGTCGTGACCGTTTTGCACATAAAACGTTAGCAAAACGTTAGCAAACATTAGTTTCAAAACTTTAAGTTTGTTGTACGTCTATTTATACAACTCACAATTTCAAATGCCACCAATTCCGACATTTTTCCCCAAACTAAAAACCCCAACTCTACCATCTTTGGATTTGAGGGGAAAAATATAAGACATTTAAGGTGACTTGACCCAATAAGGAAATGGGACACTTAAGGTGAATAGGAGGGAGTAATATTTATTGAAGTTATGTATAAAATTACATAGTAGACATAATAACATGGAAGGTATATGAAATTGGGAGGGGAAGTTAAAAAAAGAAGTAAAACCTGGAAGCAGCCCCAATGCTTGAAAGCATAATGAAGTTTAGCAAGTTGATTAGGATGAGCTTAAATGACTCAATGAGATCAGAGTAATTAATAAGAAAAGTGTCCTCCCATAAAGTGGGAGAAGTATGAATGGGTGGTGAAATAATTATACTTTCTCCGTTTCATTTTACTTGCAACACTTACCGTTTTTGAAAGTTTCATATTAGTTGCAACATTACTAATTTTGGCAAAAATAATCTACTTATTTCATCCTCACTTTATTCCTACCACATATCACCATCAATCAATAAATTTAATATACCCACAACTCATAACCACTATCTATTTATAATAGTAATTTTTTATTTCTACGCCACATATCACCATCAATCATACATCATTCCTACTTTTATCATACTGATTTGACAGCCCTTAAATATTGTGTCAAACCCAATGTTGTAACTAAAATGGAACGGAGAAAGTATTATTTTTAAAAATTAAAATGTATGTTTCTGGAACTTCTTCCTCTTTTCTTGCTGTATCTCTTCACTCAACTTCAACTCATCATAATTAATTTTTGATTGCTCACTCATCGTTACAGTTTACACCAATTTTGATACTTTCCCAAATTAAACCAGGGGCGGAACCAGAAAAATAAAGAAGGGATGTCGATAATTAAAAGCAATGCAATTTAGAACATTAAAAATTACATTCAACAACGATTAAGTAAAGCAATTGCACAGCCGAGTTTTTATTTTAACAGAGTTTAATGTCATCATTTGAAAATTTTCAAACTATGGATATAATGATTAATTACAATTGCTAAATAAATAAACAAATAAAAACTCAATTTTTTTTAAAACCCAAAAATTTAAAAGCCCAAATTATCTAATTTTTTAAAAACCTAAATTTACCTAGGTTAAAAAAATTACGTAAAAACTAAAGGAATTGGTATATCATGATCTTGAAATTCATTTACGCATACCTGGGAAAATAAGGTTTGAAATAATTCTTCAATAATCAAGTATATATCATGATCATGTTTGATGAGTTATGCGAATGGAGCAAGAAAATAGTAAATGTTTGAGATTCAATTACACACTAAACAAAAAAATGGAAAAGGAAATGGAAAAAAGAAACAGTGAATGAAATAAGGAATAGAATGTGGAGTAAAAAGGAAAAAAAGAGTTAATGGGGTTAGAACCATTGACCTCTTGGTTAAAATTGTATTACTCTACCAACTGAGCCAGCACAAAAACAGTAATTATATTGGTTTTTTTACAATTTTGAAGGGATGTCAATTGACTACACTGACACCCCCCTGATTCCGCCCCTGAATTAAACACTACTTAGTACTTACTAATTTTTTTTTATTTGTGTAGTGTATATATATTGCCAATATTCAGCTTGCATTATGAAGTATAGACTAAGGAGTTAGGAGTACCGTAGTCAATTATAACCACATAATTTAAAATGTAATGATAAAATTTAGAAAATGGGTCTGAACAATCCAAGCAAGGAGGAGAAAGAGTAGTGGCACAACTCAAATATGGGTTACACATGGACACTTTAATATGTCATCATAATAATAATTAGAACCTCTTGTATGGCATTGGTTCGCACTAAAATAGTGTGGACCAAGTTTTAAGACTTATATTCATGCTGTCATCACTCTCTTCAGTCTTCATTACATACTCCAAAGTAAATGGAAAAAAACTTTTTGAAAAATTAATTTTAATTTTTCAAATTTTTAAATTTTTATTTTTATTTGTAGAATTTTGAATTTTGATTTTTTGTATTGTTTTAATTTTGAATTTTTGTTTGTTTGTTTGATTTTTTATAAATTTTAAATTTTAAATTGTTTTAAAATTTTTTAATTGATTTTGGTTTTTTATTTTTTAAATTTTAGTTTTTAATTTAAATTTTTTAAATTTTAATTTTCATCTTTAATTTTTTAATTTTTAATTTTTTAAATGAAGTGTGAGATTATAAGAGTAAAATGAAATATAGTGGAAGTGTAAAGTGAAAGAATGGGGAGGGGAGTCTTGAAATTTTTAATTTTCATTTTTAAATTTTAAATTTAAAGTTTTTATTTTTTAATTTTATCGATGTGAGATCTTGTCTTACATGTGAAATATTTCTAACATTAAATCTTGAAATTGGCATTTTAAGATTAGACTTAAGCTATCTATCTGAGTTTTTACATAAGAAAAAGTGGGCTTGATTTTTTCTTTTGGTCGCATATAAATATATAACGATATTCTAATAAACAACATTAACGTTTAAAGTTATAATATATACATGATGATGACACTTTTTAATCAAAATTAGAATCAACCTATAAAATTTAAGAGAAAATATAAAAATCAAACTTAACCTATAAAATTAGAATTAACCTTATAAAAGCGCTTGTGGCTTAATGGATAGAGCATTTGCATGTAGAGTACCTACTGAGCTTAGGTATTAATTGGAGGGTTTTTTGACTGCGCGCATCTCTTTTTACATCCTCCTTGGAGGTACGAGTATGATTTGTCCTTATCCTTCAAGAAAAAGGAAAAAAAAAAAAAATCCTACTCGAACTCTGCCTTATGCAGGATACCGAGAAGGCCTTTACCTTTTTACAATTTCTGAAAATAATTTAAAAAATAAAATGAGAATATTATAACCTTAATCAATTTTAATGACTCAAGTGACCCAAGCTCTTTTATATTGTAAAATATTGGGAAATTTCACGTGGTGCCCATGAGTTTTTGAGTTTTCTACAAATGTTTTTTTAAATGCACGTGGTGACATTGAACTCTCAATTTTTCCTTGTCATAGATAAAATGTTATATTTTTGGTCAAGTTAAATATTTATTTTGACTGAATTTCGAAATGTGTGGTCCATATGTTGGGTTAAAATTGCGTAAAATAAAAAAAAACTTATATTTGTCTCCAACATGAAAATTTAAAAGGTCAAGATCATTGGAATAAAAAAAAATTATATATCACATAAAAAAGCTAAAAATACAGGATAAAATTTAGCAAAAATATTTTTAATTTGAGTCATTGTTAAACTACTTAACCCCTCATATTAGAGAATATAATTGGAATAATATAATGTAAACAAACTACCGCGCATTGACAATTATTAGGGCAGTTAATTATTGATTCTTAGCCCTAAGCCTACGACACTCCCATGAAGTCACGAGGAACACCCACCCTTAATAGTTACTACTGACTTACAATTAAATGTCAAACCAACTAAATCAAAAATTTTAGCTGATAGTTAAAATCTTAATATATGTTATATACACTAACATGTTCTTCCAGTCTTTTGGACTAGAAGTATGGATGTAATCATGTGCAGTCTTTTTATATAACACTAGATATCACACTGACTTCTAATATCATATCAAAGAATCAATTCAATTAAAATGATGGTTTCAAACTATGTTATATACTCTAAATATAATGGCGAACCTTCTTATAGGCCAGTCCAAAAAATCCATTACTTTTTCTATGGTGTGGTAGAGAATAAAATACAAATTAACATAGTTTGGAACCATCAATTGAGTATATAAAATACAGATTAATACTAGTAGGTACTAGTATTGACAAAAGTTTTAAGTGACAAAAGTTGGAGTAGGTACTAGTATACTCTAAAGAATCTTGGGCCCTCAAATGATGAGATGAGGCATAGAATGATGAAAGAAAAAAAAAACCTAGTACGGACATGCTCAAGAAAATTTATCAAGGCTCTGATAAAAGAGATTACATACTGATATAAATGGTGTCTTAGAGACATCCTACTCAAATAGTAATACTCCTCTGAACAAATTTAGTTGTCCCATTTACTTTTTCATACTATTTATCAATTCTATTTAATTTGTATTTTATACTTAATCCATAAGTTAAAACTAGTCATGTGAGATCTTGTTTGATTCGACTCAATGTAAGGATTATTCTTACCAACTTTTCATAATTGTTATTTAAGAATAATTAGAGATATCAAGAGTCTAAGTGCTACCTCGACAAGTGTGTCCAAACAAATGGGACAACTAAATTGATTCGGAGGAAGTATATTACATTAAGGATTCAACGATACATTAATGAAAAACCACTCACAAACTAAGAACGCACTCACTCAACCTCAAAGCAGGCCCGGCCCTGGGGCGAGTGGTGCCACCGCCCAGGACCCATTTTCTAGTGAAGATGAAGAAGCCATTTACAATAAGGACAGAGATAGAGGTTGAAGAAAGTAGTTTAATTTTTTTTAAGAATTTTTATTTGTATTGACAAATATACCCTTATAAAATTTTAAAAATTGCACATAAATGCAAGAGTTTAAACTGACCAAAGTTGGAGTAGGTACTAGTAGTGATGTGACTAGTCTAGCTAAGAGGGTAATTGAAATTTGGATGCTTTTTAATTAACCAGTATTTCGTTGCATATTTTCTATGGTGCATTTTATGTGATAATCATTTAAATGAAAAACACGTTAAGCTTTTTTTTTTTAAAATCTATATATTAGGCCAATCCCATTTCAAAAAAAAAAAAATTAGGCCAACTCATATTAAGTCGTCTCACTCTCACACTAAGACGGTCTTAATAAAGAATTTATCATAAAAGAGCATCACTATTAATCAATTAATTGAATTTTAATTATTTTTATTTTATCAGTAATAAAAAATATTTGATTGAAATTTTAATTAATTTGTCACAATTATCAACTTTTATTTTGTAATTATTGACACCTCTAATCATAATAAAATATTTTCATTAGGGTACATACAACACCTGACAACCAAGGTCACCAAGTACCAAAATGCATTCTCCATCAGTCACGACTATAATTTGAATGGTTCTTTCAGGCCAATTTCTCAGAACTTCGAGAATTCTTCCCCTAAAAAGTCATTTATCTCGGTTTCAGGTGAACGTAAAAAATATATATATTGGCTATTGTTTACTTATTGTTTTGTCTTTTGATGCTCATTGTTCGTTATTATTGGTAGTTGAAGTGAGTTAGGTTTTAGTCTTGGTTTGGTTGATTGTTTTGCCTAAATTGATCTTAGTGTGGGTGTTGTTGGAGTTGTTATCAACCCTTTGTGCCCAACAACTCCACCATCTACATTGAATCCGCCCATGAACCCACATAGTTTTAAATGGAGAGCCGGAGAACAACCTTTGATCTTTGATTACTACTTGAACACAATGTTTAAATCATGATGAGCTACCGAATCATGATCACAAACTTTAAATGAGTATAACATAAATGCTAAATATAGAGCAACATTAGAACTCGTTACTTTTAATTCTCTTTTCCATTTAAATTATCGAATGTTATTATAATTTTTGGTTGAATTGGCTCCTTAACATATTGGTTAATGAGTTAATTACAAAGAAAATTAGCAAAAAGAAGATTATATGATAAATAATGTACAATATAGTTGTCGATCATCAATATGCTTATGCATAATATGTATAGAAGTAATAATATAACACAAATGATTGTAAAGTAAAAATAATATTTATAACAATAAAGTCTGATAATATAGATATATTATCATTATTCATTAAACATACAGTACTGAAACATAAAATAATATTAACTTGGTGCATCAACTGCTGAGATGATACTGATGCCATAAGTTTTATATGCCAAGTTATATTTAAACAACCAACCACAACAACAACAATATAAAATACACAAGAAAAGAAATTGATAATTGGATGCAGAAGTCGATAATTTAAGATATATCCCGTTTGTCCCAATGAAAATGCATCTAAAATGTTTTAAGTGAAATTTAGTGGAAAGAGGAATTGAGTTGAAGAATAAGATATATTAAAAACAGGTGAATAATAAAAATGAGATGGAATAAAGGATGATAAGTTTGTGAATGAGGTCAAAAGAAAGAAACTGAATGTACCACTGCCAAAATGAAAAATTGTGCAAAATAAGTGACACAACTAAAAATAGAAAATGGTGCAAATTCAGAGGGACAAAAGAAAATATGATCTTAATTAAAGTTTGAGGGAATTAAGAAGTCTGTTGTCTGGACCAATACTTTGGAAAATAAATTTTCTGTAAGTTGGGAGATCAACCTTCTTATAAACCTGGGTCCCAGTGGTAGTAATGAGCTCATCAATAGGCCCTATTTCAGCATTGGGTCCTGGCATGAAAAAAGCAGCTATTGACACTCTTTCTTTTCTTGTATTTGTCACCACTCTATGTAACACGCTCTTGAAAATGCCGTTACTCATCACCTGAAACAAGATTCGATCCTTATCATTATATCATTTCTAGACACGAGCAAAACTATCTGATGATCCAATTATTCGATGATTCGATTCGATTTTTAGATATCCGATTCGAAATTACAATACCTTAATTACCACCTTTATAATTAATTTAATCAATTAAAATACCCAACTACGACCCTTTTTAATAGACCCCACACCAATCTTAATATCCGTGCTCAAGCAAATGGAATAACTAAATTGGTTCGAAGAGAGTATATTATACATAAAGAAATAGTACTCCCTCCGTCCCAAAATTATTGTCCACTTTTCCATTTTGGGTAATCCCACTTTAATTGTCCAATTTTCTTTTTTGGCAAAACTTTTTACCTAAATACCCCCAACTACCCCAACTTATATTATTTAATAATACCCCACCTACCATCTTTTCAATTATTATATTCACTTAAAATAACTCACTACCACTTTTTCAATTATTATAATCACTAAAAATACCCACTACTAGTTTTCCTTATTTTGCGTGCCCACAACAAAGTGGACAATAATTTTGGGATGAAAGGAGTATATAGTAATAGTAGTATGAAATAAGATAGTTGATTAAAAAGACATTATTTTAGGTAAAGTTACCTCGGCAGCATCACCAAGATTAATAAAAATAGATCCAGTGTTGATTGGAACATTGTACCAGTTATCATCTTTCTGAATATGTAAGCCATCAATCTTATCGTCGGGTACAATTATTGTAAGTGTTGAAGGATCCGAATGCGGTCGAGCACCTAAAACTCGATCGGGCCGTGAACAAGGTGGATAGTATGAGAATTTTGTATTCATACTTGCTCTTTCGGCTTGCTTCTTCAAGAAACTATCTTCCTTTATTCCCAGAGACTTTGCCATGGCCTTTAGAATCTCTTCACCCATCTTCACTATCTTTAAACCATATTCTTCAACTATTTCTCTACATCACAATTTACAATCCATATTAACAGTCTAGTTGATAGTCGGTATTAAATTATGTTACCACGTGAATGACATTGTACATCTCATGCTATAAATCATTTACGGCCCGTTTGGTAGATGGTAATAAACCGCAGTAATGGAAATGAAAAGGTAGTGTAATTTTGGTTGAAAAATCTCTTTGCTTCCTTGATAGTCATGCTTGACAACCTTCAATCATCTCAATTTGTTCATAAAATTCATTCCAATGAATTACCAATGGGAGATGTGGTATTAGGTGGTAATGGAAATTTGTGAACAAAAAAACTTTTTTGTGATTAAAGTTTCATTACCATGGGAATGAAATGAAAATTTTGATTAAATTTACAATATAAATTATTCTCATTACCACCATTTAGTACCACTAAACAAACGGGCCGTTAGGTGTGTTTGGTAATGATAATTAATTAATAATGGTAATGAAAATGAAAAACTAATGTAATTTTCGTTGTCTAACTTCAATCATTAAGAGGAGTGGTATTAGGTGGTAATGAAAAACTTTTTGTGATCAAAATTTCATTACCCTGAGAATGATTTTTGATAAAATGTCTTCCTATTATTAACATTTAGTACCAGTAACCAAATCAAAGCGTTAAAAGTAAATAAGTGGGACACCTGAATTTTGGAGGGTTTTGAGGCCAAATTTTGTGCTGACGTTGATCCTCCGGGTAAAGATTGAGAAAGAGCTGATCATACCAATTCAGAGTTTTATCATTATACATATTAGACACATTTCCATATCCGTCAGAATAGTTGCCAGGAGCTGAGCTTTTCATTTTCTCTTCAACAGGAAGTGCAAAAAATTGTTTAGTGATATCCAGCAGCTCCTCTAATAAACTTGTCATTCCATGATTTTTAACCTGCAGATTTGCAACAAAACAAATAGTTTATGTTTATACCTCTCAGATTCTTCTTAAACTAAAACCTAGAAGCGACACCAATTAGTGGCGAATCACTACAACATAATTTGCTTTTACTGACATATATGTTTGACGACATTTAATTTAAAATGTCACAATTTCAAATTTCAAATAGTATGTATAGTGGATTTAAGAAAAATTACCATGAATAATACAAATTTTCATTCATTTTCCTACAATAATACGAACTTTTGATTAACCCAGAATAAGTTAAGGATGCTAGAGGAAAATCCACATCAAAGTTGTTATTATTCAGGGTTAATCGAAGTTCGTATTATTGTAGGGAAATCATTGAAACCTCGTTTGTATTATTCACAGTAATTTTAACTTTTTTTAATCCTACGTACTAAATTCAATGTCGCGAAAAGTAAAATTTATTATAGTGGATACAGAACTCAAAATCATAGATAGAATTAACTAATGTATTGAAGAAAGAATTAAAAGTTGGGGAAATTACTTTTAAAACTCCCAACTATTCGCGATTTAAATATAAAACTCAACTATAGATTATTATTCAAAACTCTCAATTTTAGCCCATTATAATTTTAAAGCACTGATACAATTTCATAATCCGTTTAACCGGTTACGTTTTTGCTAAAATGGGAGGGTACGTGAACGGTCGTGTAAGGTCAAAAGGGTAAGGTGATTAATAAATACAATTGGTCTCACTACATCTTTACTAAAACCAATTTATACGGTTGTAAGTCATCTTGGACTTTAAAAAAATTGGCCTAAAGTTGGGAGTTTTAAATATTTATCAATTGTTGGAAGTTTTATATTTAAATCGCGCATAATTATGAGTTTTTAATGTAATTTTCACTTAAAAGTTTGGAAATTAAAGAATAAGTAAAACCTGGAAGCAACCCCAATGCTTAAGAGCATAATGAAGCTTAGCAAGTTGATTAGGATCAGTAGAAAGCAGAGAGTAATCAATTAGTAACGTGTCCTCCCATAATGTGGGAGAACCATCAATGGATGGTGAAATAATAACATTCTCTTTTAAAATGTATCTTTCTGGAATTTCTTCCCCTTTTCTTGCTATCTCTTGAGTCAACTTTGACACAAATTCATCATAATTAATCTTTGATTCTTCACTCATTCTTACACCAATTTGATGTTGTTGTTTGTTGTGTGTAGTGTGTAGTGTATTGCCAATACTTATGGAGTAGTTTGCATTATATAGACACTCCCATGTTTACCACGAGAAACACCCACCCTTGATCATATGTTTACCAAAAGCGCTTGTGGCACAATGGATAAAAGCATCTACATGTGGAGCAGAAGGTTTGGGGTTCGACCTCTACTGGGCGCAGGTATCAATTGGGTGGTTTCTTGACTGCGCGCATCTCTCTTTACTCCCTCCTTGGGGGGTGCGAGTATGATTTGTCCCCATCTTTCAAAAAAAGAAACTCTCCACTCGGACCCTGCCTTGCGTGGGATACTTCCTTTCCTTTCCTTTTGAGAGACATGTCTTAAGCTCAACTCATTAAAGATTAATGTGAATGATTTGTTTAACTAGTGTTGGAAAAGAAAAAAATACCCACATTGGGGTCCATCAAAATATATTTCCCAAACTAGTGTCCATTTAGAAATCTATGAGCGGGATACACTGAGTAGGATGATGATGATGATAGAGTGTCCATTTTGAAACAAACCTATTTAATTGGGGTTTGGAAGTTTCAAACCTCATAATTCTATCCAAAGCTAAAATAACCCAAAATTAAATTTGAATTGAAACTCTTACCTAGAAAAATAGAATTCCAAAATAGTTTATATTGTTATGGTTATCCATTTTTGTAAATAATCGAATATCTGGATATCCATTTTTGTAAGTACTCTAATCCAGGTCTGTTATCCGGTTAATAAACCGAATATCCAGCCCGTATTATTCGGTTTTCAAAATTCGAATAAATATACGACTTTCAAAATCGGATCGAATATTTTAGAACATTCCTTACTGTAATTTCTCCTTTTAGTTTTTTTTTGAATTTGAATTTGTTTCTCCTTTTAGTTAGAATGTTACTCCCTCCGTCCCAAAATTATTGCCCACCTTTTCATTTTGGGTAATTCCACTTTAATTGTCCACTTTTCTTTTTTGGCAAAACTTTTTACCTAAATACCCCCAACTACCCCAACTTATATTATTTAATAATACCCCACCTACCACCTTTTCAATTATTATATTTACTTAAAATACTCCACTACCACCTTTTCAATTATTATATTCACTTAAAATACCCCACTCTACCACCTTTTTAAATTATTATAATCACTAAAAATACCTCACTACCATTTTTCCTTATTTTGCATGCCCACAACAAAGTGGACAATAATTTTGGGATGGAGGAAGTATTAAAATAGTCATGGTAAAAATTGCATAAGATTAATCATGTTAAAATGACAACAACAATTAGAGGAAGTACCAATTAATCAAACAAATTAACTTAGGTAAACGTCTATTTTATTTTGAATTGCAGATTTTAATTATGAATTCATTAATTAAGAATTTGAGAATGACAAGGTTTAATAAGTCATTATCAAATTCTCATTTTTAAACACTTTTATAACCATAGTGGATTTGACTCAAATCCAAATTTTAAAATTTTTGATTTGTCAAACAATAAAATCAAAAATTTGAGTCAATTCCAAATTTCCAAATGAAATTATTGTTTCAAAACATGACATTAAGAAATTGTATTAATCTAAACGTAGTAAAGTAAATGTGTCTAATTGCCTACAGTTCTAGTTCAGTAATAGATGTTCCCCTAATAAAATGACAGGTGGTGTAAAAATGAATTTTAGTGGATTCAAACCCCACCTACTGGGTGTGATTACCTGTCTAAATACCAACTAAGCTGCACTAAAACATTATATTACAATAATTATTAGTATATGATAGGTCGAATTATTGGCCTCATATCAATTAGTACAACAGAAATGATGATTTTCATAGAAGGCAATCCACCAAATTCCAGAAAATAACATTTTTTTTTTTTACTGTTTTTATAATGAAGTGTGAAGACGACCCATTATAAGCCCACCCTGATCCGCTATTGAAAATTTGAAATGAATAAGATTATTTATCAAAAAAAGCATACAATAAAATAATAATGAAACTTATTTCAAATATAAGCGTCTAATACCTCAGAGCACAGGTTCGGGTCAGTTCGCAGTTATTAAGTGCGAACAGAAGCAAACTGGTAAAAAAAATCAAGTGACTGTTCGCACTTAGTAACTGCGAACAGGTCAAACAGGGTCAACATGTTGATTCTAAGACAAGAAGCTGTTCGCACTTAGTAAGAACAGCCTGTTCCAGTTTTTCAAATTTTTTTATAATCGACCTAAGGCCCACCCTATTAAAAAATTAACGGGCTTAACTCTTTAACATGTGGATCGGTTCATGGGTATTTAACGATCCCCGACAGATTAAGGAAAATTTGAAATAAATAAGATTATTTATCGAAAATAAGTATAGAATAAGATTATAATCAAACTTATTCCAAAACTAAGCTTGTAATACACAAACCTAAGGTTCGAGCTGTTCGCACTTAGTAAGTGCGAATAGATTTAAAAACTGAAACAGGTTGTTCGCTGTTACTAACAGCGAACAACCTATTTCAGGTCAAAAAGTCAACAAAAGTCAACTCAATCGGCCGCTGTTAGTAAGAGCGGCCGATTACTTGGCTGATTTTTGACCTGTTCGCGGTTACTAAGTGTTAACAGACACTTGATTTTTTTTACCAATATCTCGAACCTCTGCTTTGAGGTATCAGGCGCTTATATATAGAATAAGTTTGATTATGATCTTATTGTATGCTTTTTTTGATAAATACTCTTATTTATTTCAAATAATCACAGATTAAGCACCTCTAAGTAATTAATCCATTTTTTCGATTGAGTACTTTAAGATCGTAAGTGATCGTTTTAAGATTATAACTTATTGTAAAATTGTAAGTAATCACTTTAGCGTTATTAACTGATCACTTTAAAACAAAAGGCGCATATTAAATTAGCCCAATAAAAATCGTCTGACCGTGAGACCATCTCATATTATTAGCCCAATATTACCGACAAACTGACAAAGCAATAATGAGAAAATATGAGAAAATAATACTTGAATGCAAAGTACTCAATATTATACTAACCTAGTTAATTAATGTGATATTCAAAAAAAAAAAAAAAAAAAAAAAAAAAAAAAAAAAAAAAAAAAAAAACCTAGTTAATTAATGTTAACAGTTGTCAGCATTTTTGTTTATTGACTTAAATCAACGGTTTTCTCTATTCCTCTCTATAAAGAAAGAACGTGTATGACTTATCTGTCTACTTCTCTTACAGAGATCCTACTCTCAAGTGGAATATAGACTGTGATGATGATGACTTAAATCAAGGTAGTACTCAATGTCTGAGAATAATTTTTAAAATGAAAAGAAATTTGTTAGAGTATATATAACATATCTTGGGACTTCAACCATAAGCTTAAACTTTTTGTTAATTTAAAGTTGAATATTTCGTGTGTGGAGGTGTGTTAGTGTATATAATATATGCTGGGGCCCTATCTCTCTGGTTTGAATCTCAACCACTCTTCATTTAAAGTGGAAAATTAAATATTATAATCTTTTATCAAATCAAAATACACGTGACCCTATCTCTTGTAAATTGTACAATAATTTTTATTTAAGTCATTGTTAAACAACCTAACCCCTCTTATTAGAGATTATAAATGGAATAATAAAACCTTTGAACAAACTGCTGCGCCTTAATTATTAATAATTATATATAGTATTGTTAAATATAGTAGTTAGCACTAATCCTTTGACACTCCCATGCTTAGCACGAGGACCACCCACCCCTTTTTTTTTTAAAAAAAGATGGAAATATATATATATATATATATATATATATATATATATATATATATATATATATATATATATATATATATATATATATATATATATATATATATATATATATATATATATATATATATATATATATATATATATATATATATATATATATATATATATATATATATATAAAGAAAAAACCAACACTGATACTTGAGAGCCTACTAACCGTCGGCATAAAAAACCCCGCGAGGGGAAAAAGCCATTGGCCACCAGGATCAAGAATCAGGCCATCCAGAACAAAGCATAGGGATGGGCTATGCATACGGTGAACAAGTATCTATCAACTCCTGTTTGGTACGCCCTACATAGACGTACTCCTATGTCGACCCACCTAACTCCACTTCAGCTCCACCAAAACAAACACCATACAAACACCCTACAAACACCATACATGCAATGCTCCCACCATACAACAATACAAATACAAGAAAAACAAAACCAGATACATAAAAAAGCCCAACAAACAAAATCAAAATACAAAGCTCCACCATGCGGTTTTTTAGCCCTTATGGGCTGCGGTTTTTGACCCCAGCCATTATTGTAGCAGCAAATAATATTAGATAAGGGCTGCGGTCAAAATACGCAGCCCAAAAAAGACTAAAGGGCTGCGGGCAGGTCAAAAAACCGCAGCCCTTTAGTCTTTTTTCAAAATAAAAAAAAAAATTTTTTTTGCTTTTAGTTTAATTCCATTCCAAAGACCATCGTTTGTTTTGAAGAAAATAGATCAAACATCAAAGAACCCAAATGTTACAAAACAAATGATGAACACAAACATAAAAAAAAACCCAGATCTTACAGAACAAGAACAAGAACATAAACTTATAGATCTATCTTACAAATAAAAAAAAACGAAACATAAAAAAAAAATAAAACGAAACATTATAGAAACTCATAGATCTATCTTACAGAACAGAAACTTATAGATCTATCTTACAGAACAAGAACAAGAACATAAACTTATAGATCTATCTTACAGAACAGAAACTTATAGATCTATCTTACAAATAAAAAAAAACGAAACATAAAAAAAAAAAAAAAACGAAACATTATAGAAACTCAAATCTGGAACATTCGAACAATCTTGAATCTGGAACGATTTTTTGGGTACTCGAACATTCGAACATTCGAGCAATTCTAACCTCAGCAAATCGAAAAAAAGTTTAAAAAAAAACGAAAAAAATTAAAAAAAAAAAAGAAAAAAACTAACAAAAAAACGAAAAACTATCAAAAAAGATGAACTTGTAGTCTTGTAGATCTTCGTATGTACTCGAAGGCTGATAATCTTGAATCTGGAACGATGACGGCGCTAATTAGGGTTTCTCATGGGAGAGGGATATACTTAATTAGGTTTCTCAATTAGCAAAGCCATTGACAGCCATTGATGAGAAGAATAGAAGAAGATGAAGGACGCCATCGTTTTTTAAGTTTTATTTTCAGTTTTTGATGTTTATGTTTTATTTTCAGTTTTTTATTTTAAGAATAGAAGAAGAGAAGATGAAGGAAGCCATTGACAGCCATTGATGAGAAGAATAGAAGAAGAGAACATGAAGGAAGGGAGAACGGCGCATATGGGTTTTGAGAGGAAGTTGTGGGTTTTGAGTGAAAGAGAAGAAGAGCACGGCTCATATTAGGGTTTCATTCTCAATTTAGGGTTTTATTCTCAATTAGCAATATGTGGACAGTTAGCAATGCGTGTTTGGGCTTACAATGGGCTGCGGACACCTTAACAAACCGCAGCCCTTTTCATATATATTTTTTTTTTTGGTTTAATTGTCTATATTGAAGAGTGTTTGGGGCTGCGGACAGTTAAAAAACCGCAGCCCTTTACCTAATTTTTTTTTGGCTACAGTTTGGGGCTGCGGGCAATATACAAAACCGCAGCCCTTGTTAATTTTTTTTTTACCACATTTTTCTTACTCATATGGGCTGCGTGTGCCTAAAAACCGCAGCCAATAAGTAGCAGCCAATAGCTTTTTTTCCACTAGTGTATTTAGTTTATTTTAGTCATTCTTAATACTTGTATTATTATTTTGTTCCTACACTTTGACACAACATAAACACTCTCTAAACTTCATATTTGATCCTTGAATGAGGCCCATAGCCTCTCCTTTCAACTAGGATGAGCAATAATGAAATACTTAATGACAATAACAATAAATACTAAAACAATAATGGAGAAGGACAAACTAAACTTTTTATTAGAGAAAGATTAATTAAAATGACTAAGATTCTTGAAAACTTTGAATTAAAGACCAAAGAAAACTTACAAACTTGAAGGATTAATGAATCTCAAAGGCTATATTAAAATTCTTGCAAAGTAATAAATTGATACTAGAGAAATCAAGAAAAACTAAGTAAAGAGTATGAAGGAGGAAGGAGGAAGGAGGAAGAAGAAGAGGGTTTCAATCTCCCTCCCTCATGCTCCCTCACGGTCAAGGAGGCTTAACCTAATTCTCTATAATTACCCACTAATAAACCCTAAAAAGTTAATTAAAAAAAGATAAAATAAAATAAAATAAAATTTAATTAAGATATATAATCATTATACATTCATTGAAAAGTAAAACATAATTTGGTGCATCAATTGCTGAAATTAAACTCAAGACTAATTTGATGCCATTATTACATTTAATTATATGGCATGTTTTACTTATATAATAATAATAATAATAATAATAATAATAATAATAATAATAATAATAATAATAATAATAATAATAATAATAATAATAATAATAATAATAATGTATACTTAATTAAAGTTTGAGAGAATGAAGAAGTTTGGTGTCTAGACCAATATTTTGTAAAATGAGTTTTGTGTAAGTTGGGAGATCAACCTTCTTATAAACCTGGGTTTGAGTGGTAGTAATGAGTTCATCAATAGGTCCTATTTCACCATTGGATCCTGGCATGAAAAATGCAGCTATTGACACTCTCTCCTTTTTTCTATTTGTCACCACTTTATGTACCACACTCTTGAAAATGTCGTTACTCATCACCTGAGACAAGATTCAATTCTTATTTATGAAAAATTAATTAGTTTGATTATTTAATACTGTTAAATCATACTCCTTTCTATTCACCCTATTTGACCATTTATTTTATGACACTATTCACTTATCACCATTAATTTGTATTTTACTCTTAATCTATAAGTTAAAACACAGTCATGTGGGATCTTGTTTGATTGGTCTCATTATAAGGATTATTAATATCAACATTTTATAATTTTGAATTAAGAATAATTTAAGATAAGGAAATTCCACGTGGTAACCAAAACTTTTAAAAATTCCACGTGGTAACCCTGAGATTTATGTAATTGTTCCATCATATGGAAATATTATAGTGACGTTGACGAACATATAAGTTTAATGGTCGGGTATTACTACACTACCTATTACTAATTGGTTTTAGGATGAAACATTATCGAGTTTGTGTATATAGTCAACTAATTTCCTCTTATGCGGGCCTTATTGTACCTCTTATGCGGGCCTTATTGCGTACAAACATAATAATAAATTTATAATAAGTAATATTCAAGTAATGTAACCATACCTAGACATATTATAATGTAGGTATATATAGGTTGAGCTAGCTCAGCTTCACTCGATTGAAAGCCTATCATTTAAAATCGGGAAATTCCACGTGGTAACTTTGAGGTTTTGGGTTTTCCACGTGGTAATCAAAACTTTTAAAAAATTCACGCGGTAACCCTGAGGTTTACCAAATTGTTTTGTCGTGACCGTTTTGCACATAAAACGTTAGCAAAACGTTATCAAACATTAGTTTCAAAAACTTTAAGTTTGTTGTACGTCTATTTATACAACTCACAATTTCAAATGCCACCAATTTCGACATTTTTCCCCAAACTAAAAACCCCAACTCTACCATCTTTGGATTTGAGGGGAAAAATATAAGACAGTTAAGGTGACTTGACCCAATAAAAAAATGAGACACTTAAGATGAATAGGAAGGAGTAATATTTATTGAAGTTATGTATAAAATTACATAGTAGACATAATAACATGGAAGGTATATGAAATTGGGAGGGGAAATTAAAAAACGAAGTAAAACCTGGAAGCAGCCCCAATGCTTGAGAGCATAATGAAGTTTAGCAAGTTGATTAGGATGAGCTTAAATGACTCAATGAGATCAGAGTAATTAATAAGAAAAGTGTCCTCCCATAAAGTGGGAGAAGTATGAATGGGTGGTGAAATAATTATACTTCATCCGTTTCATTTTACTTGCAATACCTATCGTTTTTGAAAGTTTCATATTAGTTGCAACATTACTAATTTTGGCAAAAATAATCTACTTATTTTATCCTCACTTTATTCCTACCACATATCACCATCAATCAATAAATTTAATATACCCACAACTCACAACCACTATCTATTTATAATAGTAATTTTTTTATTTCTACGCCACATATCACCATCAATCATACATCATTCCTACTTTTATCATACTGATTTGACAGCTCTTAAATATTGTGTCAAACCTAATGTTGCAACTAAAATGGAACGGAGGAAGTATTATCTTTTAAAATGTATGTTTCTGGAACTTCTTCCTCTTTTCTTGCTGTATCTCTTCACTCAACTTCAACTCATCACAATTAATTTTGATTGCTCACTCATCGTTACAACTTACACCAATTTCAGGGGCGGAGGTAATGTATTGTCAATGCTGTCAATTGACAACATTTGAATAATATAGATTTTCAAGTATAGTTTAACATTAGTGTACCAAGTAGCAAAATTTCGAGAATTTTTTTTTTTCAATTTTCGAAACCTTCCCCAGCAGCACTTCTGATTTCATTTCTTTCCCCAATTTTGCAAAGACCAAAACCCTAACCCATTCTCATTCTCTCTCTCACGGCTCACCTTCACCTTCACTCCATTTCCCACGCCGGTGCTGCCCATTTCCCACGCCACTGCGCCAGGCTCCAGTCCTCCGTGCTCCGACCTTCACCTTCACTCCAGTCCGGTAAGTCGTCACTGTCTTCTCTCTCTGTGTCGGGCTTGTCGGCTCACTTTGTTTTTTTTTTTTTTTTTGATTTTCTCATTGAGTATTTATTTGAATGTTAGATTGTTATTTGTGTTGAATCTTGAATGTTATCTTTTGGTTTGTGTTGAAATTCTTTGATTTGTTTCTTGAGACATTCTTTGATTTTGAATCAATTTAGGGTTTAATGAATTTGTTCATTGATGATTTTTGATTTTGAATCAATTTAGCCATTTAGGGTTTGTGTTAATTTGTGTTAATTTGTTAAATGAGTTGCTTGCCTTAATTGTGATGTCTTTAATTGGATTATAAGTTGTTGTGTTGAATTGTCGATTAGCTATTTTTTGTTTATTATTCAGAATAATTGAAGTAATTCCTTGTATATTATTTTAATTTCGAAAATTTCAAATTTTAATGGCTGATCTGGAATTTCCATTGCTGAGAAACTCATTGAATTGATTGGGTCAGAGATCATCAAAGAGATTTGTAATTTATGGGGCTACAAATCTCAACTTGAAGATCTTAGCAACACTGTTGCCACCATCAAGAATGTGCTCCTTGATGCTGAGGCCAAGCGTGAAGTCACTCATGAGCAGCAAGGGTACATAAAGGATAAGGAGGGAAACATGTTCTCGTTATCGACAGCATTTAAATTTAAATTTAGGGCTTAGTGTAGACTACAAACCCATTTGTATGAGAAGGGAGGAAACATGTTCTTATGTTGTTTCTAAGGATATTATTGGGAGGGATAAGGATAAAGAGGAAATCATAAATAGGTTGCTAGCAGTTCCTAATGGTGATGACAATATTAGTTTCTTGAGTATTGTGGGATTGGGAGGATCAGGAAAAACTGCTCTTGCACAATGTGTTTAATGATGAGAGGATTATTAAAGAGTCAATTACCGTAATTTAAAACGTTGATGTATTTTTTTAATGTTATCGTTATCGACAGCATTTAAATTTTTTCTAGATCCGCCCCTGACCAATTTTGATACTTTCCCAAATTAAACACTACTTAGTACTTACTAATCTTTTTTTTTTTTTTCTTGTGTAGTGTATATATATTGCCAATATTCAGCTTGCATTGTGAAGTATAGAGTATAGACTAAGGAGTTAGGAGTACCGTAGTCAATTATAACCACATAATTTATAATTTAACATGTAATGATAAAATTTAGAAAATGGGTCTGGACAATTCAAACAAGGAGGAGGAGTAGTCCACTCATAAACCTAAAAAAGGTTCACTACTAAAACCAATTGATGATGGTAGGAGTTACTCCTTGAGTTTATAAAATGATGCATACTCTTCTCTTTTTCGGATGTGGCACAACTCATATATGGGTTACACTTGAACACTTTAATATGTCATCATAATAATAATTAGAACCTCTTGTATGACATTGGTTCGCACTAAAATAGTGTGGACCAAGTTTTAAGACTCATATTCATGCTGTCATCACTCTCTTCACTCTTCATTACATACTCCAAAGTAAATGGAAAAAAACATTTTGAAAAATTAATTTTAATTTTTCAAATTTTTAAATTTTTATTTTTATTTGTAGAATTTTGAATTTTGATTTTTTGTATTGTTTTAATTTTGAATTTTTGTTTGTTTGTTTGTTTTTTTAAAAATTTTAAATTTTAAATTGTTTTAAAATTTTTTAATTAATTTTGGTTTTTTATTTTTTAAATTTTAGTTTTTAATTTAAATTTTTTAAATTTTAATTTTCATCTTTGATTTTTTAATTTTTAATTTTTTTAATGAAGTGTGAGATTATAAGAGTAGAATGAAATAAAGTGGAAGTGTAAAGTGAAAGAATGGGGAGGGGAGTCTTGAAATTTTTAATTTTCATTTTTAAATTTTAAATTTAAAGTTTTTATTTTTTAATTTTATCGATGTAAGATCTTGTCTTACATGTGAAATATTTCTAACATTAAATCTTGAAATTGGCATTTTAAGATTAGACTTAAGCTATCTATTTGAGTTTTTACATAAGAAAAAGTGGGCTTGATTTTTTCTTTTGGTCGCATATAAATATATAACGATATTCTAATAAACAACATTAACGTTTAAAGTTATAATATATACATGATGATGACACTTTTTAATCAAAATTAGAATCAACCTATAAAATTTAAGAGAAAATATAAAAATCAAACTTAACCTATAAAATTAGAATTAACCTTATAAAAGCGCTTGTGGCTTAATGGATAGTGCATTTGCATGTAGAGTACCTACTGAGCTCAGGTATTAATTGGAGGGTTTTTTGACTGCGCGCATCTCTTTTTACATCCTCCTTGGAGGTACGAGTATGATTTGTCCTTATCCTTCAAGAAAAAGGAAAAAAAATCCTACTCGAACTCTGTCTTATGTAGGATACCGACCTTTACCTTTTTACAATTTCTGAAAATAATTTTAAAAATAAAATGAGAATATTATAACCTTAATCAATTTTAATGACTCAAGTGACCCAAGCTCTTTTATATTGTAAAATATTGGGAAATTTCACGTGGTGCCCATGAGTTTTTGAGTTTTCTACAAATGTTTTTTTAAATGCACGTGGTGACATTGAACTCTCAATTTTTCCTTGTCATAGATAAAATGTTATATTTTTGGTCAAGTTAAATATTTATTTCGACTGAATTTCGAAATGTGTGGTCCATATGTTGGGTTAAAATTGCGTAAAATAAAAAAAAACTTATATTTGTCTCCAACATGAAAATTTAAAAGGTCAAGATCACTGGAATAAAAAAAAATTTATATATCACATAAAAAAGCTAAAAATACAGGATAAAATTTAACAAAAATATTTTTAATTTCAGTCATTGTTAAACTACTTAACCCCTCATATTAGAGAATATAATTGGAATAATATAATGTAAACAAACTACCGCGCATTGACAATTATTAGGGCAGTTAATTATTGATTCTTAGCCCTAAGCCTACGACACTCCCATGAAGTCACGAGGAACACCCACTCTTAATAGTTACTACTGACTTACAATTAAATGTCAAACCAACTAAATCAAAAATTTTAGCTGATAGTTAAAATCTTAATATATGTTATATACACTAACATGTTCTTCCAGTCTTTTGGACTAGAAGTATGGATGTAATCATGTGCAGTCTTTTTATATAACACTAGATATCACACTGACTTCTAATATCATATCAAAGAATCAATTCAATTAAAATGATGGTTTCAAACTATGTTATATACTCTAAATATAATGGCGAACCTTCTTATAGGCCAGTCCAAAAAATCCATTACTTTTTCTATGGTGTGGTAGAGAATAAAATACAAATTAACATAGTTTGGAACCATCAATTGAGTATATAAAATACAGATTAATACTAGTAGGTACTAGTATTGACAAAAGTTTTAAGTGACAAAAGTTGGAGTAGGTACTAGTATACTCTAAAGAATCTTGGGCCCTCAAATGATGAGATGAGGCATAGAATGATGAAAGAAAAAAAAAACCTAGTACGGACATGCTCAAGAAAATTTATCAAGGCTCTGATAAAAGAGATTACATACTGATATAAATGGTGTCTTAGAGACATCCTACTCAAATAGTAATACTCCTCTGAACAAATTTAGTTGTCCCATTTACTTTTTCATACTATTTATCAATTCTATTTAATTTGTATTTTATACTTAATCCATAAGTTAAAACTAGTCATGTGAGATCTTGTTTGATTCGACTCAATGTAAGGATTATTCTTACCAACTTTTCATAATTGTTATTTAAGAATAATTAGAGATATCAAGAGTCTAAGTGCTACCTCGACAAGTGTGTCCAAACAAATGGGACAACTAAATTGATTCGGAGGAAGTATATTA
This sequence comes from Amaranthus palmeri, assembly GCA_019776075.1. Taxonomy (NCBI): domain Eukaryota; kingdom Viridiplantae; phylum Streptophyta; class Magnoliopsida; order Caryophyllales; family Amaranthaceae; genus Amaranthus; species Amaranthus palmeri. The sequence goes on from JAAKBH010000148.1 coordinate 234,911, forward strand.
CATTAAGGATTCAACGATACATTAATGAAAAACCACTCACAAACTAAGAACGCACTCACTCAACCTCAAAGCAGGCCCGGCCCTGGGGCGAGTGGTGCCACCGCCCAGGACCCATTTTCTAGTGAAGATGAAGAAGCCATTTACAATAAGGACAGAGATAGAGGTTGAAGAAAGTAGTTTAATTTTTTTTAAGAATTTTTATTTGTATTGACAAATATACCCTTATAAAATTTTAAAAATTGCACATAAATGCAAGAGTTTAAACTGACCAAAGTTGGAGTAGGTACTAGTAGTGATGTGACTAGTCTAGCTAAGAGGGTAATTGAAATTTGGATGCTTTTTAATTAACCAGTATTTCGTTGCATATTTTCTATGGTGCATTTTATGTGATAATCATTTAAATGAAAAACACGTTAAGCTTTTTTTTTTTAAAATCTATATATTAGGCCAATCCCATTTCAAAAAAAAAAAAATTAGGCCAACTCATATTAAGTCGTCTCACTCTCACACTAAGACGGTCTTAATAAAGAATTTATCATAAAAGAGCATCACTATTAATCAATTAATTGAATTTTAATTATTTTTATTTTATCAGTAATAAAAAATATTTGATTGAAATTTTAATTAATTTGTCACAATTATCAACTTTTATTTTGTAATTATTGACACCTCTAATCATAATAAAATATTTTCATTAGGGTACATACAACACCTGACAACCAAGGTCACCAAGTACCAAAATGCATTCTCCATCAGTCACGACTATAATTTGAATGGTTCTTTCAGGCCAATTTCTCAGAACTTCGAGAATTCTTCCCCTAAAAAGTCATTTATCTCGGTTTCAGGTGAACGTAAAAAATATATATATTGGCTATTGTTTACTTATTGTTTTGTCTTTTGATGCTCATTGTTCGTTATTATTGGTAGTTGAAGTGAGTTAGGTTTTAGTCTTGGTTTGGTTGATTGTTTTGCCTAAATTGATCTTAGTGTGGGTGTTGTTGGAGTTGTTATCAACCCTTTGTGCCCAACAACTCCACCATCTACATTGAATCCGCCCATGAACCCACATAGTTTTAAATGGAGAGCCGGAGAAGAACCTTTGATCTTTGATTACTACTTGAACACAATGTTTAAATCATGATGAGCTACCGAATCATGATCACAAACTTTAAATGAGTATAACATAAATGCTAAATATAGAGCAACATTAGAACTCGTTACTTTTAATTCTCTTTTCCATTTAAATTATCGAATGTTATTATAATTTTTGGTTGAATTGGCTCCTTAACATATTGGTTAATGAGTTAATTACAAAGAAAATTAGCAAAAAGAAGATTATATGATAAATAATGTACAATATAGTTGTCCATCATCAATATGCTTATGCATAATATGTATAGAAGTAATAATATAACACAAATGATTGTAAAGTAAAAATAATAATTTATAACAATAAAGTCTGATAATATAGATGTATTATCATTATTCATTAAACATACAGTACTGAAACATAACATAATATTAACTTGGTGCATCAACTGCTGAGATGATACTGATGCCATAAGTTTATATGCCAAGTTATATTTAAACAACCAACCACAACAACAACAACAACAATATAAAATACACAAGAAAAGAAATTGATAATTGGATGCAGAAGTCGATAATTTAAGATATATCCCGTTTGTCCCAATGAAAATGCATCTAAAATGTTATAAGTGAAATTTAGTGGAAAGAGGAATTGAGTTGAAGAATAAGATATATTAAAAACAGGTGGATAATAAAAATGAGATGGAATAAAGGATAATAAGTTTGTGAATGAGGTCAAAAGAAAGAAACTGAATGTACCACTGCCAAAATGAAAAATTGTGCAAAATAAGTGACACAACTAAAAATAGAAAATGGTGCAAATTCAGAGGGACAAAAAAAAAATATGATCTTAATTAAAGTTTGAGGGAATTAAGAAGTCTGTTGTCTGGACCAATACTTTGGAAAATAAATTTTCTGTAAGTTGGGAGATCAACCTTCTTATAAACCTGGGTCCCAGTGGTAGTAATGAGCTCATCAATAGGCCCTATTTCAGCATTGGGTCCTGGCATGAAAAAAGCAGCTATTGACACTCTTTCTTTTCTTGTATTTGTCACCACTCTATGTAACACGCTCTTGAAAATGCCGTTACTCATCACCTGAAACAAGATTCGATCCTTATCATTATATCATTTCTAGACATGAGCAAAACTATCTGATGATCCAGTTATTCGATGATTCGATTCGATTTTTTAGATATCCGATTCGAAATTACAATACCTTAATTACCACCTTTATAATTAATTTAATCAATTAAAATACCCAACTACGTCCCTTTTTAATAGACCCCACACCAATATTAATATCCGTGCTCAAGCAAATGGAATAACTAAATTGGTTCGAAGAGAGTATATTATACATAAAGAAATAGTACTCCCTCCGTCCCAAAATTATTGTCCACTTTTCCATTTTGGGTAATCCCACTTTAATTGTCCAATTTTCTTTTTTGGCAAAACTTTTTACCTAAATACCCCCAACTACCCCAACTTATATTATTTAATAATACCCCACCTACCATCTTTTCAATTATTATATTCACTTAAAATAACTCACTACCACTTTTTCAATTATTATAATCACTAAAAATACCCACTACTAGTTTTCCTTATTTTGCGTGCCCACAACAAAGTGGACAATAATTTTGGGATGAAAGGAGTATATAGTAATAGTAGTATGAAATAAGATAGTTGATTAAAAAGACATTATTTTAGGTAAAGTTACCTCGGCAGCATCACCAAGATTAATAAAAATAGATCCAGTGTTGATTGGAACATTGTACCAGTTATCATCTTTCTGAATATGTAAGCCATCAATCTTATCGTCGGGTACAATTATTGTAAGTGTTGAAGGATCCGAATGCGGTCGAGCACCTAAAACTCGATCGGGCCGTGAACAAGGTGGATAGTATGAGAATTTTGTATTCATACTTGCTCTTTCGGCTTGCTTCTTCAAGAAACTATCTTCCTTTATTCCCAGAGACTTTGCCATGGCCTTTAGAATCTCTTCACCCATCTTCACTATCTTTAAACCATATTCTTCAACTATTTCTCTACATCACAATTTACAATCCATATTAACAGTCTAGTTGATAGTCGGTATTAAATTATGTTACCACGTGAATGACATTGTACATCTCATGCTATAAATCATTTACGGCCCGTTTGGTAGATGGTAATAAACCGCAGTAATGGAAATGAAAAGGTAGTGTAATTTTGGTTGAAAAATCTCTTTGCTTCCTTGATAGTCATGCTTGACAACCTTCAATCATCTCAATTTGTTCATAAAATTCATTCCAATGAATTACCAATGGGAGATGTGGTATTAGGTGGTAATGGAAATTTGTGAACAAAAAAACTTTTTTGTGATTAAAGTTTCATTACCATGGGAATGAAATGAAAATTTTGATTAAATTTACAATATAAATTATTCTCATTACCACCATTTAGTACCACTAAACAAACGGGCCGTTAGGTGTGTTTGGTAATGATAATTAATTAATAATGGTAATGAAAATGAAAAACTAATGTAATTTTCGTTGTCTAACTTCAATCATTAAGAGGAGTGGTATTAGGTGGTAATGAAAAACTTTTTGTGATCAAAATTTCATTACCCTGAGAATGATTTTTGATAAAATGTCTTCCTATTATTAACATTTAGTACCAGTAACCAAATCAAAGCGTTAAAAGTAAATAAGTGGGACACCTGAATTTTGGAGGGTTTTGAGGCCAAATTTTGTGCTGACGTTGATCCTCCGGGTAAAGATTGAGAAAGAGCTGATCATACCAATTCAGAGTTTTATCATTATACATATTAGTCACATTTCCATATCCGTCAGAATAGTTGCCCGGAGCTGAGCTTTTCATTTTCTCTTCAACAGGAAGTGCAAAAAATTGTTTAGTGATATCCAGCAGCTCCTCTAATAAACTTGTCATTCCATGATTTTTAACCTGCAGATTTGCAACAAAACAAATAGTTTATGTTTATACCTCTCAGATTCTTCTTAAACTAAAACCCAGAAGCGACATCAATTAGTGGCGAATCACTACAATATAATTTGCTTTTACTGACATATATGTTTGACGACATTTAATTTAAAATGTCACAATTTCAAATTTCAAATAGTATGTATAGTGGATTTAAGAAAAATTACCATGAAGAATACAAACTTTTCATTCATTTTCCTACAATAATACGAACTTTTGATTAAACCAGAATAAGTTAAGGATGCTAGAGAAAAATCCACATCAAAGTTCTTATTATTCAGGGTTAATCGAAGTTCGTATTATTGTAGGGAAATCATTGAAACCTCGTTTGTATTATTCACAGTAATTTTAACTTTTTTTAATCCTACGTACTAAATTCAATGTCGCGAAAAGTAAAATTTATTATAGTGGATACAGAACTCAAAATCATAGATAGAATTAACTAATGTATTGAAGAAAGAATTAAAAGTCGGGGAAATTACTTTTAAAACTCCCAACTATTCGCGATTTAAATATAAAACTCTCAACTATAGATTATTATTCAAAACTCTCAACTTTAGGCCCATTATAATTTTAAAGCACTGATACAATTTCATAATCCGTTTAACCGGTTACGTTTTTGCTAAAATGGGAGGGTACGTGAACGGTCGTGTAAGGTCAAAAGGGTAAGGTGATTAATAAATACAATTGGTCTCACTACATCTTTACTAAAACCAATTTATACGGTTGTAAGTCATCTTGGACTTTAAAAAAATTGGCCTAAAGTTGGGAGTTTTAAATATTTATCAATTGTTGGAAGTTTTATATTTAAATCGCGCATAATTATGAGTTTTTAATGTAATTTTCACTTAAAAGTTTGGAAATTAAAGAATAAGTAAAACCTGGAAGCAACCCCAATGCTTAAGAGCATAATGAAGCTTAGCAAGTTGATTAGGATCAGTAGAAAGCAGAGAGTAATCAATTAGTAACGTGTCCTCCCATAATGTGGGAGAACCATCAATGGATGGTGAAATAATAACATTCTCTTTTAAAATGTATCTTTCTGGAATTTCTTCCCCTTTTCTTGCTATCTCTTGAGTCAACTTTGACACAAATTCATCATAATTAATCTTTGATTCTTCACTCATTCTTACACCAATTTGATGTTGTTGTTTGTTGTGTGTAGTGTGTAGTGTATTGCCAATACTTATGGAGTAGTTTGCATTATATAGACACTCCCATGTTTACCACGAGAAACACCCACCCTTGATCATATGTTTACCAAAAGCGCTTGTGGCACAATGGATAAAAGCATCTACATGTGGAGCAGAAGGTTTGGGGTTCGACCTCTACTGGGCGCAGGTATCAATTGGGTGGTTTCTTGACTGCGCGCATCTCTCTTTACTCCCTCCTTGGGGGGTGCGAGTATGATTTGTCCCCATCTTTCAAAAAAAGAAACTCTCCACTCGGACCCTGCCTTGCGTGGGATACTTCCTTTCCTTTCCTTTTGAGAGACATGTCTTAAGCTCAACTCATTAAAGATTAATGTGAATGATTTGTTTAACTAGTGTTGGAAAAGAAAAAAATACCCACATTGGGGTCCATCAAAATATATTTCCCAAACTAGTGTCCATTTAGAAATCTATGAGCGGGATACACTGAGTAGGATGATGATGATGATAGAGTGTCCATTTTGAAACAAACCTATTTAATTGGGGTTTGGAAGTTTCAAACCTCATAATTCTATCCAAAGCTAAAATAACCCAAAATTAAATTTGAATTGAAACTCTTACCTAGAAAAATAGAATTCCAAAATAGTTTATATTGTTATGGTTATCCATTTTTGTAAATAATCGAATATCTGGATATCCATTTTTGTAAGTACTCTAATCCAGGTCTGTTATCCGGTTAATAAACCGAATATCCAGCCCGTATTATTCGGTTTTCAAAATTCGAATAAATATACGACTTTCAAAATCGGATCGAATATTTTAGAACATTCCTTACTGTAATTTCTCCTTTTAGTTTTTTTTTGAATTTGAATTTGTTTCTCCTTTTAGTTAGAATGTTACTCCCTCCGTCCCAAAATTATTGCCCACCTTTTCATTTTGGGTAATTCCACTTTAATTGTCCACTTTTCTTTTTTGGCAAAACTTTTTACCTAAATACCCCAACTACCCCAACTTATATTATTTAATAATACCCCACCTACCACCTTTTCAATTATTATATTTACTTAAAATACTCCACTACCACCTTTTCAATTATTATATTCACTTAAAATACCCCACTCTACCACCTTTTTAAATTATTATAATCACTAAAAATACCTCACTACCATTTTTCCTTATTTTGCATGCCCACAACAAAGTGGACAATAATTTTGGGATGGAGGAAGTATTAAAATAGTCATGGTAAAAATTGCATAAGATTAATCATGTTAAAATGACAACAACAATTAGAGGAAGTACCAATTAATCAAACAAATTAACTTAGGTAAACGTCTATTTTATTTTGAATTGCAGATTTTAATTATGAATTCATTAATTAAGAATTTGAGAATGACAAGGTTTAATAAGTCATTATCAAATTCTCATTTTTAAACACTTTTATAACCATAGTGGATTTGACTCAAATCCAAATTTTAAAATTTTTGATTTGTCAAACAATAAAATCAAAAATTTGAGTCAATTCCAAATTTCCAAATGAAATTATTGTTTCAAAACATGACATTAAGAAATTGTATTAATCTAAACGTAGTAAAGTAAATGTGTCTAATTGCCTACAGTTCTAGTTCAGTAATAGATGTTCCCCTAATAAAATGACAGGTGGTGTAAAAATGAATTTTAGTGGATTCAAACCCCACCTACTGGGTGTGATTACCTGTCTAAATACCAACTAAGCTGCACTAAAACATTATATTACAATAATTATTAGTATATGATAGGTCGAATTATTGGCCTCATATCAATTAGTACAACAGAAATGATGATTTTCATAGAAGGCAATCCACCAAATTCCAGAAAATAACATTTTTTTTTTTTACTGTTTTTTATAATGAAGTGTGAAGACGACCCATTATAAGCCCACCCTGATCCGCTATTGAAAATTTGAAATGAATAAGATTATTTATCAAAAAAAGCATACAATAAAATAATAATGAAACTTATTTCAAATATAAGCGTCTAATACCTCAGAGCACAGGTTCGGGTCAGTTCGCAGTTATTAAGTGCGAACAGAAGCAAACTGGTAAAAAAAATCAAGTGACTGTTCGCACTTAGTAACTGCGAACAGGTCAAACAGGGTCAACATGTTGATTCTAAGACAAGAAGCTGTTCGCACTTAGTAAGAACAGCCTGTTCCAGTTTTTCAAATTTTTTTATAATCGACCTAAGGCCCACCCTATTAAAAAATTAACGGGCTTAACTCTTTAACATGTGGATCGGTTCATGGGTATTTAACGATCCCCGACAGATTAAGGAAAATTTGAAATAAATAAGATTATTTATCGAAAATAAGTATAGAATAAGATTATAATCAAACTTATTCCAAAACTAAGCTTGTAATACACAAACCTAAGGTTCGAGCTGTTCGCACTTAGTAAGTGCGAATAGATTTAAAAACTGAAACAGGTTGTTCGCTGTTACTAACAGCGAACAACCTATTTCAGGTCAAAAAGTCAACAAAAGTCAACTCAATCGGCCGCTGTTAGTAAGAGCGGCCGATTACTTGGCTGATTTTTGACCTGTTCGCGGTTACTAAGTGTTAACAGACACTTGATTTTTTTTACCAATATCTCGAACCTCTGCTTTGAGGTATCAGGCGCTTATATATAGAATAAGTTTGATTATGATCTTATTGTATGCTTTTTTTGATAAATACTCTTATTTATTTCAAATAATCACAGATTAAGCACCTCTAAGTAATTAATCCATTTTTTCGATTGAGTACTTTAAGATCGTAAGTGATCGTTTTAAGATTATAACTTATTGTAAAATTGTAAGTAATCACTTTAAGCGTTATTAACTGATCACTTTAAAACAAAAGGCGCATATTAAATTAGCCCAATAAAAATCGTCTGACCGTGAGACCATCTCATATTATTAGCCCAATATTACCGACAAACTGACAAAGCAATAATGAGAAAATATGAGAAAATAATACTTGAATGCAAAGTACTCAATATTATACTAACCTAGTTAATTAATGTGATATTCAAAAAAAAAAAAAAAAAAAAAAAAAAAAAAAAAAAAAAAAAAAAAAACCTAGTTAATTAATGTTAACAGTTGTCAGCATTTTTGTTTATTGACTTAAATCAACGGTTTTCTCTATTCCTCTCTATAAAGAAAGAACGTGTATGACTTATCTGTCTACTTCTCTTACAGAGATCCTACTCTCAAGTGGAATATAGACTGTGATGATGATGACTTAAATCAAGGTAGTACTCAATGTCTGAGAATAATTTTTAAAATGAAAAGAAATTTGTTAGAGTATATATAACATATCTTGGGACTTCAACCATAAGCTTAAACTTTTTGTTATTTAAAGGTTGAATATTTCGTGTGTGGAGGTTGTGTTAGTGGATATAATATATGCTGGGGGCCCTATATCTCTGGTTTGAATCTCAACCACGTCTTCATTTAAATTGGAGAAATGAAATATTATTATCTTTTATCAAATCAAAATACACGTGACCCTTTCCTTCTTGTAAATTGTACAAATAATTTTTATTTAAGTCATGTTAGAACAACCTAACCCCTCTTATTAGAGATTATAAATGGAATAATAAACCCTGACAAACTGCTGCGCCTTAATTATTAATAATAATTATAGTATTGTTAAATATAGTAGTTAGCACTAATCCCTGTGACACTCCCATGCTTAGCACGTAGGACCACCCACCCTGTTTTTTTAAAAAAAAGATGGAAATAATATATATATATATATATATATAATATATATATATATATATATAGATATATAATATATATATATATATATATATATATATATATATATATATATATATATATATATATATATATATATATATAAAGAAAAACCAACACTGATACTTGAGAGCCTACTAACCGTCGCAATAAAAAAACCCCCGCGAGGGGAAAAAGCCATTGGCCACCAGGATCAAGAATCAGGCCTATCCAGAACAAAGCATAGGGATGGCTATGCATACGGTTGAATAAGTATCTATCAACTCCTGTTTGGTACGCCCTACATAGACGTACTCCTATGTCGACCCACCTAACTCCACTTCAGCTCCACCCAACAAACACCATACAAACACCCCTACAAACACCATACATGCAATGCTCCCACCATAAAATAATACAAATACAAGAAAACAAACCCAGATACATAAAAAAGCCCAAACAAACAAATCCAAATACAACAGCTCCAACATGCGTTTTTTAGCCTTATGGGCTGCGGTTTTTGACCCCAGCCATTATTGTAGCAGCAAATAATATTAGATAAGGGCTGCGGTCAAAATACGCAGCCCAAAAAAGACTAAAGGGCTGCGGGCAGGTCAAAAAACCGCAGCCCTTTAGTCTTTTTTCAAAATAAAAAAAAAAATTTTTTTTGCTTTTAGTTTAATTCCATTCCAAAGACCATCGTTTGTTTTGAAGAAAATAGATCAAACATCAAAGAACCCAAATGTTACAAAACAAATGATGAACACAAACATAAAAAAAAACCCAGATCTTACAGAACAAGAACAAGAACATAAACTTATAGATCTATCTTACAAATAAAAAAAAACGAAACATAAAAAAAAATAAAACGAAACATTATAGAAACTCATAGATCTATCTTACAGAACAGAAACTTATAGATCTATCTTACAGAACAAGAACAAGAACATAAACTTATAGATCTATCTTACAGAACAGAAACTTATAGATCTATCTTACAAATAAAAAAAAACGAAACATAAAAAAAAAAAAAAACGAAACATTATAGAAACTCAAATCTGGAACATTCGAACAATCTTGAATCTGGAACGATTTTTTGGGTACTCGAACATTCGAACATTCGAGCAATTCTAACCTCAGCAAATCGAAAAAAAGTTTAAAAAAAAACGAAAAAAATTAAAAAAAAAAAAGAAAAAAACTAACAAAAAAACGAAAAACTATCAAAAAAGATGAACTTGTAGTCTTGTAGATCTTCGTATGTACTCGAAGGCTGATAATCTTGAATCTGGAACGATGACGGCGCTAATTAGGGTTTCTCATGGGAGAGGGATATACTTAATTAGGTTTCTCAATTAGCAAAGCCATTGACAGCCATTGATGAGAAGAATAGAAGAAGATGAAGGACGCCATCGTTTTTTAAGTTTTATTTTCAGTTTTTGATGTTTATGTTTTATTTTCAGTTTTTTATTTTAAGAATAGAAGAAGAGAAGATGAAGGAAGCCATTGACAGCCATTGATGAGAAGAATAGAAGAAGAGAACATGAAGGAAGGGAGAACGGCGCATATGGGTTTTGAGAGGAAGTTGTGGGTTTTGAGTGAAAGAGAAGAAGAGCACGGCTCATATTAGGGTTTCATTCTCAATTTAGGGTTTTATTCTCAATTAGCAATATGTGGACAGTTAGCAATGCGTGTTTGGGCTTACAATGGGCTGCGGACACCTTAACAAACCGCAGCCCTTTTCATATATATTTTTTTTTTTGGTTTAATTGTCTATATTGAAGAGTGTTTGGGGCTGCGGACAGTTAAAAAACCGCAGCCCTTTACCTAATTTTTTTTTGGCTACAGTTTGGGGCTGCGGGCAATATACAAAACCGCAGCCCTTGTTAATTTTTTTTTTACCACATTTTTCTTACTCATATGGGCTGCGTGTGCCTAAAAACCGCAGCCAATAAGTAGCAGCCAATAGCTTTTTTTCCACTAGTGTATTTAGTTTATTTTAGTCATTCTTAATACTTGTATTATTATTTTGTTCCTACACTTTGACACAACATAAACACTCTCTAAACTTCATATTTGATCCTTGAATGAGGCCCATAGCCTCTCCTTTCAACTAGGATGAGCAATAATGAAATACTTAATGACAATAACAATAAATACTAAAACAATAATGGAGAAGGACAAACTAAACTTTTTATTAGAGAAAGATTAATTAAAATGACTAAGATTCTTGAAAACTTTGAATTAAAGACCAAAGAAAACTTACAAACTTGAAGGATTAATGAATCTCAAAGGCTATATTAAAATTCTTGCAAAGTAATAAATTGATACTAGAGAAATCAAGAAAAACTAAGTAAAGAGTATGAAGGAGGAAGGAGGAAGGAGGAAGAAGAAGAGGGTTTCAATCTCCCTCCCTCATGCTCCCTCACGGTCAAGGAGGCTTAACCTAATTCTCTATAATTACCCACTAATAAACCCTAAAAAGTTAATTAAAAAAAGATAAAATAAAATAAAATAAAATTTAATTAAGATATATAATCATTATACATTCATTGAAAAGTAAAACATAATTTGGTGCATCAATTGCTGAAATTAAACTCAAGACTAATTTGATGCCATTATTACATTTAATTATATGGCATGTTTTACTTATATAATAATAATAATAATAATAATAATAATAATAATAATAATAATAATAATAATAATAATAATAATAATAATAATAATAATAATAATAATAATGTATACTTAATTAAAGTTTGAGAGAATGAAGAAGTTTGGTGTCTAGACCAATATTTTGTAAAATGAGTTTTGTGTAAGTTGGGAGATCAACCTTCTTATAAACCTGGGTTTGAGTGGTAGTAATGAGTTCATCAATAGGTCCTATTTCACCATTGGATCCTGGCATGAAAAATGCAGCTATTGACACTCTCTCCTTTTTTCTATTTGTCACCACTTTATGTACCACACTCTTGAAAATGTCGTTACTCATCACCTGAGACAAGATTCAATTCTTATTTATGAAAAATTAATTAGTTTGATTATTTAATACTGTTAAATCATACTCCTTTCTATTCACCCTATTTGACCATTTATTTTATGACACTATTCACTTATCACCATTAATTTGTATTTTACTCTTAATCTATAAGTTAAAACACAGTCATGTGGGATCTTGTTTGATTGGTCTCATTATAAGGATTATTAATATCAACATTTTATAATTTTGAATTAAGAATAATTTAAGATAAGGAAATTCCACGTGGTAACCAAAACTTTTAAAAATTCCACGTGGTAACCCTGAGATTTATGTAATTGTTCCATCATATGGAAATATTATAGTGACGTTGACGAACATATAAGTTTAATGGTCGGGTATTACTACACTACCTATTACTAATTGGTTTTAGGATGAAACATTATCGAGTTTGTGTATATAGTCAACTAATTTCCTCTTATGCGGGCCTTATTGTACCTCTTATGCGGGCCTTATTGCGTACAAACATAATAATAAATTTATAATAAGTAATATTCAAGTAATGTAACCATACCTAGACATATTATAATGTAGGTATATATAGGTTGAGCTAGCTCAGCTTCACTCGATTGAAAGCCTATCATTTAAAATCGGGAAATTCCACGTGGTAACTTTGAGGTTTTGGGTTTTCCACGTGGTAATCAAAACTTTTAAAAAATTCACGCGGTAACCCTGAGGTTTACCAAATTGTTTTGTCGTGACCGGTTTTGCACATAAAACGTTAGCAAAACGTTATCAAACATTAGTTTCAAAAACTTTAAGTTTGTTGTACGTCTATTTATACAACTCACAATTTCAAATGCCACCAATTTCGACATTTTTCCCCAAACTAAAAACCCCAACTCTACCATCTTTGGATTTGAGGGGAAAAAATATAAGACAGTTAAGGTGACTTGACCCAATAAAAAAATGAGACACTTAAGATGAATAGGAAGGAGTAATATTTATTGAAGTTATGTATAAAATTACATAGTAGACATAATAACATGGAAGGTATATGAAATTGGGAGGGGAAATTAAAAAAACGAAGTAAAACCTGGAAGCAGCCCCAATGCTTGAGAGCATAATGAAGTTTAGCAAGTTGATTAGGATGAGCTTAAATGACTCAATGAGATCAGAGTAATTAATAAGAAAAGTGTCCTCCCATAAAGTGGGAGAAGTATGAATGGGTGGTGAAATAATTATACTTCATCCGTTTCATTTTACTTGCAATACCTATCGTTTTTGAAAGTTTCATATTAGTTGCAACATTACTAATTTTGGCAAAAATAATCTACTTATTTTATCCTCACTTTATTCCTACCACATATCACCATCAATCAATAAATTTAATATACCCACAACTCACAACCACTATCTATTTATAATAGTAATTTTTTTATTTCTACGCCACATATCACCATCAATCATACATCATTCCTACTTTTATCATACTGATTTGACAGCTCTTAAATATTGTGTCAAACCTAATGTTGCAACTAAAATGGAACGGAGGAAGTATTATCTTTTAAAATGTATGTTTCTGGAACTTCTTCCTCTTTTCTTGCTGTATCTCTTCACTCAACTTCAACTCATCACAATTAATTTTGATTGCTCACTCATCGTTACAACTTACACCAATTTCAGGGGCGGAGGTAATGTATTGTCAATGCTGTCAATTGACAACATTTGAATAATATAGATTTTCAAGTATAGTTTAACATTAGTGTACCAAGTAGCAAAATTTCGAGAATTTTTTTTTTTTCAATTTTCGAAACCTTCCCCAGCAGCACTTCTGATTTCATTTCTTTCCCCAATTTTGCAAAGACCAAAACCCTAACCCATTCTCATTCTCTCTCTCACGGCTCACCTTCACCTTCACTCCATTTCCCACGCCGGTGCTGCCCATTTCCCACGCCACTGCGCCAGGCTCCAGTCCTCCGTGCTCCGACCTTCACCTTCACTCCAGTCCGGTAAGTCGTCACTGTCTTCTCTCTCTGTGTCGGGCTTGTCGGCTCACTTTGTTTTTTTTTTTTTTTTTTGATTTTCTCATTGAGTATTTATTTGAATGTTAGATTGTTATTTGTGTTGAATCTTGAATGTTATCTTTTGGTTTGTGTTGAAATTCTTTGATTTGTTTCTTGAGACATTCTTGATTTTGAATCAATTTAGGGTTTAATGAATTTGTTCATTGATGATTTTTTGATTTTGAATCAATTTAGCCATTTAGGGTTTGTGTTAATTTGTGTTAATTTGTTAAATGAGTTGCTTGCCTTAATTGTGATGTCTTTAATTGGATTATAAGTTGTTGTGTTGAATTGTCGATTAGCTATTTTTTGTTTATTATTCAGAATAATTGAAGTAATTCCTTGTATATTATTTTAATTTCGAAAATTTCAAATTTTAATGGCTGATCTGGAATTTCCATTGCTGAGAAACTCATTGAATTGATTGGGTCAGAGATCATCAAGAGATTTGTAATTTATGGGGCTACAAATCTCAACTGAAGATCTTAGCAACACTGTTGCCACCATCAAGAATGTGCTCCTTGATGCTGAGGCCAAGCGTGAAGTCACTCATGAGCAGCAAGGGTACATAAAGGATAAGGAGGGAAACATGTTCTCGTATCGACAGCATTTAAATTTAAATTTAGGGCTTAGTGTAGACTACAAACCCATTGTATGAGAAGGGAGGAAACATGTTCTTATGTTGTTTCTAAGGATATTATTGGGAGGGATAAGGATAAAGAGGAAATCATAAATAGGTTGCTAGCAGTTCCTAATGGTGATGACAATATTAGTTTCTTGAGTATTGTGGGATTGGGAGGATCAGGAAAAACTGCTCTTGCACAATGTGTTTAATGATGAGAGGATTATTAAAGAGTCAATTACCGTAATTTAAAACGTTGATGTATTTTTTTTAATGTTATCGTTATCGACAGCATTTAAATTTTTTCTAGATCCGCCCCTGACCAATTTTGATACTTTCCCAAATTAAACACTACTTAGTACTTACTAATCTTTTTTTTTTTTTTTTCTTGTGGTAGTGTATATATATTGCCAATATTCAGCTTGCATTGTGAAGTATAGAGTATAGACTAAGGAGTTAGGAGTACCGTAGTCAATTATAACCACATAATTTATAATTTAACATGTAATGATAAAATTTAGAAAATGGGTCTGGACAATTCAAACAAGGAGGAGGAGTAGTCCACTCATAAACCTAAAAAAGGTTCACTACTAAAACCAATTGATGATGGTAGGAGTTACTCCTTGAGTTTATAAAATGATGCATACTCTTCTCTTTTTCGGATGTGGCACAACTCATATATGGGTTACACTTGAAACACTTTAATATGTCATCATAATAATAATTAGAACCTCTTGTATGACATTGGTTCGCACTAAAATAGTGTGGACCAAGTTTTAAGACTCATATTCATGCTGTCATCACTCTCTTCACTCTTCATTACATACTCCAAAGTAAATGGAAAAAAACATTTGAAAAATTAATTTTAATTTTTCAAATTTTAAATTTTTATTTTTATTTGTAGAATTTTGAATTTTGATTTTTTGTATTGTTTTAATTTTGAATTTTTGTTTGTTTGTTTGTTTTTTTAAAAATTTTAAATTTTAAATTGTTTTAAAATTTTTTAATTAATTTTGGTTTTTTATTTTTAAATTTTAGTTTTAATTTAAATTTTTTAAATTTTAATTTTCATCTTTGATTTTTTAATTTTTAATTTTTTTAATGAAGTGTGAGATATAAGAGTAGAATGAAATAAAGTGGAAGTGTAAAGTGAAAGAATGGGGAGGGGAGTCTTGAAATTTTTAATTTTTCATTTTTAAATTTTAAATTTAAAGTTTTTATTTTTTAATTTTATCGATGTAAGATCTTGTCTTACATGTGAAATATTTCTAACATTAAATCTTGAAATTGGCATTTTTAAGATTAGACTTAAGCTATCTATTTGAGTTTTTACATAAGAAAAGTGGGCTTGATTTTTTCTTTTGGTCGCATATAAATATATAACGATATTCTAATAAACAACATTAACGTTTAAAGTTATAATATATACATGATGATGACACTTTTTAATCAAAATTAGAATCAACCTATAAAATTTAAGAGAAAATATAAAAATCAAACTTAACCTATAAAATTAGAATTAACCTTATAAAAGCGCTTGTGGCTTAATGGATAGTGCATTTGCATGTAGAGTACCTACTGAGCTCAGGTATTAATTGGAGGGTTTTTTGACTGCGCGCATCTCTTTTTACATCCTCCTTGGAGGTACGAGTATGATTTGTCCTTATCCTTCAAGAAAAAGGAAAAAAAATCCTACTCGAACTCTGTCTTATGTAGGATACCGACCTTTACCTTTTTACAATTTCTGAAAATAATTTTAAAAATAAAATGAGAATATTATAACCTTAATCAATTTTAATGACTCAAGTGACCCAAGCTCTTTTATATTGTAAAATATTGGGAAATTTCACGTGGTGCCCATGAGTTTTTGAGTTTTCTACAAATGTTTTTTTAAATGCACGTGGTGACATTGAACTCTCAATTTTTCCTTGTCATAGATAAAATGTTATATTTTTGGTCAAGTTACATATTTATTTCGACTGAATTTCGAAATGTGTGGTCCATATGTTGGGTTAAAATTGCGTAAATAAAAAAAAAACTTATATTTGTCTCCAAACATGAAATTTAAAAGGTCAAGATCACTGGAATAAAAAAAAATTTATATATCACATAAAAAGCTAAAAATACAGGATAAATTTAACAAAAATATTTTTAATTTCAGTCATTGTTAAACTACTTAACCCCTCATATTAGAGATATATTGGAATAATATAATGTAAACAAACTACCGCGCATTGACAATTATTAGGGCAGTTAATTATTGATTCTTAGCCCTAAGCCTACGACACTCCATGAAGTCACGAGGAACACCCACTCTTAATAGTTTACTACTGACTTACAATTAAATGTCAAACCAACTAAATCAAAAATTTTAGCTGATAGTTAAAATCTTAATATAGTTATATACACTAACATGTTCTTCCAGTCTTTTGGATCTAGAAGTATGGATGTAATCATGTGCAGTCTTTTTATATAACACTAGATATCACACTGACTTCTAATATCATATCAAAGAATCAATTCAATTAAAATGATGGTTTCAAACTATGTTATATACTCTAAATATAATGGCGAACCTTCTTATAGGCCAGTCCAAAAAATCCATTACTTTTTCTATGGTGTGGTAGAGAATAAAATACAAATTAACATAGTTTGGAACCATCAATTGAGTATATAAAATACAGATTAATACTAGTAGGTACTAGTATTGACAAAAGTTTTAAGTGACAAAAGTTGGAGTAGGTACTAGTATACTCTAAAGAATCTTGGGCCCTCAAATGATGAGATGAGGCATAGAATGATGAAAGAAAAAAAAAACCTAGTACGGACATGCTCAAGAAAATTTATCAAGGCTCTGATAAAAGAGATTACATACTGATATAAATGGTGTCTTAGAGACATCCTACTCAAATAGTAATACTCCTCTGAACAAATTTAGTTGTCCCATTTACTTTTTCATACTATTTATCAATTCTATTTAATTTGTATTTATACTTAATCCATAAGTTAAAACTAGTCATGTGAGATCTTGTTTGATTCGACTCAATGTAAGGATTATTCTTACCAACTTTTCATAATTGTTATTTAAGAATAATTAGAGATATCAAGAGTCTAAGTGCTACCTCGACAAGTGTGTCCAAACAAATGGGACAACTAAATTGATTCGGAGGAAGTATATTACATTAAGGATTCAACGATACATTAATGAAAAACCACTCACAAACTAAGAACGCACTCACTCAACCTCAAAGCAGGCCCGGCCCTGGGGCGAGTGGTGCCACCGCCCAGGACCCATTTCTAGTGAAGATGAAGAAGCCATTTACAATAAGGACAGAGATAGAGGTTGAAGAAAGTAGTTTAATTTTTAAGAATTTTTATTTGTATTGACAAATATACCCTTATAAATTTTAAAAATTGCACATAAAGCAAGAGTTTAAACTGACCAAAGTTGGAGTAGGTACTAGTAGTGATGTGACTAGTCTAGCTAAGAGGGTAATTGAAATTTGGATGCTTTTAATTAACCAGTTTCGTTGCATATTTCTATGGTGCATTTTATGTGATAATCATTTAAATGAAAAACACGTTAA
Organism: Amaranthus palmeri; assembly: GCA_019776075.1. NCBI lineage: Eukaryota > Viridiplantae > Streptophyta > Magnoliopsida > Caryophyllales > Amaranthaceae > Amaranthus > Amaranthus palmeri. The sequence goes on from JAAKBH010000148.1 coordinate 253,140, forward strand.
AGCTTTTTTTTTTTAAAATCTATATAGGCCAATCCCATTTCAAAAAAAAAAAAAATTAGGCCAACTCATATTAAGTCGTCTCACTCTCACACTAAGACGGTCTTAATAAAGAATTTATCATAGAAAAGAGCATCACTATTACAATTAATTGAATTTTAATTATTTTTATTTATCAGTAATAAAAAATATTTGATTGAAATTTTAATTAATTTGTCACAATTATCAACTTTATTTTGTAATTATTGACACCTCTAATCATAATAAATATTTTCATTAGGGTACATACAACACCTGACAACCAAGGTCACCAAGTACCAAAATGCATTCTCCATCAGTCACGACTATAATTTGAATGGTTCTTTTCAGGCCAATTTCTCAGAACTTCGAGAATTCTTCCCCTAAAAAGTCATTTATCTCGGTTTCAGGTGAACGTAAAAAATATATAGTGGCTTGTTTACTTATTGTTTGTCTTTTGATGCTCATGTTCGTATTATGGTAGTTGAAGTGAGTTAGGTTTTAGTCTTGGTTTGGTTGATTGTTTGCCTAAATTGATCTTAGTGTGGGTGTTGTTGGAGTTGTTATCAACCCTTTGTGCCCAACAACTCCACCATCTACATTGAATCCGCCCATGAACCCACATAGTTTAAATGGAGAGCCGGAGAAGAAACCTTTGATCTTGATTACTACTTGAACACAATGTTTAAATCATGATGAGCTACCGAATCATGATCACAAACTTTAAATGAGTAAACATAATGCTAAATAGAGAGCACATTAGAACTCGTTACTTTTAATTCTCTTTTCCATTTAAATTATC